>CAWVQO010000286.1:600000-1164000 GCA_963932275.1 Andrena praecox | reverse complement strand
TCGACATGTCCGACGACTATAGGGTCGTCCCCACGACCCCGAGACTAGATTGGCCCGCCACCGTCATGTCCGACGACAGTAGGGTCGTCCCCACGACCCCGGGTCCAGGTTGGCCAGCCGCCGACATTTCGGACGACTATAGAGTCGTCCCCACGACACCGGGCCAAAGTTGGCCAGCCGCCGACATGTCCGACGACTACAGGGTCGTCCCCACGACCCCGGGACTAGATTGGCCCGCCACCGTCATGTCCGACGATTATAGGGTCGTCCCCACGACCCCGGGATTAGCTTGGCCCGCCGCCGAATTGTTCGACGACTATAGGGTCGTCCCCACGACCCCGGGACTAGATTGGCCCGCCACCGTCATGTCCGACGACAATAGGGTCGTCCCCACGACCCCGGGTCTAGGTTGGCCAGCCGCCGACTTGTCCGACGACTATAGGGTCGTACCCACGACCCCGGGACTAGGCTGACAAGCCGCCAGCATGTCCGACGACTATTGGATCGTCCCCACGACCACGGGCCAATGTTGGCCAGCCGCCGACATGTCCGACGACTATAGGGTCGTCCCCACGACCCCGGGACTAGATTGGTCCGCCACCGTCATGTCCGACGACTATAGGGTCGTCCCCACGACCCCGGGCCAAAGTTGGCCAACCGCCGACATGTCCGACGACTATAGGGTGGTCCCCACGACCCCGAGACTAGATTGGCCCGCCACCGTCATGTCCGACGACAATAGGGTCGTCCCCACGACCCCGGGTCCAGGTTGGCCAGCCGCCGACATTTCTGACGACTATAGAGTCGTCCCCACGACACCGGGCCAAAGTTGGCCAGCCGCCGGCATGTCCGACGACTATAGGGTCGTCCCCACGACCCCGGGACTAGGTTGGCCAGCCGCCGACATGTCGGACGACTATAGGGTCGTCCCGACGACCCCGGGACTAGATTGGCCCGCCACCGCCATGTCCAACGATTATAGGGTCGTCCCCACGACCCCGGGTCTAGGTTGCCCAGCTGCCGACATGTCCGACGACTATAGAGTCGTTCCCACGACCCCGAGCCAAAGTTGGACAGCCGCCGCATGTCCGACGACTATAGGGTCGTCCCCACGACTCCGGGCCAATGTTGGCCAATCGCCGACATGTCCGACGACTATAGGGTCGTCCCCACGACCTCGGGACTAGGTTGGCCAGCCGCCGACATGTCCGACGACTATAATGTCGTCCCCACGACCCCGGGCCAATGTTGGCCAATCGCCGACATGTCCGACGACTATAGGGTCGTCCCTACGACCCCGGGCCAAAGCTGGCCAGCCGCCGACATGTGCGACGACTATTGGATCGTCCCCACGACCACGGGCCAAAGTTGGCCAGCCGCCGACATGTCCGAAGACTATAGGGTCGTCCCCACGACCCCGGGACTAGATTGGCCAGCCACCGACATGTCCGACGACTATAGAGTCGTCCCCACGACACCGGGTCAAAGTTGGCCAGCCGCTGACATTTCCAACGACTATTGGGTCGTCCCCACGACCACGGGCCAATGTTGGCTAGCCGCCGACATGTCCGACGACTATAGGGTCGTCCCCACGACCACGGGCCAAAGTTGGCCAGCCGCCGACATGTCCGACGACTATTGGATCGTCCCCACGACCACGGGCCAAAGTTGGCCAGCCGCCGACATGTCCGACGACTATAGGGTCGTCCCCACGACACCAGGACTAGATTGGTCTGCCACCGTCATGTCCGACGACTATAGGGTCGTCCCCACGACCCCGGGCCAAAGTTGGCAAGCCGCCGAAATGTCCGACGACTGTAGGGTCGTCCCCACGACCCCGGGACTAGATTGGCCCGCCACCGTCATGTCCGACGACAATAGGGTCGTCCCCACGACCCCGGGTCCAGTATGGCCAGCCGCCGACATTTCCGACGACTATAGAGTCGTCCCCACGACACCGGGCCAAAGTTGGCCAGCCGCCGACATGTCCGACGACTATAGGGTCGTCCCCACGACCCCGGGACTAGATTGGCCCGCCACCGTCATGTCCGACGATTATAGGGTCGTCCCCACGACCCCGGGACTAGATTGGCCCGCCACCGTCATGTCCGACGACAATAGGGTCGTCCCCACGACCCCGGGACTAGATTGGCCCGCTACCGTCATGTCCGAAGACTATAGGGTCGTCCCCACGACCACGGGACTAGATTGGCCCGCCACCGCCATGTCCGACGACAATAGGGTCGTCCCCACGACCCCGGGTCTAGGTTGGCCAGCCGCCGACTTGTCCGACGACTATAGGGTCGTCCCCACGACCCCGGGACTAGATTGGCCCGCCACCGTCATGTCCAACGACTATAGGGTCGTCCCCACCACCACGGGCCAAAGTTGGCCAGCCGCCGACATGTCCGACGACTATAGGGTCGTCCCCACGACCCCGGGCCAATGTTGGCCAATCGCCGACATGTCCGACGACTATAGGGTCGTCCCTACGACCCCGGGACTAGATTGGCCCGCCACCGTCATGTCCAACAACTATAGGGTCGTCCCCACGACCACGGGCCAAAGTTGGCATGCCGCCGAAATTTCCGACGACTATAGGGTCGTCCCCACGACACCGGGCCAAAGTTGGCCAGCCGCCGACATGTCCGACGACTATAGGGTCGTCCCCACGACCCCGGGACTAGATTGGCCCGCCACCGTCATGTCCGACGATTATAGGGTCGTCCCCACGACCGCGAGACTAGATTGGCCCGCCACCGTCATGTCCGACGACAATAGGGTCGTCCCCACGACCCCGGGTCCAGGTTGGCCAGCCGCCGACATTTCCGACGACTATAGAGTCGTCCCCACGACACCGGGCCAAAGTTGGCCAGCCGCCGACATGTCCGACGATTATAGGGTCGTCCCCACGACCCCGGGACAAGGTTGGCCCGCCGCCGACTTGTCCGACGACTATAGGGTCGTACCCACGACCCTGGGACTAGGCTGACAAGCCGCCAACATGTCCGACGACTATAGGGTCGTCCCCACGACCCCGGGCCAAAGATGTCCAGCCGCCGTCTTGTCCGACGACTATAGGGTCGTCCCCACGACCCGGGACTAGATTGGCCCGCCACCGTCATGTCCATCGACTATAGGGTCGTCCCCACAACCACGGGCCAAAGTTGGCCATCCGCCGACATGTCCGACGACTATAGGGTCGTCCCCACGACCCCGGGCCAAAGTTGGCCAGCTGCCGACATGTCCGACGACTATAGGGTCGTCCCCACGACCCCGGGACAAGGTTGGCCCGCCGCCGACTTGTCCGACGACTATAGGGTCGTACCCACCACCCCGGGACTAGGCTGACAAGCCGCCAACATGTCCGACGACTATAGGGTCGTCCCCACGACCCCGGGCCAAAGATGTGCAGCCGCCGTCTTGTCCGACGACTATAGGGTCGTCCCCACGACCCCGAGTCCAGGTTGGCCAGCCGCCGACATTTCCGACGACTATAGAGTCGTCCCCACGACCCCGGGCCAAAGTTGGCAAGCCGCCGAAATGTCCGAAGACTGTAGGGTCGTCCCCACGACACCGGGCCAAAGTTGGCCAGCCGCCGACATGTCCGACGACTATAGGGTCGTCCCCACGACCCCGGGCCAAAGATGTCCAGCCGCCGTCTTGTCCGACGATTATAGGCTCGTCCCCACGACCCCGAGTCCAGGTTGGCCAGCCGCCGACATTTCCGACGACTATAGAGGCGTCCCCACGACCGCGGGCCAAAGTTGGCCAGACGCCGACATGTCCGACGACTATAGGGTCGTCCCCACGACCCCGAGACTAGATTGGCCCGCCACCGTCATGTCCGACGACAATAGGGTCGTCCCCACGACCCCGGGTCCAGGTTGGCCAGCCGCCGACACTTCCGACGACTATAGAGTCGTCCCCACGACACCGGGCCAAAGTTGGCCAGCCGCCGACATGTCCGACGACTATAGGGTCGTCCCCACGACCCCGGGACTAGATTGGCCCGCCACCGTCATGTCCGACGACAATAGGTTCGTCCCCACGACCCCGGGTCTAGGTTGTCCAGCCGCCGACTTGTCCGACGACTATAGGGTCGTACCCACGACCCCGAGACTAGATTGGTCCGCCACCGTCATGTCCGACGACTATAGGGTCGTCCCCACGACCCCGGGCCAAAGTTGGCCAGCCGCCGACATGTCCGACGACTATAGGGTCGTCCCCACGACCCCGAGACTAGATTGGCCCGCCACCTTCATGTCCGACGACAATAGGGTCGTCCCCACGACCCCGGGTCTAGGTTGCCCAGCTGCCGACATGTCCGACGACTATAGAGTCGTCCCCACGACACCGCGCCAAAGTTGGACAGCCGCCGACATGTCCGACTACTATAGGGTCGTCCCCACGACCTCGGGTCTAGAATGGCCCGCTACCGTCATGTCCGAAGACTATAGGGTCGTCCCCACGACCCCGGGTCCAGGTTGGCCAGCCGCCGACATTTCCGACGACTATAGAGTCGTCCCCACGACACCGGGCCAAAGTTGGCCAGCCGCCGACATGTCCGACGACTATAGTGTCGTCCCCACGACCCCGGGACTAGATTGACCCGCCACCGTCATGTCCGACGGTTATAGGGTCGTCCCCACGACCCCGGGTCCAGGTTGGCCAGCCGCCGACATTTCCGACGACTATAGAGTCGTCCCCACGACACCGGGCCAAAGTTGGCCAGCCGCCGACATGTCCGACGACTATAGGGTCGTCCCCACGACCCCGGGACAAGGTTGGCCCGCCGCCGACTTGTCCGACGACTATAGGGTCGTACCCACGACCCTGGGACTAGGCTGACAAGCCGCCAACATGTCCGACGACTATAGGGTCGTCCCCACGACCCCGGGACTAGATTGGCCCGCCACCGTCATGTCCAACGACTATAGGGTCGTGCCCACAACCACGGGCCAAAGTTGGCCAGCCGCCGACATGTCCGACGACTATAGGGTCGTCCCCACGACCCCGGGCCAAAGTTGGCCAGCTGCCGACATGTCCGACGACTATAGGGTCGTCCCCACGACCCCGGGACAAGGTTGGCCCGCCGCCGACTTGTCCGACGACTATAGGGTCGTACCCACCACCCCGGGACTAGGCTGACAAGCCGCCAACATGTCCGACGACTATAGGGTCGTCCCCACGACCCCGGGCCAAAGATGTCCAGCCGCCGTCTTGTCCGACGACTATAGGGTCGTCCCCACGACCCCGAGAATAGATTGACCCGCCACCGTCATGTCCGACGACAATAGGGTCGTCCCCACGACCCCGAGACTAGATTGGCCCGCCACCGTCATGTCCAACGACTATAGGGTCGTCCCCACAACCACGGGCCAAAGTTGGCCAGCCGCCGACATGTCCGACGACTATTGGATCGTCCCCACGACCGCGGGCCAATGTTGGCCAGCCGCCGACATGTCCGACGACTATAGGGTCGTCCCCACGACCCCGGGACTAGATTGGTCCGCCACCGTCATGTCCGACGACTATAGGGTCGTCCCCACGACCCCGGGCCAAAGTTGGCCAGCCGCCGACATGTCCGACGACTATAGGGTCGTCCCCACGACCCCGAGACTAGATTGGCCCGCCACCGTCATGTCCGACGACAATAGGGTCGTCCCCACGACCCCGGGTCCAGTATGGCCAGCCGCCGACATTTCCGACGACTATAGAGTCGTCCCCACGACACCGGGCCAAAGTTGGCCAGCCGCCGACATGTCCGACGACTATAGGGTCGTCCCCACGACCCCGGGACTAGATTGGCCCGCCACCGTCATGTCCGACGATTATAGGGTCGTCCCCACGACCCCGGGACTAGATTGGCCCGCCACCGTCATGTCCGACGACAATAGGGTCGTCCCCACGACCCCGGGACTAGATTGGCCCGCTACCGTCATGTCCGAAGACTATAGGGTCGTCCCCACGACCACGGGACTAGATTGGCCCGCCACCGCCATGTCCGACGACAATAGGGTCGTCCCCACGACCCCGGGTCTAGGTTGGCCAGCCGCCGACTTGTCCGACGACTATAGGGTCGTCCCCACGACCCCGGGACTAGATTGACCCGCCACCGTCATGTCCAACGACTATAGGGTCGTCCCCACAACCACGGGCCAAAGTTGGCCAGCCGCCGACATGTCCGACGACTATAGGGTCGTCCCCACGACCCCGGGCCAATGTTGGCCAATCGCCGACATGTCCGACGACTATAGGGTCGTCCCTACGACCCCGGGACTAGATTGGCCCGCCACCGTCATGTCCAACAACTATAGGGTCGTCCCCACGACCACGGGCCAAAGTTGGCATGCCGCCGAAATGTCCGACGACTATAGGGTCGTCCCCACGACACCGGGCCAAAGTTGGCCAGCCGCCGACATATCCGACGACTATAGGGTCGTCCCCACGACCCCGGGACTAGATTGGCCCGCCACCGTCATGTCCGACGATTATAGGGTCGTCCCCACGACCGCGAGACTAGATTGGCCCGCCACCGTCATGTCCGACGACAATAGGGTCGTCCCCACGACCCCGGGTCCAGGTTGGTCAGCCGCCGACATTTCCGACGACTATAGAGTCGTCCCCACGACACCGGGCCAAAGTTGGCCAGCCGCCGACATGTCCGACGATTATAGGGTCGTCCCCACGACCCCGGGACAAGGTTGGCCCGCCGCCGACTTGTCCGACGACTATAGGGTCGTACCCACGACCCTGGGACTAGGCTGACAAGCCGCCAACATGTCCGACGACTATAGGGTCGTCCCCACGACCCCGGGCCAAAGATGTCCAGCCGCCGTCTTGTCCGACGACTATAGGGTCGTCCCCACGACCCGGGACTAGATTGGCCCGCCACCGTCATGTCCATCGACTATAGGGTCGTCCCCACAACCACGGGCCAAAGTTGGCCATCCGCCGACATGTCCGACGACTATAGGGTCGTCCCCACGACCCCGGGCCAAAGTTGGCCAGCTGCCGACATGTCCGACGACTATAGGGTCGTCCCCACGACCCCGGGACAAGGTTGGCCCGCCGCCGACTTGTCCGACGACTATAGGGTCGTACCCACCACCCCGGGACTAGGCTGACAAGCCGCCAACATGTCCGACGACTATAGGGTCGTCCCCACGACCCCGGGCCAAAGATGTGCAGCCGCCGTCTTGTCCGACGACTATAGGGTCGTCCCCACGACCCCGAGTCCAGGTTGGCCAGCCGCCGACATTTCCGACGACTACAGAGTCGTCCCCACGACCCCGGGCCAAAGTTGGCAAGCCGCCGAAATGTCCGAAGACTGTAGGGTCGTCCCCACGACACCGGGCCAAAGTTGGCCAGCCGCCGACATGTCCGACGACTATAGGGTCGTCCCCACGACCCCGGGCCAAAGATGTCCAGCCGCCGTCTTGTCCGACGACTATAGGCTCGTCCCCACGACCCCGAGTCCAGGTTGGCCAGCCGCCGACATTTCCGACGACTATAGAGGCGTCCCCACGACCGCGGGCCAAAGTTGGCCAGACGCCGACATGTCCGACGACTATAGGGTCGTCCCCACGACCCCGAGACTAGATTGGCCCGCCACCGTCATGTCCGACGACAATAGGGTCGTCCCCACGACCCCGGGTCCAGGTTGGCCAGCCGCCGACACTTCCGACGACTATAGAGTCGTCCCCACGACACCGGGCCAAAGTTGGCCAGCCGCCGACATGTCCGACGACTATAGGGTCGTCCCCACGACCCCGGGACTAGATTGGCCCGCCACCGTCATGTCCGACGACAATAGGTTCGTCCCCACGACCCCGGGTCTAGGTTGTCCAGCCGCCGACTTGTCCGACGACTATAGGGTCGTACCCACGACCCCGAGACTAGATTGGTCCGCTACCGTCATGTCCGACGACTATAGGGTCGTCCCCACGACCCCGGGCCAAAGTTGGCCAGCCGCCGACATGTCCGACGACTATAGGGTCGTCCCCACGACCCCGAGACTAGATTGGCCCGCCACCTTCATGTCCGACGACAATAGGGTCGTCCCCACGACCCCGGGTCTAGGTTGCCCAGCTGCCGACATGTCCGACGACTATAGAGTCGTCCCCACGACACCGCGCCAAAGTTGGACAGCCGCCGACATGTCCGACTACTATAGGGTCGTCCCCACGACCTCGGGTCTAGAATGGCCCGCTACCGTCATGTCCGAAGACTATAGGGTCGTCCCCACGACCTCGGGACTAGATTGGCCCGCTACCGACAAGTCCGACGACTATAGGGTCGTCCCACGACCCCGGGCCAAAGTTGGCAAGCCGCCGAAATGTCCGACGACTATAGTGTCGTCCCCACGACCCCGGGACTAGATTGACCCGCCACCGTCATGTCCGACGGTTATAGGGTCGTCCCCACGACCCCGGGTCCAGGTTGGCCAGCCGCCGACATTTCCGACGACTATAGAGTCGTCCCCACGACACCGGGCCAAAGTTGGCCAGCCGCCGACATGTCCGACGACTATAGGGTCGTCCCCACGACCCCGGGACAAGGTTGGCCCGCCGCCGACTTGTCCGACGACTATAGGGTCGTACCCACGACCCTGGGACTAGGCTGACAAGCCGCCAACATGTCCGACGACTATAGGGTCGTCCCCACGACCCCGGGACTAGATTGGCCCGCCACCGTCATGTCCAACGACTATAGGGTCGTGCCCACAACCACGGGCCAAAGTTGGCCAGCCGCCGACATGTCCGACGACTATAGGGTCGTCCCCACGACCCCGGGCCAAAGTTGGCCAGCTGCCGACATGTCCGACGACTATAGGGTCGTCCCCACGACCCCGGGACAAGGTTGGCCCGCCGCCGACTTGTCCGACGACTATAGGGTCGTACCCACCACCCCGGGACTAGGCTGACAAGCCGCCAACATGTCCGACGACTATAGGGTCGTCCCCACGACCCCGGGCCAAAGATGTCCAGCCGCCGTCTTGTCCGACGACTATACGGTCGTCCCCACGACCCCGAGAATAGATTGACCCGCCACCGTCATGTCCGACGACAATAGGGTCGTCCCCACGACCCCGAGACTAGATTGGCCCGCCACCGTCATGTCCAACGACTATAGGGTCGTCCCCACAACCACGGGCCAAAGTTGGCCAGCCGCCGACATGTCCGACGACTATTGGATCGTCCCCACGACCGCGGGCCAATGTTGGCCAGCCGCCGACATGTCCGACGACTATAGGGTCGTCCCCACGACCCCGGGACTAGATTGGTCCGCCACCGTCATGTCCGACGACTATAGGGTCGTCCCCACGACCCCGGGCCAAAGTTGGCCAGCCGCCGACATGTCCGACGACTATAGGGTCGTCCCCACGACCCCGAGACTAGATTGGCCCGCCACCGTCATGTCCGACGACAATAGGGTCGTCCCCACGACCCCGGGTCCAGTATGGCCAGCCGCCGACATTTCCGACGACTATAGAGTCGTCCCCACGACACCGGGCCAAAGTTGGCCAGCCGCCGACATGTCCGACGACTATAGGGTCGTCCCCACGACCCCGGGACTAGATTGGCCCGCCACCGTCATGTCCGACGATTATAGGGTCGTCCCCACGACCCCGGGACTAGATTGGCCCGCCACCGTCATGTCCGACGACAATAGGGTCGTCCCCACGACCCCGGGACTAGATTGGCCCGCTACCGTCATGTCCGAAGACTATAGGGTCGTCCCCACGACCACGGGACTAGATTGGCCCGCCACCGCCATGTCCGACGACAATAGGGTCGTCCCCACGACCCCGGGTCTAGGTTGGCCAGCCGCCGACTTGTCCGACGACTATAGGGTCGTCCCCACGACCCCGGGACTAGATTGACCCGCCACCGTCATGTCCAACGACTATAGGGTCGTCCCCACAACCACGGGCCAAAGTTGGCCAGCCGCCGACATGTCCGACGACTATAGGGTCGTCCCCACGACCCCGGGCCAATGTTGGCCAATCGCCGACATGTCCGACGACTATAGGGTCGTCCCTACGACCCCGGGACTAGATTGGCCCGCCACCGTCATGTCCAACAACTATAGGGTCGTCCCCACGACCACGGGCCAAAGTTGGCATGCCGCCGAAATGTCCGACGACTATAGGGTCGTCCCCACGACACCGGGCCAAAGTTGGCCAGCCGCCGACATGTCCGACGACTATAGGGTCGTCCCCACGACCCCGGGACTAGATTGGCCCGCCACCGTCATGTCCGACGATTATAGGGTCGTCCCCACGACCGCGAGACTAGATTGGCCCGCCACCGTCATGTCCGACGACAATAGGGTCGTCCCCACGACCCCGGGTCCAGGTTGGTCAGCCGCCGACATTTCCGACGACTATAGAGTCGTCCCCACGACACCGGGCCAAAGTTGGCCAGCCGCCGACATGTCCGACGATTATAGGGTCGTCCCCACGACCCCGGGACAAGGTTGGCCCGCCGCCGACTTGTCCGACGACTATAGGGTCGTACCCACGACCCTGGGACTAGGCTGACAAGCCGCCAACATGTCCGACGACTATAGGGTCGTCCCCACGACCCCGGGCCAAAGATGTCCAGCCGCCGTCTTGTCCGACGACTATAGGGTCGTCCCCACGACCCGGGACTAGATTGGCCCGCCACCGTCATGTCCATCGACTATAGGGTCGTCCCCACAACCACGGGCCAAAGTTGGCCATCCGCCGACATGTCCGACGACTATAGGGTCGTCCCCACGACCCCGAGACTAGATTGGCCCGCCACCGTCATGTCCGACGACAATAGGGTCGTCCCCACGACCCCGGGTCCAGGTTGGCCAGCCGCCGACACTTCCGACGACTATAGAGTCGTCCCCACGACACCGGGCCAAAGTTGGCCAGCCGCCGACATGTCCGACGACTATAGGGTCGTCCCCACGACCCCGGGACTAGATTGGCCCGCCACCGTCATGTCCGACGACAATAGGTTCGTCCCCACGACCCCGGGTCTAGGTTGTCCAGCCGCCGACTTGTCCGACGACTATAGGGTCGTACCCACGACCCCGAGACTAGATTGGTCCGCTACCGTCATGTCCGACGACTATAGGGTCGTCCCCACGACCCCGGGCCAAAGTTGGCCAGCCGCCGACATGTCCGACGACTATAGGGTCGTCCCCACGACCCCGAGACTAGATTGGCCCGCCACCTTCATGTCCGACGACAATAGGGTCGTCCCCACGACCCCGGGTCTAGGTTGCCCAGCTGCCGACATGTCCGACGACTATAGAGTCGTCCCCACGACACCGCGCCAAAGTTGGACAGCCGCCGACATGTCCGACTACTATAGGGTCGTCCCCACGACCTCGGGTCTAGAATGGCCCGCTACCGTCATGTCCGAAGACTATAGGGTCGTCCCCACGACCTCGGGACTAGATTGGCCCGCTACCGACAAGTCCGACGACTATAGGGTCGTCCCACGACCCCGGGCCAAAGTTGGCAAGCCGCCGAAATGTCCGACGACTATAGTGTCGTCCCCACGACCCCGGGACTAGATTGACCCGCCACCGTCATGTGCGACGGTTATAGGGTCGTCCCCACGACCCCGGGTCCAGGTTGGCCAGCCGCCGACATTTCCGACGACTATAGAGTCGTCCCCACGACCCCGGGTCTAGGTTGCCCAGCTGCCGACATGTCCGACGACTATAGAGTCGTCCCCACGACACCGCGCCAAAGTTGGACAGCCGCCGACATGTCCGACGACTATAGGGTCGTCCCCACGACCCCGAGACTAGATTGGCCCGCCACCTTCATGTCCGACGACAATAGGGTCGTCCCCACGACCCCGGGTCTAGGTTGCCCAGCTGCCGACATGTCCGACGACTATAGAGTCGTCCCCACGACACCGCGCCAAAGTTGGACAGCCGCCGACATGTCCGACTACTATAGGGTCGTCCCCACGACCTCGGGTCTAGAATGGCCCGCTACCGTCATGTCCGAAGACTATAGGGTCGTCCCCACGACCTCGGGACTAGATTGGCCCGCTACCGACAAGTCCGACGACTATAGGGTCGTCCCACGACCCCGGGCCAAAGTTGGCAAGCCGCCGAAATGTCCGACGACTGTAGGGTCGTCCCCACGACCCCGGGACTAGATTGGCCCGCCACTGTCAAGTCCGACGACTATAGGGTCGTCCCCACGACCCCGGGTCCAGGTTGGCCAGCCGCCGACATTTCCGACGACTATAGAGTCGTCCCCACGACACCGGGCCAAAGTTGGCCAGCCGCCGACATGTCCGACGACTATAGGGTCGTCCCCACGACCCCGGGACAAGGTTGGCCCGCCGCCGACTTGTCCGACGACTATAGGGTCGTACCCACGACCCTGGGACTAGGCTGACAAGCCGCCAACATGTCCGACGACTATAGGGTCGTCCCCACGACCCCGGGTCCAGGTTGGCCAGCCGCCGACATTTCCGACGACTATAGAGTCGTCCCCACGACACCGGGCCAAAGTTGGCCAGCCGCCGAAATGTCCGACGACTATAGGGTCGTCCCCACGACCCCGGGACAAGGTTGGCCCGCCGCCGACTTGTCCGACGACTATAGGGTCGTACCCACGACCCTGGGACTAGGCTGACAAGCCGCCAACATGTCCGACGACTATAGGGTCGTCCCCACGACCCCGGGACTAGATTGGCCCGCCACCGTCATGTCCAACGACTATAGGGTCGTGCCCACAACCACGGGCCAAAGTTGGCCAGCCGCCGACATGTCCGACGACTATAGGGTCGTCCCCACGACCCCGGGCCAAAGTTGGCCAGCCGCCAACATGTCCGACGACTATAGGGTCGTCCCCACGACCCCGGGCCAAAGATGTCCAGCCGCCGTCTTGTCCGACGACTATAGGGTCGTCCCCACGACCCCGAGTCCAGGTTGGCCAGCCGCCGACATTTCCGACGACTATAGAGTCGTCCCCACGACCGCGGGCCAAAGTTGGCCAGACGCCGACATGTCCGACGACTATAGGGTCGTCCCCACGACCCCGAGACTAGATTGGCCCGCCACCGTCATGTCCGACGACAATAGGGTCGTCCCCACGACCCCGGGTCCAGGTTGGCCAGCCGCCGACATTTCCGACGACTATAGAGTCGTCCCCACGACCGCGGGCCAAAGTTGGCCAGACGCCGACATGTCCGACGACTATAGGGTCGTCCCCACGACCCCGAGACTAGATTGGCCCGCCACCGTCATGTCCGACGACAATAGGGTCGTCCCCACGACCCCGGGTCCAGGTTGGCCAGCCGCCGACTTGTCCGACGACTATAGGGTCGTACCCACGACCCCGGGACTAGATTGGTCCGCCACCGTCATGTCCGACGACTATAGGGTCGTCCCCACGACCCCGGGCCAAAGTTGGCCAGCCGCCGACATGTCCGACGACTATAGGGTCGTCCCCACGACCCCGAGACTAGATTGGCCCGCCACCTTCATGTCCGACGACAATAGGGTCGTCCCCACGACCCCGGGTCTAGGTTGTGCAGCTGCCGACATGTCCGACGACTATAGAGTCGTCCCCATGACACCGCGCCAAAGTTGGACAGCCGCCGACATGTCCGACTACTATAGGGTCGTCCCCACGACCTCGGGTCTAGAATGGCCCGCTACCGTCATGTCCGAAGACTATAGGGTCGTCCCCACGACCTCGGGACTAGATTGGCCCGCTACCGTCAAGTCCGACGACTATAGGGTCGTCCCACGACCCCAGGCCAAAGTTGGCAAGCCGCCGAAATGTCCGACGACTGTAGGGTCGTCCCCACGACCCCGGGACTAGATTGGCCCGCCACCGTCAAGTCCGACGACTATAGGGTCGTCCCCACGACCCCGGGTCCAGGTTGGCCAGCCGCCGACATTTCCGACGACTATAGAGTCGTCCCCACGACACCGGGCCAAAGTTGGCCAGCCGCCGACATGTCCGACGACTATAGGGTCGTCCCCACGACCCCGGGACTAGATTGACCCGCCACCGTCATGTCCGACGGTTATAGGGTCGTCCCCACGACCGCGAGACTAGATTGGCCCGCCACCGTCATGTCCGACGACAATAGGGTCGTCCCCACGACCCCGGGTCCAGGTTGGCCAGCCGCCGACATTTCCGACGACTATAGAGTCGTCCCCACGACACCGGGCCAAAGTTGGCCAGGCGCCGACATGTCCGACGACTATAGGGTCGTCCCCACGACCCCGGGACAAGGTTGGCCCGCCGCCGACTTGTCCGACGACTATAGGGTCGTACCCACGACCCTGGGACTAGGCTGACAAGCCGCCAACATGTCCGACGACTATAGGGTCGTCCCCACGACCCCGGGACTAGATTGGCCCGCCACAGTCATGTCCAACGACTATAGGGTCGTGCCCACAACCACGGGCCAAAGTTGGCCAGCCGCCGACATGTCCGACGACTATTGGATCGTCCCCACGACCACGGGCCAAAGTTGGCCAGCCGCCGACATGTCCGACGACTATAGGGTCGTCCCCACGACCCCGGGACTAGATTGGTCCGCCACCGTCATGTCCGACGACTATAGGGTCGTCCCCACGACCCCGGGCCAAAGATGTCCAGCCGCCGTCTTGTCCGACGACTATAGGGTCGTCCCCACGACCCCGAGTCCAGGTTGGCCAGCCGCCGACATTTCCGACGACTATAGAGTCGTCCCCACGACACCGGTCCAAAGTTGGCCAGCCGCCGACAGGTCCGACGACTATAGGGTCGTCCCCACGAACCCGGGACTAGATTGGCCCGCCACCGTCATGTCCGACGACAATAGGGTCGTCCCCACGACCCCGGGCCAAAGTTGGCCAGCTGCCGACATGTCCGACGACTATAGGGTCGTCCCCACGACCCCGGGACAAGGTTGGCCCGCCGCCGACTTGTCCGACGACTATAGGGTCGTACCCACCACCCCGGGACTAGGCTGACAAGCCGCCAACATGTCCGACGACTATAGGGTCGTCCCCACGACCCCGGGCCAAAGATGTGCAGCCGCCGTCTTGTCCGACGACTATAGGGTCGTCCCCACGACCCCGAGTCCAGGTTGGCCAGCCGCCGACATTTCCGACGACTATAGAGTCGTCCCCACGACCCCGGGCCAAAGTTGGCAAGCCGCCGAAATGTCCGAAGACTGTAGGGTCGTCCCCACGACACCGGGCCAAAGTTGGCCAGCCGCCGACATGTCCGACGACTATAGGGTCGTCCCCACGACCCCGGGCCAAAGATGTCCAGCCGCCGTCTTGTCCGACGACTATAGGCTCGTCCCCACGACCCCGAGTCCAGGTTGGCCAGCCGCCGACATTTCCGACGACTATAGAGGCGTCCCCACGACCGCGGGCCAAAGTTGGCCAGACGCCGACATGTCCGACGACTATAGGGTCGTCCCCACGACCCCGAGACTAGATTGGCCCGCCACCGTCATGTCCGACGACAATAGGGTCGTCCCCACGACCCCGGGTCCAGGTTGGCCAGCCGCCGACACTTCCGACGACTATAGAGTCGTCCTCACGACACCGGGCCAAAGTTGGCCAGCCGCCGACATGTCCGACGACTATAGGGTCGTCCCCACGACCCCGGGACTAGATTGGCCCGCCACCGTCATGTCCGACGACAATAGGTTCGTCCCCACGACCCCGGGTCTAGGTTGTCCAGCCGCCGACTTGTCCGACGACTATAGGGTCGTACCCACGACCCCGAGACTAGATTGGTCCGCCACCGTCATGTCCGACGACTATAGGGTCGTCCCCACGACCCCGGGCCAAAGATGGCCAGCCGCCGACATGTCCGACGACTATAGGGTCGTCCCCACGACCCCGAGACTAGATTGGCCCGCCACCTTCATGTCCGACGACAATAGGGTCGTCCCCACGACCCCGGGTCTAGGTTGCCCAGCTGCCGACATGTCCGACGACTATAGAGTCGTCCCCACGACACCGCGCCAAAGTTGGACAGCCGCCGACATGTCCGACGACTATAGGGTCGTCCCCACGACCCCGGGACAAGGTTGGCCCGCCGCCGACTTGTCCGACGACTATAGGGTCGTACCCACGACCCTGGGACTAGGCTGACAAGCCGCCAACATGTCCGACGACAATAGGGTCGTCCCCACGACCCCGGGTCCAGGTTGGCCAGCCGCCGACATTTCCGACGACTATAGAGTCGTCCCCACGACCCCGGGCCAAAGTTGGCAAGCCGCCGAAATGTCCGAAGACTGTAGGGTCGTCCCCACGACACCGGGCCAAAGTTGGCCAGCCGCCGACATGTCCGACGACTATAGGGTCGTCCCCACGACCCCGAGACTAGATTGGCCCGCCACCTTCATGTCCGACGACAATAGGGTCGTCCCCACGACCCCGGGTCTAGGTTGCCCAGCTGCCGACATGTCCGACGACTATAGAGTCGTCCCCACGACACCGCGCCAAAGTTGGACAGCCGCCGACATGTCCGACTACTATAGGGTCGTCCCCACGACCTCGGGTCTAGAATGGCCCGCTACCGTCATGTCCGAAGACTATAGGGTCGTCCCCACGACCCCGGGACTAGATTGACCCGCCACCGTCATGTGCGACGGTTATAGGGTCGTCCCCACGACCCCGGGTCCAGGTTGGCCAGCCGCCGACATTTCCGACGAATATAGAGTCGTCCCCACGACCCCGGGTCTAGGTTGCCCAGCTGCCGACATGTCCGACGACTATAGAGTCGTCCCCACGACACCGCGCCAAAGTTGGACAGCCGCCGACATGTCCGACGACTATAGGGTCGTCCCCACGACCCCGAGACTAGATTGGCCCGCCACCTTCATGTCCGACGACAATAGGGTCGTCCCCACGACCCCGGGTCTAGGTTGCCCAGCTGCCGACATGTCCGACGACTATAGAGTCGTCCCCACGACACCGCGCCAAAGTTGGACAGCCGCCGACATGTCCGACTACTATAGGGTCGTCCCCACGACCTCGGGTCTAGAATGGCCCGCTACCGTCATGTCCGAAGACTATAGGGTCGTCCCCACGACCTCGGGACTAGATTGGCCCGCTACCGACAAGTCCGACGACTATAGGGTCGTCCCACGACCCCGGGCCAAAGTTGGCAAGCCGCCGAAATGTCCGACGACTGTAGGGTCGTCCCCACGACCCCGGGACTAGATTGGCCCGCCACTGTCAAGTCCGACGACTATAGGGTCGTCCCCACGACCCCGGGTCCAGGTTGGCCAGCCGCCGACATTTCCGACGACTATAGAGTCGTCCCCACGACACCGGGCCAAAGTTGGCCAGCCGCCGACATGTCCGACGACTATAGGGTCGTCCCCACGACCCCGGGACAAGGTTGGCCCGCCGCCGACTTGTCCGACGACTATAGGGTCGTACCCACGACCCTGGGACTAGGCTGACAAGCCGCCAACATGTCCGACGACTATAGGGTCGTCCCCACGACCCCGGGTCCAGGTTGGCCAGCCGCCGACATTTCCGACGACTATAGAGTCGTCCCCACGACACCGGGCCAAAGTTGGCCAGCCGCCGAAATGTCCGACGACTATAGGGTCGTCCCCACGACCCCGGGACAAGGTTGGCCCGCCGCCGACTTGTCCGACGACTATAGGGTCGTACCCACGACCCTGGGACTAGGCTGACAAGCCGCCAACATGTCCGACGACTATAGGGTCGTCCCCACGACCCCGGGACTAGATTGGCCCGCCACCGTCATGTCCAACGACTATAGGGTCGTGCCCACAACCACGGGCCAAAGTTGGCCAGCCGCCGACATGTCCGACGACTATAGGGTCGTCCCCACGACCCCGGGCCAAAGTTGGCCAGCCGCCAACATGTCCGACGACTATAGGGTCGTCCCCACGACCCCGGGCCAAAGAAGTCCAGCCGCCGTCTTGTCCGACGACTATAGGGTCGTCCCCACGACCCCGAGTCCAGGTTGGCCAGCCGCCGACATTTCCGACGACTATAGAGTCGTCCCCACGACCGCGGGCCAAAGTTGGCCAGACGCCGACATGTCCGACGACTATAGGGTCGTCCCCACGACCCCGAGACTAGATTGGCCCGCCACCGTCATGTCCGACGACAATAGGGTCGTCCCCACGACCCCGGGTCCAGGTTGGCCAGCCGCCGACATTTCCGACGACTATAGAGTCGTCCCCACGACCGCGGGCCAAAGTTGGCCAGACGCCGACATGTCCGACGACTATAGGGTCGTCCCCACGACCCCGAGACTAGATTGGCCCGCCACCGTCATGTCCGACGACAATAGGGTCGTCCCCACGACCCCGGGTCCAGGTTGGCCAGCCGCCGACTTGTCCGACGACTATAGGGTCGTACCCACGACCCCGGGACTAGATTGGTCCGCCACCGTCATGTCCGACGACTATAGGGTCGTCCCCACGACCCCGGGCCAAAGTTGGCCAGCCGCCGACATGTCCGACGACTATAGGGTCGTCCCCACGACCCCGAGACTAGATTGGCCCGCCACCTTCATGTCCGACGACAATAGGGTCGTCCCCACGACCCCGGGTCTAGGTTGTGCAGCTGCCGACATGTCCGACGACTATAGAGTCGTCCCCATGACACCGCGCCAAAGTTGGACAGCCGCCGACATGTCCGACTACTATAGGGTCGTCCCCACGACCTCGGGTCTAGAATGGCCCGCTACCGTCATGTCCGAAGACTATAGGGTCGTCCCCACGACCTCGGGACTAGATTGGCCCGCTACCGTCAAGTCCGACGACTATAGGGTCGTCCCACGACCCCAGGCCAAAGTTGGCAAGCCGCCGAAATGTCCGACGACTGTAGGGTCGTCCCCACGACCCCGGGACTAGATTGGCCCGCCACCGTCAAGTCCGACGACTATAGGGTCGTCCCCACGACCCCGGGTCCAGGTTGGCCAGCCGCCGACATTTCCGACGACTATAGAGTCGTCCCCACGACACCGGGCCAAAGTTGGCCAGCCGCCGACATGTCCGACGACTATAGGGTCGTCCCCACGACCCCGGGACTAGATTGACCCGCCACCGTCATGTCCGACGGTTATAGGGTCGTCCCCACGACCGCGAGACTAGATTGGCCCGCCACCGTCATGTCCGACGACAATAGGGTCGTCCCCACGACCCCGGGTCCAGGTTGGCCAGCCGCCGACATTTCCGACGACTATAGAGTCGTCCCCACGACACCGGGCCAAAGTTGGCCAGGCGCCGACATGTCCGACGACTATAGGGTCGTCCCCACGACCCCGGGACAAGGTTGGCCCGCCGCCGACTTGTCCGACGACTATAGGGTCGTACCCACGACCCTGGGACTAGGCTGACAAGCCGCCAACATGTCCGACGACTATAGGGTCGTCCCCACGACCCCGGGACTAGATTGGCCCGCCACCGTCATGTCCAACGACTATAGGGTCGTGCCCACAACCACGGGCCAAAGTTGGCCAGCCGCCGACATGTCCGACGACTATTGGATCGTCCCCACGACCACGGGCCAAAGTTGGCCAGCCGCCGACATGTCCGACGACTATAGGGTCGTCCCCACGACCCCGAGTCCAGGTTGGCCAGCCGCCGACATTTCCGACGACTATAGAGTCGTCCCCACGACACCGGTCCAAAGTTGGCCAGCCGCCGACAGGTCCGACGACTATAGGGTCGTCCCCACGAACCCGGGACTAGATTGGCCCGCCACCGTCATGTCCGACGACAATAGGGTCGTCCCCACGACCCCGGGCCAAAGTTGGCCAGCTGCCGACATGTCCGACGACTATAGGGTCGTCCCCACGACCCCGGGACAAGGTTGGCCCGCCGCCGACTTGTCCGACGACTATAGGGTCGTACCCACCACCCCGGGACTAGGCTGACAAGCCGCCAACATGTCCGACGACTATAGGGTCGTCCCCACGACCCCGGGCCAAAGATGTGCAGCCGCCGTCTTGTCCGACGACTATAGGGTCGTCCCCACGACCCCGAGTCCAGGTTGGCCAGCCGCCGACATTTCCGACGACTATAGAGTCGTCCCCACGACCCCGGGCCAAAGTTGGCAAGCCGCCGAAATGTCCGAAGACTGTAGGGTCGTCCCCACGACACCGGGCCAAAGTTGGCCAGCCGCCGACATGTCCGACGACTATAGGGTCGTCCCCACGACCCCGGGCCAAAGATGTCCAGCCGCCGTCTTGTCCGACGACAATAGGCTCGTCCCCACGACCCCGAGTCCAGGTTGGCCAGCCGCCGACATTTCCGACGACTATAGAGGCGTCCCCACGACCGCGGGCCAAAGTTGGCCAGACGCCGACATGTCCGACGACTATAGGGTCGTCCCCACGACCCCGAGACTAGATTGGCCCGCCACCGTCATGTCCGACGACAATAGGGTCGTCCCCACGACCCCGGGTCCAGGTTGGCCAGCCGCCGACACTTCCGACGACTATAGAGTCGTCCTCACGACACCGGGCCAAAGTTGGCCAGCCGCCGACATGTCCGACGACTATAGGGTCGTCCCCACGACCCCGGGACTAGATTGGCCCGCCACCGTCATGTCCGACGACAATAGGTTCGTCCCCACGACCCCGGGTCTAGGTTGTCCAGCCGCCGACTTGTCCGACGACTATAGGGTCGTACCCACGACCCCGAGACTAGATTGGTCCGCCACCGTCATGTCCGACGACTATAGGGTCGTCCCCACGACCCCGGGCCAAAGTTGGCCAGCCGCCGACATGTCCGACGACTATAGGGTCGTCCCCACGACCCCGAGACTAGATTGGCCCGCCACCTTCATGTCCGACGACAATAGGGTCGTCCCCACGACCCCGGGTCTAGGTTGCCCAGCTGCCGACATGTCCGACGACTATAGAGTCGTCCCCACGACACCGCGCCAAAGTTGGACAGCCGCCGACATGTCCGACTACTATAGGGTCGTCCCCACGACCTCGGGTCTAGAATGGCCCGCTACCGTCATGTCCGAAGACTATAGGGTCGTCCCCACGACCTCGGGACTAGATTGGCCCGCTACCGACAAGTCCGACGACTATAGGGTCGTCCCACGACCCCGGGCCAAAGTTGGCAAGCCGCCGAAATGTCCGACGACTGTAGGGTCGTCCCCACGACCCCGGGACTAGATTGGCCCGCCACTGTCAAGTCCGACGACTATAGGGTCGTCCCCACGACCCCGGGTCCAGGTTGGCCAGCCGCCGACATTTCCGACGACTATAGAGTCGTCCCCACGACACCGGGCCAAAGTTGGCCAGCCGCCGACATGTCCGACGACTATAGGGTCGTCCCCACGACCCCGGGACAAGGTTGGCCCGCCGCCGACTTGTCCGACGACTATAGGGTCGTACCCACGACCCTGGGACTAGGCTGACAAGCCGCCAACATGTCCGACGACTATAGGGTCGTCCCCACGACCCCGGGACTAGATTGGCCCGCCACCGTCATGTCCAACGACTATAGGGTCGTGCCCACAACCACGGGCCAAAGTTGGCCAGCCGCCGACATGTCCGACGACTATAGGGTCGTCCCCACGACCCCGGGCCAAAGTTGGCCAGCTGCCGACATGTCCGACGACTATAGGGTCGTCCCCACGACCCCGGGACAAGGTTGGCCCGCCGCCGACTTGTCCGACGACTATAGGGTCGTACCCACCACCCCGGGACTAGGCTGACAAGCCGCCAACATGTCCGACGACTATAGGGTCGTCCCCACGACCCCGGGCCAAAGATGTCCAGCCGCCGTCTTGTCCGACGACTATAGGGTCGTCCCCACGACCCCGAGTCCAGGTTGGCCAGCCGCCGACATTTCCGACGACTATAGAGTCGTCCCCACGACCGCGGGCCAAAGTTGGCCAGACGCCGACATGTCCGACGACTATAGGGTCGTCCCCACGACCCCGAGACTAGATTGGCCCGCCACCGTCATGTCCGACGACAATAGGGTCGTCCCCACGACCCCGGGTCCAGGTTGGCCAGCCGCCGACATTTCCGACGACTATAGAGTCGTCCCCACGACACCGGTCCAAAGTTGGCCAGCCGCCGACAGGTCCGACGACTATAGGGTCGTCCCCACGAACCCGGGACTAGATTGGCCCGCCACCGTCATGTCCGACGACAATAGGGTCGTCCCCACGACCCCGGGTCTAGGTTGGCCAGCCGCCGACATGTCCCACGACAATCGGATCGTCCCCACGACCACGGGCCAAAGTTGGCCAGCCGCCGACATGTCCGACGACAATCGGATCGTCCCCACGACCACGCGCCAAAGTTGGCCAGCCGCCGACATGTCCGACGACTATAGGGTCGTCCCCACGACCCCGAGACTAGATTGGCCCGCCACCGTCATGTCCGACGACAATAGGGTCGTCCCCACGACCCCGGGTCCAGGTTGTCCAGCCGCCGACATTTCCGACGACTATAGAGTCGTCCCCACGACACCGGGCCACAGGTGGCCAGCCGCCGACATGTCCGACGACTATAGGGTCGTCCCCACGACCCCGGGACTAGATTGGCCCGCCACCGTCATTTCCGACGATTATAGGGTCGTCCCCACGACCGCGAGACTAGATTGGCCCGCCACCGTCATGTCCGACGACAATAGGGTCGTCCCCACGACCCCGGGTCCAGGTTGGCCAGCCGCCGACATTTCCGACGACTATAGAGTCGTCCCCACGACACCGGGCCAAAGTTGGCCAGCCGCCGACATGTCCGACGATTATAGGGTCGTCCCCACGACCCCGGGCCAAAGATGTCCAGCCGCCGTCTTGTCCGACGACTATCGGGTCGTCCCCACGACCCCGGGACTAGATTGGCCCGCCACCGTCATGTCCAACGACTATAGGGTCGTCCCCACAACCACGGGCCAAGGTTGACCAGCCGCCGACATGTCCGACGACTATTGGATCGTCCCCACGACCACGGGCCAAAGTTGGCCAGCCGCCGAAATGTCCGACGACTGTAGGGTCGTCCCCACGACCCCGGGACTAGATCGGCCCGCCACCGTCAAGTCCGACGACTATAGGGTCGTCCCCACGACCCCGGGTCCAGGTTGGCCAGCCGCCGACATTTCCGACGACTATAGAGTCGTCCCCACGACACCGGGCCAAAGTTGGCCAGCCGCCGACATGTCCCACGACTATAGGGTCGTCCCCACGACCCCGGGACTAGATTGGCCCGCCACCGTCATGTCCAACGACTATAGGGTCGTCCCCACAACCACGGGCCAAAGCTGGCCAGCCGCCGACATGTCCGACGACTATAGGGTCGTCCCCACGACCCCGGGCCAAAGTTGGCAAGCCGCCGAAATGTCCGACGACTATAGGGTCGTCCCCACGACCCCGGGACTAGGTTGGCCAGCCGCCGACATGTCCGACGACTATAGGGTCGTCCCGACGACCCCGGGCCAATGTTGCCCAATCGCCAACATGTCCGACGACTATAGGTTCGTCCCTACGACCCCGGGACTAGATTGGCCCGCCACCGTCATGTTCAACGATTATAGGGTCGTCCCCACGACCCCGGGACTAGATTGGACCGCCACCGTCATTTCCGACGATTATAGGGTCGTCCCCACGACCCCGGGACAGGCTTGGCCCGCCGCCGACTTGTCCGACGACTATAGGGTCGTCCCCACGACCCCGGGACTAGATTGGCCCGCCACCGTCATGTCCGACGACAATAGGGTCGTCCCCACGACCCCGGGTCTAGGTTGGCCAGCCGCCGACATGTCCGACGACTATAGAGTCGTCCCCACGACACCGGGCCAAAGTTGGACAGCCGCCGACATGTCCGACTACTATAGGGTCGTCCCCAGGACCTCGGGTCTAGATTGGCCCGCTACCGTCATGTCCGAAGACTATAGGGTCGTCCCCACGACCACGGGACTAGATTGGCCCGCCACCGCCATGTCCGACGACAATAGGGTCGTCCCCACGACCCCGGGTCTAGGTTGGCCAGCCGCCGACATGTCCGACGACAATCGGATCGTCCCCACGACCACGCGCCAAAGTTGGCCAGCCGCCGACATGTCCGACGACTATTGGATCGTCCCCACGACCACGGGCCAAATTTGGCCAGCCGCCGACATGTCCGACGACAATCGGATCGTCCCCACGACCACGCGCCAAAGTTGGCCAGCCGCCGACATGTCCGACGACTATAGGGTCGTCCCCACGACCCCGGGCCAATGTTGGCCAATCGCCGACATGTCCAACGACTATAGGGTCGTCCCTACGACCCCGGGACTAGATTAGCCCGCCACCGTCATGTCCAACGACTATAGGGTCGTCCCCACGACCACGGGCCAAAGTTGGCATGCCGCCGAAATGTCCGACGACTATAGGGTCGTCCCCACGACCCCGGGCCAAAGTTGGCAAGCAGCCGAAATGTCCGACGACTATAGGGTCGTCCCCACGACCCCGGGACTAAATTGGCCCGCCACCGTCATGTCCGACGACTATAGGGTCGTCCCCACGACCCCGGGCAAAAGTTGGCAAGCCGCCGAAATGTCCGACGACTGTAGGGTCGTCCCCACGACCCCGGGACTAGATTGGCCCGCCACCGTCAAGTCCGACGGCTATAGGGTCGTCCCCACGACCCCGGGCCAAAGTTGGCCAGCCGCCGACATGTCCGACGACTATAGGGTCGTCCCCACGACCCCGAGACTAGATTGGTCCGCCACCGTCATGTCCGACGACAATAGGGTCGTCCCCACGACCCCGGGTCCAGGTTGGCCAGCCGCCGACATTTCCGACGACTATAGAGTCGTCCCCACGACACCGGGCCAAAGTTGGCCCGCCGCCGACATGTCCGACGACTATAGGGTCGTACCCACGACCCTGTGACTAGGCTGACAAGCCGCCAACATGTCCGACGACTATAGGGTCGTCTCCACGACCCCGGGCTAAAGATGTCCAGCCGCCGTCTTGTCCGACGAATATAGGGTCGTACCCACGACCCCGGGACTAGGCTGACAAGCCACCGTCATGTCCAACGACTATAGGGTCGTCCCCACAACCACGGGCCAAAGTTGGCCAGCCGCCGACATTTCCGACGACTATAGAGTCGTCCCCACGACACCGGGCCAAAGTTGGCCAGCCGCCGACATGTCCGACGATTATAGGGTCGTCCCCACGACCCCGGGCCAAAGATGTCCAGCCGCCGTCTTGTCCGACGACTATCGGGTCGTCCCCACGACCCCGGGACTAGATTGGCCCGCCACCGTCATGTCCAACGACTATAGGGTCGTCCCCACAACCACGGGCCAAAGTTGACCAGCCGCCGACATGTCCGACGACTATTGGATCGTCCCCACGACCACGGGCCAAAGTTGGCCAGCCGCCGAAATGTCCGACGACTGTAGGGTCGTCCCCACGACCCCGGGACTAGATCGGCCCGCCACCGTCAAGTCCGACGACTATAGGGTCGTCCCCACGACCCCGGGTCCAGGTTGGCCAGCCGCCGACATTTCCGACGACTATAGAGTCGTCCCCACGACACCGGGCCAAAGTTGGCCAGCCGCCGACATGTCCCACGACTATAGGGTCGTCCCCACGACCCCGGGACTAGATTGGCCCGCCACCGTCATGTCCAACGACTATAGGGTCGTCCCCACAACCACGGGCCAAAGCTGGCCAGCCGCCGACATGTCCGACGACTATAGGGTCGTCCCCACGACCCCGGGCCAAAGTTGGCAAGCCGCCGAAATGTCCGACGACTATAGGGTCGTCCCCACGACCCCGGGACTAGGTTGGCCAGCCGCCGACATGTCCGACGACTATAGGGTCGTCCCGACGACCCCGGGCCAATGTTGCCCAATCGCCAACATGTCCGACGACTATAGGGTCGTCCCTACGACCCCGGGACTAGATTGGCCCGCCACCGTCATGTTCAACGATTATAGGGTCGTCCCCACGACCCCGGGACTAGATTGGACCGCCACCGTCATTTCCGACGATTATAGGGTCGTCCCCACGACCCCGGGACAGGCTTGGCCCGCCGCCGACTTGTCCGACGACTATAGGGTCGTCCCCACGACCCCGGGACTAGATTGGCCCGCCACCGTCATGTCCGACGACAATAGGGTCGTCCCCACGACCCCGGGTCTAGGTTGGCCAGCCGCCGACATGTCCGACGACTATAGAGTCGTCCCCACGACACCGGGCCAAAGTTGGACAGCCGCCGACATGTCCGACTACTATAGGGTCGTCCCCAGGACCTCGGGTCTAGATTGGCCCGCTACCGTCATGTCCGAAGACTATAGGGTCGTCCCCACGACCACGGGACTAGATTGGCCCGCCACCGCCATGTCCGACGACAATAGGGTCGTCCCCACGACCCCGGGTCTAGGTTGGCCAGCCGCCGACATGTCCGACGACAATCGGATCGTCCCCACGACCACGCGCCAAAGTTGGCCAGCCGCCGACATGTCCGACGACTATTGGATCGTCCCCACGACCACGGGCCAAATTTGGCCAGCCGCCGACATGTCCGACGACAATCGGATCGTCCCCACGACCACGCGCCAAAGTTGGCCAGCCGCCGACATGTCCGACGACTATAGGGTCGTCCCCACGACCCCGGGCCAATGTTGGCCAATCGCCGACATGTCCAACGACTATAGGGTCGTCCCTACGACCCCGGGACTAGATTAGCCCGCCACCGTCATGTCCAACGACTATAGGGTCGTCCCCACGACCACGGGCCAAAGTTGGCATGCCGCCGAAATGTCCGACGACTATAGGGTCGTCCCCACGACCCCGGGCCAAAGTTGGCAAGCAGCCGAAATGTCCGACGACTATAGGGTCGTCCCCACGACCCCGGGACTAAATTGGCCCGCCACCGTCATGTCCGACGACTATAGGGTCGTCCCCACGACCCCGGGCCAAAGTTGGCAAGCCGCCGAAATGTCCGACGACTGTAGGGTCGTCCCCACGACCCCGGGACTAGATTGGCCCGCCACCGTCAAGTCCGACGGCTATAGGGTCGTCCCCACGACCCCGGGCCAAAGTTGGCCAGCCGCCGACATGTCCGACGACTATAGGGTCGTCCCCACGACCCCGAGACTAGATTGGTCCGCCACCGTCATGTCCGACGACAATAGGGTCGTCCCCACGACCCCGGGTCCAGGTTGGCCAGCCGCCGACATTTCCGACGACTATAGAGTCGTCCCCACGACACCGGGCCAAAGTTGGCCCGCCGCCGACATGTCCGACGACTATAGGGTCGTACCCACGACCCTGTGACTAGGCTGACAAGCCGCCAACATGTCCGACGACTATAGGGTCGTCTCCACGACCCCGGGCTAAAGATGTCCAGCCGCCGTCTTGTCCGACGAATATAGGGTCGTACCCACGACCCCGGGACTAGGCTGACAAGCCACCGTCATGTCCAACGACTATAGGGTCGTCCCCACAACCACGGGCCAAAGTTGGCCAGCCGCCGACATGTCCGACGACTATAGGGTCGTCCCCACGACCCCGGGCCAATGTTGGCCAATCGCCGACATGTCCAACGACTATAGGGTCGTCCCTACGACCCCGGGACTAGATTAGCCCGCCACCGTCATGTCCAACAACTATAGGGTCGTCCCCACGACCACGGGCCAAAGTTGGCATGCCGCCGAAATGTCCGACGACTATAGAGTCGTCCCCACGACCCCGGGCCAATGTTGGCCCGCCACCGTCATGTCCGACGACAATAGGGTCGTCCCCACGACCCCGAGACTAGATTGGCCCGCCACCGTCATGTCCAACGACTATAGGGTCGTCCCCACAACCACGGGCCAAAGTTGGCCAGCCGCCGACATGTCCGACGACTATTGGATCGTCCCCACGACCGCGGACCAATGTTGGCCAGCCGCTGACATGTCCGACGACTATAGGGTCGTCCCCACGACCCCGGGACTAGATTGGTCCGCCACCGTCATGTCCGACGACTATAGGGTCGTCCCCACGACCCCGGGCCAAAGTTGGCCAGCCGCCGACATGTCCGACGACTATAGGGTCGTCCCCACGACCCCGAGACTAGATTGGCCCGCCACCGTCATGTCCGACGACAATAGGGTCGTCCCCACGACCCCGGGACTAGATTGGCCCGCCACCGTCATGTCCAACGACTATAGGGTCGTGCCCACAACCACGGGCCAAAGTTGGCCAGCCGCCGACATGTCCGACGACTATAGGGTCGTCCCCACGACCCCGGGCCAAAGTTGGCCAGCTGCCGACATGTCCGACGACTATAGGGTCGTCCCCACGACCCCGGGACAAGGTTGGCCCGCCGCCGACTTGTCCGACGACTATAGGGTCGTACCCACCACCCCGGGACTAGGCTGACAAGCCGCCAACATGTCCGACGACTATAGGGTCGTCCCCACGACCCCGGGCCAAAGATGTCCAGCCGCCGTCTTGTCCGACGACTATAGGGTCGTCCCCACGACCCCGAGTCCAGGTTGGCCAGCCGCCGACATTTCCGACGACTATAGAGTCGTCCCCACGACCGCGGGCCAAAGTTGGCCAGACGCCGACATGTCCGACGACTATAGGGTCGTCCCCACGACCCCGAGACTAGATTGGCCCGCCACCGTCATGTCCGACGACAATAGGGTCGTCCCCACGACCCCGGGTCCAGGTTGGCCAGCCGCCGACATTTCCGACGACTATAGAGTCGTCCCCACGACACCGGTCCAAAGTTGGCCAGCCGCCGACAGGTCCGACGACTATAGGGTCGTCCCCACGAACCCGGGACTAGATTGGCCCGCCACCGTCATGTCCGACGACAATAGGGTCGTCCCCACGACCCCGGGTCTAGGTTGGCCAGCCGCCGACATGTCCCACGACAATCGGATCGTCCCCACGACCACGGGCCAAAGTTGGCCAGCCGCCGACATGTCCGACGACAATCGGATCGTCCCCACGACCACGCGCCAAAGTTGGCCAGCCGCCGACATGTCCGACGACTATAGGGTCGTCCCCACGACCCCGAGACTAGATTGGCCCGCCACCGTCATGTCCGACGACAATAGGGTCGTCCCCACGACCCCGGGTCCAGGTTGTCCAGCCGCCGACATTTCCGACGACTATAGAGTCGTCCCCACGACACCGGGCCAAAGGTGGCCAGCCGCCGACATGTCCGACGACTATAGGGTCGTCCCCACGACCCCGGGACTAGATTGGCCCGCCACCGTCATTTCCGACGATTATAGGGTCGTCCCCACGACCGCGAGACTAGATTGGCCCGCCACCGTCATGTCCGACGACAATAGGGTCGTCCCCACGACCCCGGGTCCAGGTTGGCCAGCCGCCGACATTTCCGACGACTATAGAGTCGTCCCCACGACACCGGGCCAAAGTTGGCCAGCCGCCGACATGTCCGACGATTATAGGGTCGTCCCCACGACCCCGGGCCAAAGATGTCCAGCCGCCGTCTTGTCCGACGACTATCGGGTCGTCCCCACGACCCCGGGACTAGATTGGCCCGCCACCGTCATGTCCAACGACTATAGGGTCGTCCCCACAACCACGGGCCAAGGTTGACCAGCCGCCGACATGTCCGACGACTATTGGATCGTCCCCACGACCACGGGCCAAAGTTGGCCAGCCGCCGAAATGTCCGACGACTGTAGGGTCGTCCCCACGACCCCGGGACTAGATCGGCCCGCCACCGTCAAGTCCGACGACTATAGGGTCGTCCCCACGACCCCGGGTCCAGGTTGGCCAGCCGCCGACATTTCCGACGACTATAGAGTCGTCCCCACGACACCGGGCCAAAGTTGGCCAGCCGCCGACATGTCCCACGACTATAGGGTCGTCCCCACGACCCCGGGACTAGATTGGCCCGCCACCGTCATGTCCAACGACTATAGGGTCGTCCCCACAACCACGGGCCAAAGCTGGCCAGCCGCCGACATGTCCGACGACTATAGGGTCGTCCCCACGACCCCGGGCCAAAGTTGGCAAGCCGCCGAAATGTCCGACGACTATAGGGTCGTCCCCACGACCCCGGGACTAGGTTGGCCAGCCGCCGACATGTCCGACGACTATAGGGTCGTCCCGACGACCCCGGGCCAATGTTGCCCAATCGCCAACATGTCCGACGACTATAGGTTCGTCCCTACGACCCCGGGACTAGATTGGCCCGCCACCGTCATGTTCAACGATTATAGGGTCGTCCCCACGACCCCGGGACTAGATTGGACCGCCACCGTCATTTCCGACGATTATAGGGTCGTCCCCACGACCCCGGGACAGGCTTGGCCCGCCGCCGACTTGTCCGACGACTATAGGGTCGTCCCCACGACCCCGGGACTAGATTGGCCCGCCACCGTCATGTCCGACGACAATAGGGTCGTCCCCACGACCCCGGGTCTAGGTTGGCCAGCCGCCGACATGTCCGACGACTATAGAGTCGTCCCCACGACACCGGGCCAAAGTTGGACAGCCGCCGACATGTCCGACTACTATAGGGTCGTCCCCAGGACCTCGGGTCTAGATTGGCCCGCTACCGTCATGTCCGAAGACTATAGGGTCGTCCCCACGACCACGGGACTAGATTGGCCCGCCACCGCCATGTCCGACGACAATAGGGTCGTCCCCACGACCCCGGGTCTAGGTTGGCCAGCCGCCGACATGTCCGACGACAATCGGATCGTCCCCACGACCACGCGCCAAAGTTGGCCAGCCGCCGACATGTCCGACGACTATTGGATCGTCCCCACGACCACGGGCCAAATTTGGCCAGCCGCCGACATGTCCGACAACAATCGGATCGTCCCCACGACCACGCGCCAAAGTTGGCCAGCCGCCGACATGTCCGACGACTATAGGGTCGTCCCCACGACCCCGGGCCAATGTTGGCCAATCGCCGACATGTCCAACGACTATAGGGTCGTCCCTACGACCCCGGGACTAGATTAGCCCGCCACCGTCATGTCCAACGACTATAGGGTCGTCCCCACGACCACGGGCCAAAGTTGGCATGCCGCCGAAATGTCCGACGACTATAGGGTCGTCCCCACGACCCCGGGCCAAAGTTGGCAAGCAGCCGAAATGTCCGACGACTATAGGGTCGTCCCCACGACCCCGGGACTAAATTGGCCCGCCACCGTCATGTCCGACGACTATAGGGTCGTCCCCACGACCCCGGGCCAAAGTTGGCAAGCCGCCGAAATGTCCGACGACTGTAGGGTCGTCCCCACGACCCCGGGACTAGATTGGCCCGCCACCGTCAAGTCCGACGGCTATAGGGTCGTCCCCACGACCCCGGGCCAAAGTTGGCCAGCCGCCGACATGTCCGACGACTATAGGGTCGTCCCCACGACCCCGAGACTAGATTGGTCCGCCACCGTCATGTCCGACGACAATAGGGTCGTCCCCACGACCCCGGGTCCAGGTTGGCCAGCCGCCGACATTTCCGACGACTATAGAGTCGTCCCCACGACACCGGGCCAAAGTTGGCCCGCCGCCGACATGTCCGACGACTATAGGGTCGTACCCACGACCCTGTGACTAGGCTGACAAGCCGCCAACATGTCCGACGACTATAGGGTCGTCTCCACGACCCCGGGCTAAAGATGTCCAGCCGCCGTCTTGTCCGACGAATATAGGGTCGTACCCACGACCCCGGGACTAGGCTGACAAGCCACCGTCATGTCCAACGACTATAGGGTCGTCCCCACAACCACGGGCCAAAGTTGGCCAGCCGCCGACATTTCCGACGACTATAGAGTCGTCCCCACGACACCGGGCCAAAGTTGGCCAGCCGCCGACATGTCCGACGATTATAGGGTCGTCCCCACGACCCCGGGCCAAAGATGTCCAGCCGCCGTCTTGTCCGACGACTATCGGGTCGTCCCCACGACCCCGGGACTAGATTGGCCCGCCACCGTCATGTCCAACGACTATAGGGTCGTCCCCACAACCACGGGCCAAAGTTGACCAGCCGCCGACATGTCCGACGACTATTGGATCGTCCCCACGACCACGGGCCAAAGTTGGCCAGCCGCCGAAATGTCCGACGACTGTAGGGTCGTCCCCACGACCCCGGGACTAGATCGGCCCGCCACCGTCAAGTCCGACGACTATAGGGTCGTCCCCACGACCCCGGGTCCAGGTTGGCCAGCCGCCGACATTTCCGACGACTATAGAGTCGTCCCCACGACACCGGGCCAAAGTTGGCCAGCCGCCGACATGTCCCACGACTATAGGGTCGTCCCCACGACCCCGGGACTAGATTGGCCCGCCACCGTCATGTCCAACGACTATAGGGTCGTCCCCACAACCACGGGCCAAAGCTGGCCAGCCGCCGACATGTCCGACGACTATAGGGTCGTCCCCACGACCCCGGGCCAAAGTTGGCAAGCCGCCGAAATGTCCGACGACTATAGGGTCGTCCCCACGACCCCGGGACTAGGTTGGCCAGCCGCCGACATGTCCGACGACTATAGGGTCGTCCCGACGACCCCGGGCCAATGTTGCCCAATCGCCAACATGTCCGACGACTATAGGGTCGTCCCTACGACCCCGGGACTAGATTGGCCCGCCACCGTCATGTTCAACGATTATAGGGTCGTCCCCACGACCCCGGGACTAGATTGGACCGCCACCGTCATTTCCGACGATTATAGGGTCGTCCCCACGACCCCGGGACAGGCTTGGCCCGCCGCCGACTTGTCCGACGACTATAGGGTCGTCCCCACGACCCCGGGACTAGATTGGCCCGCCACCGTCATGTCCGACGACAATAGGGTCGTCCCCACGACCCCGGGTCTAGGTTGGCCAGCCGCCGACATGTCCGACGACTATAGAGTCGTCCCCACGACACCGGGCCAAAGTTGGACAGCCGCCGACATGTCCGACTACTATAGGGTCGTCCCCAGGACCTCGGGTCTAGATTGGCCCGCTACCGTCATGTCCGAAGACTATAGGGTCGTCCCCACGACCACGGGACTAGATTGGCCCGCCACCGCCATGTCCGACGACAATAGGGTCGTCCCCACGACCCCGGGTCTAGGTTGGCCAGCCGCCGACATGTCCGACGACAATCGGATCGTCCCCACGACCACGCGCCAAAGTTGGCCAGCCGCCGACATGTCCGACGACTATTGGATCGTCCCCACGACCACGGGCCAAATTTGGCCAGCCGCCGACATGTCCGACGACAATCGGATCGTCCCCACGACCACGCGCCAAAGTTGGCCAGCCGCCGACATGTCCGACGACTATAGGGTCGTCCCCACGACCCCGGGCCAATGTTGGCCAATCGCCGACATGTCCAACGACTATAGGGTCGTCCCTACGACCCCGGGACTAGATTAGCCCGCCACCGTCATGTCCAACGACTATAGGGTCGTCCCCACGACCACGGGCCAAAGTTGGCATGCCGCCGAAATGTCCGACGACTATAGGGTCGTCCCCACGACCCCGGGCCAAAGTTGGCAAGCAGCCGAAATGTCCGACGACTATAGGGTCGTCCCCACGACCCCGGGACTAAATTGGCCCGCCACCGTCATGTCCGACGACTATAGGGTCGTCCCCACGACCCCGGGCCAAAGTTGGCAAGCCGCCGAAATGTCCGACGACTGTAGGGTCGTCCCCACGACCCCGGGACTAGATTGGCCCGCCACCGTCAAGTCCGACGGCTATAGGGTCGTCCCCACGACCCCGGGCCAAAGTTGGCCAGCCGCCGACATGTCCGACGACTATAGGGTCGTCCCCACGACCCCGAGACTAGATTGGTCCGCCACCGTCATGTCCGACGACAATAGGGTCGTCCCCACGACCCCGGGTCCAGGTTGGCCAGCCGCCGACATTTCCGACGACTATAGAGTCGTCCCCACGACACCGGGCCAAAGTTGGCCCGCCGCCGACATGTCCGACGACTATAGGGTCGTACCCACGACCCTGTGACTAGGCTGACAAGCCGCCAACATGTCCGACGACTATAGGGTCGTCTCCACGACCCCGGGCTAAAGATGTCCAGCCGCCGTCTTGTCCGACGAATATAGGGTCGTACCCACGACCCCGGGACTAGGCTGACAAGCCACCGTCATGTCCAACGACTATAGGGTCGTCCCCACAACCACGGGCCAAAGTTGGCCAGCCGCCGACATGTCCGACGACTATAGGGTCGTCCCCACGACCCCGGGCCAATGTTGGCCAATCGCCGACATGTCCAACGACTATAGGGTCGTCCCCACGACCACGGGCCAAAGTTGGCATGCCGCCGAAATGTCCGACGACTATAGAGTCGTCCCCACGACCCCGGGCCAATGTTGGCCCGCCACCGTCATGTCCGACGACAATAGGGTCGTCCCCACGACCCCGAGACTAGATTGGCCCGCCACCGTCATGTCCAACGACTATAGGGTCGTCCCCACAACCACGGGCCAAAGTTGGCCAGCCGCCGACATGTCCGACGACTATTGGATCGTCCCCACGACCGCGGACCAATGTTGGCCAGCCGCTGACATGTCCGACGACTATAGGGTCGTCCCCACGACCCCGGGACTAGATTGGTCCGCCACCGTCATGTCCGACGACTATAGGGTCGTCCCCACGACCCCGGGCCAAAGTTGGCCAGCCGCCGACATGTCCGACGACTATAGGGTCGTCCCCACGACCCCGAGACTAGATTGGCCCGCCACCGTCATGTCCGACGACAATAGGGTCGTCCCCACGACCCCGGGTCCAGTATGGCCAGCCGCCGACATTTCCGACGACTATAGAGTCGTCCCCACGACACCGGGCCAAAGTTGGCCAGCCGCCGACATGTCCGACGACTATAGGGTCGTCCCCACGACCCCGGGACTAGATTGGCCCGCCACCGTCATGTCCGACGATTATAGGGTCGTCCCCACGACCCCGGGACTAGATTGGCCCGCCACCGTCATGTCCGACGACAATAGGGTCGTCCCCACGACCCCGGGACTAGATTGGCCCGCTACCGTCATGTCCGAAGACTATAGGGTCGTCCCCACGACCACGGGACTAGATTGGCCCGCCACCGCCATGTCCGACGACAATAGGGTCGTCCCCACGACCCCGGGTCTAGGTTGGCCAGCCGCCGACTTGTCCGACGACTATAGGGTCGTCCCCACGACCCCGGGACTAGATTGGCCCGCCACCGTCATGTCCAACGACTATAGGGTCGTCCCCACAACCACGGGCCAAAGTTGGCCAGCCGCCGACATGTCCGACGACTATAGGGTCGTCCCCACGACCCCGGGTCTAGGTTGTCCAGCCGCCGACTTGTCCGACGACTATAGGGTCGTACCCACGACCCCGAGACTAGATTGGTCCGCCACCGTCATGTCCGACGACTATAGGGTCGTCCCCACGACCCCGGGCCAAAGTTGGCCAGCCGCCGACATGTCCGACGACTATAGGGTCGTCCCCACGACCCCGAGACTAGATTGGCCCGCCACCTTCATGTCCGACGACAATAGGGTCGTCCCCACGACCCCGGGTCTAGGTTGCCCAGCTGCCGACATGTCCGACTATAGAGTCGTCCCCACGACACCGCGCCAAAGTTGGACAGCCGCCGACATGTCCGACTACTATAGGGTCGTCCCCACGACCTCGGGTCTAGAATGGCCCGCTACCGTCATGTCCGAAGACTATAGGGTCGTCCCCACGACCTCGGGACTAGATTGGCCCGCTACCGACAAGTCCGACGACTATAGGGTCGTCCCACGACCCCGGGCCAAAGTTGGCAAGCCGCCGAAATGTCCGACGACTGTAGGGTCGTCCCCACGACCCCGGGACTAGATTGGCCCGCCACCGTCAAGTCCGACGACTATAGGGTCGTCCCCACGACCCCGGGTCCAGGTTGGCCAGCCGCCGACATTTCCGACGACTATAGAGTCGTCCCCACGACACCGGGCCAAAGTTGGCCAGCCGCCGACATGTCCGACGACTATAGGGTCGTCCCCACGACCCCGGGACTAGATTGACCCGCCACCGTCATGTCCGACGGTTATAGGGTCGTCCCCACGACCCCGGGTCCAGGTTGGCCAGCCGCCGACATTTCCGACGACTATAGAGTCGTCCCCACGACACCGGGCCAAAGTTGGCCAGCCGCCGACATGTCCGACGACTATAGGGTCGTCCCCACGACCCCGGGACAAGGTTGGCCCGCCGCCGACTTGTCCGACGACTATAGGGTCGTACCCACGACCCTGGGACTAGGCTGACAAGCCGCCAACATGTCCGACGACTATAGGGTCGTCCCCACGACCCCGGGACTAGATTGGCCCGCCACCGTCATGTCCAACGACTATAGGGTCGTGCCCACAACCACGGGCCAAAGTTGGCCAGCCGCCGACATGTCCGACGACTATAGGGTCGTCCCCACGACCCCGGGCCAAAGTTGGCCAGCTGCCGACATGTCCGACGACTATAGGGTCGTCCCCACGACCACGGGCCAAAGTTGGCATGCCGCCGAAATGTCCGACGACTATAGGGTCGTCCCCACGACCCCGGGCCAAAGATGGCAAGCCGCCGAAATGTCCGAAGACTGTAGGGTCGTCCCCACGACCCCGGGCCAAAGTTGGCAAGCCGCCGAAATGTCCGACGACTGTAGGGTCGTCCCCACGACCCCGGGAATAGATTGGCCGGCCACCGTCAAGTCCGACGACTATAGGGTCGTCCCCACGACCTCGGGACTAGATTGGCCCGCCACCGTCAAGTCCGACGACTATAGGGTCGTCCCCACGACCCCGGGCCAAAGTTGGCAAGCCGCCGAAATGTCCGGCGACTGTAGGGTCGTCCCCACGACCCCGGGACTAGATTGGCCCGCCACCGTCATGTCCGACGACAATAGGGTCGTCCCCACGACGCCGGGTCTAGGTTGGCCAGCCGCCGACATGTCCGACGACTATAGAGTCGTCCCCACGACACCGGGCCAAAGTTGGACAGCCGCCGACATGTCCGACTACTATAGGGTCGTCCCCAGGACCTCGGGTCTAGATTGGCCCGCTACCGTCATGTCCGAAGACTATAGGGTCGTCCCCACGACCACGGGACTAGATTGGCCCGCCACCGCCATGTCCGACGACAATAGGGTCGTCCCCACGACCCCGGGTCTAGGTTGGCCAGCCGCCGACATGTCCGACGACAATCGGATCGTCCCCACGACCACGCGCCAAAGTTGGCCAGCCGCCGACATGTCCGACGACTATTGGATCGTCCCCACGACCACGGGCCAAAGTTGGCCAGCCGCCGACATGTCCGACGATAATCGGATCGTCCCCACGACCACGCGCCAAAGTTGGCCAGCCGCCGACATGTCCGACGACTATAGGGTCGTCTCCACGACCCCGGGCCAATGTTGGCCAATCGCCGACATGTCCAACGACTATAGGGTCGTCCCTACGACCCCGGGACTAGATTAGCCCGCCACCGTCATGTCCAACAACTATAGGGTCGTCCCCACGACCACGGGCCAAAGTTGGCATGCCGCGGAAATGTCCGACGACTATAGGGTCGTCCCCACGACCCCGGGACTAGATTGGCCCGCCACCGTCAAGTCCGACGACTATAGGGTCGTCCCCACGACCTCGGGTTCAGGTTGGCCAGCCGCCGACATGTCCGACGACTATAGAGTCGTCCCCACGACACCGGGCCAAAGTTGGACAGCCGCCGACATGTCCGACTACTATAGGGTCGTCCCCAGGACCTCGGGTCTAGATTGGCCCGCTACCGTCATGTCCGAAGACTATAGGGTCGTCCCGACGACCCCGGGCCAATGTTGCCCAATCGCCAACATGTCCGACGACTATAGGGTCGTCCCTACGACCCCGGGACTAGATTGGCCCGCCACCGTCATGTTCAACGATTATAGGGTCGTCCCCACGACCCCGGGACTAGATTGGACCGCCACCGTCATTTCCGACGATTATAGGGTCGTCCCCACGACCCCGGGACAGGCTTGGCCCGCCGCCGACTTGTCCGACGACTATAGGGTCGTCCCCACGACCCCGGGACTAGATTGGCCCGCCACCGTCATGTCCGACGACAATAGGGTCGTCCCCACGACCCCGGGTCTAGGTTGGCCAGCCGCCGACATGTCCGACGACTATAGAGTCGTCCCCACGACACCGGGCCAAAGTTGGACAGCCGCCGACATGTCCGACTACTATAGGGTCGTCCCCAGGACCTCGGGTCTAGATTGGCCCGCTACCGTCATGTCCGAAGACTATAGGGTCGTCCCCACGACCACGGGACTAGATTGGCCCGCCACCGCCATGTCCGACGACAATAGGGTCGTCCCCACGACCCCGGGTCTAGGTTGGCCAGCCGCCGACATGTCCGACGACAATCGGATCGTCCCCACGACCACGCGCCAAAGTTGGCCAGCCGCCGACATGTCCGACGACTATTGGATCGTCCCCACGACCACGGGCCAAATTTGGCCAGCCGCCGACATGTCCGACGACAATCGGATCGTCCCCACGACCACGCGCCAAAGTTGGCCAGCCGCCGACATGTCCGACGACTATAGGGTCGTCCCCACGACCCCGGGCCAATGTTGGCCAATCGCCGACATGTCCAACGACTATAGGGTCGTCCCTACGACCCCGGGACTAGATTAGCCCGCCACCGTCATGTCCAACGACTATAGGGTCGTCCCCACGACCACGGGCCAAAGTTGGCATGCCGCCGAAATGTCCGACGACTATAGGGTCGTCCCCACGACCCCGGGCCAAAGTTGGCAAGCAGCCGAAATGTCCGACGACTATAGGGTCGTCCCCACGACCCCGGGACTAAATTGGCCCGCCACCGTCATGTCCGACGACTATAGGGTCGTCCCCACGACCCCGGGCCAAAGTTGGCAAGCCGCCGAAATGTCCGACGACTGTAGGGTCGTCCCCACGACCCCGGGACTAGATTGGCCCGCCACCGTCAAGTCCGACGGCTATAGGGTCGTCCCCACGACCCCGGGCCAAAGTTGGCCAGCCGCCGACATGTCCGACGACTATAGGGTCGTCCCCACGACCCCGAGACTAGATTGGTCCGCCACCGTCATGTCCGACGACAATAGGGTCGTCCCCACGACCCCGGGTCCAGGTTGGCCAGCCGCCGACATTTCCGACGACTATAGAGTCGTCCCCACGACACCGGGCCAAAGTTGGCCCGCCGCCGACATGTCCGACGACTATAGGGTCGTACCCACGACCCTGTGACTAGGCTGACAAGCCGCCAACATGTCCGACGACTATAGGGTCGTCTCCACGACCCCGGGCTAAAGATGTCCAGCCGCCGTCTTGTCCGACGAATATAGGGTCGTACCCACGACCCCGGGACTAGGCTGACAAGCCACCGTCATGTCCAACGACTATAGGGTCGTCCCCACAACCACGGGCCAAAGTTGGCCAGCCGCCGACATGTCCGACGACTATAGGGTCGTCCCCACGACCCCGGGCCAATGTTGGCCAATCGCCGACATGTCCAACGACTATAGGGTCGTCCCTACGACCCCGGGACTAGATTAGCCCGCCACCGTCATGTCCAACAACTATAGGGTCGTCCCCACGACCACGGGCCAAAGTTGGCATGCCGCCGAAATGTCCGACGACTATAGAGTCGTCCCCACGACCCCGGGCCAATGTTGGCCCGCCACCGTCATGTCCGACGACAATAGGGTCGTCCCCACGACCCCGAGACTAGATTGGCCCGCCACCGTCATGTCCAACGACTATAGGGTCGTCCCCACAACCACGGGCCAAAGTTGGCCAGCCGCCGACATGTCCGACGACTATTGGATCGTCCCCACGACCGCGGACCAATGTTGGCCAGCCGCTGACATGTCCGACGACTATAGGGTCGTCCCCACGACCCCGGGACTAGATTGGTCCGCCACCGTCATGTCCGACGACTATAGGGTCGTCCCCACGACCCCGGGCCAAAGTTGGCCAGCCGCCGACATGTCCGACGACTATAGGGTCGTCCCCACGACCCCGAGACTAGATTGGCCCGCCACCGTCATGTCCGACGACAATAGGGTCGTCCCCACGACCCCGGGTCCAGTATGGCCAGCCGCCGACATTTCCGACGACTATAGAGTCGTCCCCACGACACCGGGCCAAAGTTGGCCAGCCGCCGACATGTCCGACGACTATAGGGTCGTCCCCACGACCCCGGGACTAGATTGGCCCGCCACCGTCATGTCCGACGATTATAGGGTCGTCCCCACGACCCCGGGACTAGATTGGCCCGCCACCGTCATGTCCGACGACAATAGGGTCGTCCCCACGACCCCGGGACTAGATTGGCCCGCTACCGTCATGTCCGAAGACTATAGGGTCGTCCCCACGACCACGGGACTAGATTGGCCCGCCACCGCCATGTCCGACGACAATAGGGTCGTCCCCACGACCCCGGGTCTAGGTTGGCCAGCCGCCGACTTGTCCGACGACTATAGGGTCGTCCCCACGACCCCGGGACTAGATTGGCCCGCCACCGTCATGTCCAACGACTATAGGGTCGTCCCCACAACCACGGGCCAAAGTTGGCCAGCCGCCGACATGTCCGACGACTATAGGGTCGTCCCCACGACCCCGGGTCTAGGTTGTCCAGCCGCCGACTTGTCCGACGACTATAGGGTCGTACCCACGACCCCGAGACTAGATTGGTCCGCCACCGTCATGTCCGACGACTATAGGGTCGTCCCCACGACCCCGGGCCAAAGTTGGCCAGCCGCCGACATGTCCGACGACTATAGGGTCGTCCCCACGACCCCGAGACTAGATTGGCCCGCCACCTTCATGTCCGACGACAATAGGGTCGTCCCCACGACCCCGGGTCTAGGTTGCCCAGCTGCCGACATGTCCGACTATAGAGTCGTCCCCACGACACCGCGCCAAAGTTGGACAGCCGCCGACATGTCCGACTACTATAGGGTCGTCCCCACGACCTCGGGTCTAGAATGGCCCGCTACCGTCATGTCCGAAGACTATAGGGTCGTCCCCACGACCTCGGGACTAGATTGGCCCGCTACCGACAAGTCCGACGACTATAGGGTCGTCCCACGACCCCGGGCCAAAGTTGGCAAGCCGCCGAAATGTCCGACGACTGTAGGGTCGTCCCCACGACCCCGGGACTAGATTGGCCCGCCACCGTCAAGTCCGACGACTATAGGGTCGTCCCCACGACCCCGGGTCCAGGTTGGCCAGCCGCCGACATTTCCGACGACTATAGAGTCGTCCCCACGACACCGGGCCAAAGTTGGCCAGCCGCCGACATGTCCGACGACTATAGGGTCGTCCCCACGACCCCGGGACTAGATTGACCCGCCACCGTCATGTCCGACGGTTATAGGGTCGTCCCCACGACCCCGGGTCCAGGTTGGCCAGCCGCCGACATTTCCGACGACTATAGAGTCGTCCCCACGACACCGGGCCAAAGTTGGCCAGCCGCCGACATGTCCGACGACTATAGGGTCGTCCCCACGACCCCGGGACAAGGTTGGCCCGCCGCCGACTTGTCCGACGACTATAGGGTCGTACCCACGACCCTGGGACTAGGCTGACAAGCCGCCAACATGTCCGACGACTATAGGGTCGTCCCCACGACCCCGGGACTAGATTGGCCCGCCACCGTCATGTCCAACGACTATAGGGTCGTGCCCACAACCACGGGCCAAAGTTGGCCAGCCGCCGACATGTCCGACGACTATAGGGTCGTCCCCACGACCCCGGGCCAAAGTTGGCCAGCTGCCGACATGTCCGACGACTATAGGGTCGTCCCCACGACCACGGGCCAAAGTTGGCATGCCGCCGAAATGTCCGACGACTATAGGGTCGTCCCCACGACCCCGGGCCAAAGATGGCAAGCCGCCGAAATGTCCGAAGACTGTAGGGTCGTCCCCACGACCCCGGGCCAAAGTTGGCAAGCCGCCGAAATGTCCGACGACTGTAGGGTCGTCCCCACGACCCCGGGAATAGATTGGCCGGCCACCGTCAAGTCCGACGACTATAGGGTCGTCCCCACGACCTCGGGACTAGATTGGCCCGCCACCGTCAAGTCCGACGACTATAGGGTCGTCCCCACGACCCCGGGCCAAAGTTGGCAAGCCGCCGAAATGTCCGGCGACTGTAGGGTCGTCCCCACGACCCCGGGACTAGATTGGCCCGCCACCGTCATGTCCGACGACAATAGGGTCGTCCCCACGACGCCGGGTCTAGGTTGGCCAGCCGCCGACATGTCCGACGACTATAGAGTCGTCCCCACGACACCGGGCCAAAGTTGGACAGCCGCCGACATGTCCGACTACTATAGGGTCGTCCCCAGGACCTCGGGTCTAGATTGGCCCGCTACCGTCATGTCCGAAGACTATAGGGTCGTCCCCACGACCACGGGACTAGATTGGCCCGCCACCGCCATGTCCGACGACAATAGGGTCGTCCCCACGACCCCGGGTCTAGGTTGGCCAGCCGCCGACATGTCCGACGACAATCGGATCGTCCCCACGACCACGCGCCAAAGTTGGCCAGCCGCCGACATGTCCGACGACTATTGGATCGTCCCCACGACCACGGGCCAAAGTTGGCCAGCCGCCGACATGTCCGACGATAATCGGATCGTCCCCACGACCACGCGCCAAAGTTGGCCAGCCGCCGACATGTCCGACGACTATAGGGTCGTCTCCACGACCCCGGGCCAATGTTGGCCAATCGCCGACATGTCCAACGACTATAGGGTCGTCCCTACGACCCCGGGACTAGATTAGCCCGCCACCGTCATGTCCAACAACTATAGGGTCGTCCCCACGACCACGGGCCAAAGTTGGCATGCCGCGGAAATGTCCGACGACTATAGGGTCGTCCCCACGACCCCGGGACTAGATTGGCCCGCCACCGTCAAGTCCGACGACTATAGGGTCGTCCCCACGACCTCGGGTTCAGGTTGGCCAGCCGCCGACATTTCCGACGACTATAGAGTCGTCCCCACGACACCGGTCCAAAGTTGGCCAGCCGCCGACATGTCCGACGACTATAGGGTCGTCCCCACGACCCCGGGACTAGATTGGCCAGCCGCCGACATGTCCGACGACTATAGGGTCGTCCCCACGACCACGGGCCAAAGTTGGCCAGCCGCCGACATGTCCGACTACTATAGGGTCGTCCCCAGGACCTCGGGTCTAGATTGGCCCGCTACCGTCATGTCCGAAGACTATAGGGTCGTCCCCACGACCACGGGACTAGATTGGCCCGCCACCGCCATGTCCGACGACAATAGGGTCGTCCCCACGACCCCGGGTCTAGGTTGGCCAGCCGCCGACATGTCCGACGACAATCGGATCGTCCCCACGACCACGCGCCAAAGTTGGCCAGCCGCCGACATGTCCGACGACTATTGGATGGTCCCCACGACCACGGGCCAAATTTGGCCAGCCGCCGACATGTCCGACGACAATCGGATCGTCCCCACGACCACGCGCCAAAGTTGGCCAGCCGCCGACATGTCCGACGACTATAGGGTCGTCCCCACGACCCCGGGCCAATGTTGGCCAATCGCCGACATGTCCAACGACTATAGGGTCGTCCCTACGACCCCGGGACTAGATTAGCCCGCCACCGTCATGTCCAACGACTATAGGGTCGTCCCCACGACCACGGGCCAAAGTTGGCATGCCGCCGAAATGTCCGACGACTATAGGGTCGTCCCCACGACCCCGGGCCAAAGTTGGCAAGCAGCCGAATTGTCCGACGACTATAGGGTCGTCCCCACGACCCCGGGACTAAATTGGCCCGCCACCGTCATGTCCGACGACTATAGGGTCGTCCCCACGACCCCGGGCCAAAGTTGGCAAGCCGCCGAAATGTCCGACGACTGTAGGGTCGTCCCCACGACCCCGGGACTAGATTGGCCCGCCACCGTCAAGTCCGACGGCTATAGGGTCGTCCCCACGACCCCGGGCCAAAGTTGGCCAGCCGCCGACATGTCCGACGACTATAGGGTCGTCCCCACGACCCCGAGACTAGATTGGTCCGCCACCGTCATGTCCGACGACAATAGGGTCGTCCCCACGACCCCGGGTCCAGGTTGGCCAGCCGCCGACATTTCCGACGACTATAGAGTCGTCCCCACGACACCGGGCCAAAGTTGGCCCGCCGCCGACATGTCCGACGACTATAGGGTCGTACCCACGACCCTGTGACTAGGCTGACAAGCCGCCAACATGTCCGACGACTATAGGGTCGTCTCCACGACCCCGGGCTAAAGATGTCCAGCCGCCGTCTTGTCCGACGAATATAGGGTCGTACCCACGACCCCGGGACTAGGCTGACAAGCCACCGTCATGTCCAACGACTATAGGGTCGTCCCCACAACCACGGGCCAAAGTTGGCCAGCCGCCGACATGTCCGACGACTATAGGGTCGTCCCCACGACCCCGGGCCAATGTTGGCCAATCGCCGACATGTCCAACGACTATAGGGTCGTCCCTACGACCCCGGGACTAGATTAGCCCGCCACCGTCATGTCCAACAACTATAGGGTCGTCCCCACGACCACGGGCCAAAGTTGGCATGCCGCCGAAATGTCCGACGACTATAGAGTCGTCCCCACGACCCCGGGCCAATGTTGGCCCGCCACCGTCATGTCCGACGACAATAGGGTCGTCCCCACGACCCCGAGACTAGATTGGCCCGCCACCGTCATGTCCAACGACTATAGGGTCGTCCCCACAACCACGGGCCAAAGTTGGCCAGCCGCCGACATGTCCGACGACTATTGGATCGTCCCCACGACCGCGGACCAATGTTGGCCAGCCGCTGACATGTCCGACGACTATAGGGTCGTCCCCACGACCCCGGGACTAGATTGGTCCGCCACCGTCATGTCCGACGACTATAGGGTCGTCCCCACGACCCCGGGCCAAAGTTGGCCAGCCGCCGACATGTCCGACGACTATAGGGTCGTCCCCACGACCCCGAGACTAGATTGGCCCGCCACCGTCATGTCCGACGACAATAGGGTCGTCCCCACGACCCCGGGTCCAGTATGGCCAGCCGCCGACATTTCCGACGACTATAGAGTCGTCCCCACGACACCGGGCCAAAGTTGGCCAGCCGCCGACATGTCCGACGACTACAGGGTCGTCCCCACGACCCCGGGACTAGATTGGCCCGCCACCGTCATGTCCGACGATTATAGGGTCGTCCCCACGACCCCGGGATTAGCTTGGCCCGCCGCCGAATTGTTCGACGACTATAGGGTCGTCCCCACGACACCGGGACTAGATTGGCCCGCCACCGTCATGTCCGACGACAATAGGGTCGTCCCCACGACGCCGGGTCTAGGTTGGCCAGCCGCCGACATGTCCGACGACTATAGAGTCGTCCCCACGACACCGGGCCAAAGTTGGACAGCCGCCGACATGTCCGACTACTATAGGGTCGTCCCCAGGACCTCGGGTCTAGATTGGCCCGCTACCGTCATGTCCGAAGACTATAGGGTCGTCCCCACGACCACGGGACTAGATTGGCCCGCCACCGCCATGTCCGACGACAATAGGGTCGTCCCCACGACCCCGGGTCTAGGTTGGCCAGCCGCCGACATGTCCGACGACAATCGGATCGTCCCCACGACCACGCGCCAAAGTTGGCCAGCCGCCGACATGTCCGACGACTATTGGATCGTCCCCACGACCACGGGCCAAAGTTGGCCAGCCGCCGACATGTCCGACGATAATCGGATCGTCCCCACGACCACGCGCCAAAGTTGGCCAGCCGCCGACATGTCCGACGACTATAGGGTCGTCTCCACGACCCCGGGCCAATGTTGGCCAATCGCCGACATGTCCAACGACTATAGGGTCGTCCCTACGACCCCGGGACTAGATTAGCCCGCCACCGTCATGTCCAACAACTATAGGGTCGTCCCCACGACCACGGGCCAAAGTTGGCATGCCGCGGAAATGTCCGACGACTATAGGGTCGTCCCCACGACCCCGGGACTAGATTGGCCCGCCACCGTCAAGTCCGACGACTATAGGGTCGTCCCCACGACCTCGGGTTCAGGTTGGCCAGCCGCCGACATTTCCGACGACTATAGAGTCGTCCCCACGACACCGGTCCAAAGTTGGCCAGCCGCCGACATGTCCGACGACTATAGGGTCGTCCCCACGACCCCGGGACTAGATTGGCCAGCCGCCGACATGTCCGACGACTATAGGGTCGTCCCCACGACCACGGGCCAAAGTTGGCCAGCCGCCGACATGTCCGACTACTATAGGGTCGTCCCCAGGACCTCGGGTCTAGATTGGCCCGCTACCGTCATGTCCGAAGACTATAGGGTCGTCCCCACGACCACGGGACTAGATTGGCCCGCCACCGCCATGTCCGACGACAATAGGGTCGTCCCCACGACCCCGGGTCTAGGTTGGCCAGCCGCCGACATGTCCGACGACAATCGGATCGTCCCCACGACCACGCGCCAAAGTTGGCCAGCCGCCGACATGTCCGACGACTATTGGATGGTCCCCACGACCACGGGCCAAATTTGGCCAGCCGCCGACATGTCCGACGACAATCGGATCGTCCCCACGACCACGCGCCAAAGTTGGCCAGCCGCCGACATGTCCGACGACTATAGGGTCGTCCCCACGACCCCGGGCCAATGTTGGCCAATCGCCGACATGTCCAACGACTATAGGGTCGTCCCTACGACCCCGGGACTAGATTAGCCCGCCACCGTCATGTCCAACGACTATAGGGTCGTCCCCACGACCACGGGCCAAAGTTGGCATGCCGCCGAAATGTCCGACGACTATAGGGTCGTCCCCACGACCCCGGGCCAAAGTTGGCAAGCAGCCGAAATGTCCGACGACTATAGGGTCGTCCCCACGACCCCGGGACTAAATTGGCCCGCCACCGTCATGTCCGACGACTATAGGGTCGTCCCCACGACCCCGGGCCAAAGTTGGCAAGCCGCCGAAATGTCCGACGACTGTAGGGTCGTCCCCACGACCCCGGGACTAGATTGGCCCGCCACCGTCAAGTCCGACGGCTATAGGGTCGTCCCCACGACCCCGGGCCAAAGTTGGCCAGCCGCCGACATGTCCGACGACTATAGGGTCGTCCCCACGACCCCGAGACTAGATTGGTCCGCCACCGTCATGTCCGACGACAATAGGGTCGTCCCCACGACCCCGGGTCCAGGTTGGCCAGCCGCCGACATTTCCGACGACTATAGAGTCGTCCCCACGACACCGGGCCAAAGTTGGCCCGCCGCCGACATGTCCGACGACTATAGGGTCGTACCCACGACCCTGTGACTAGGCTGACAAGCCGCCAACATGTCCGACGACTATAGGGTCGTCTCCACGACCCCGGGCTAAAGATGTCCAGCCGCCGTCTTGTCCGACGAATATAGGGTCGTACCCACGACCCCGGGACTAGGCTGACAAGCCACCGTCATGTCCAACGACTATAGGGTCGTCCCCACAACCACGGGCCAAAGTTGGCCAGCCGCCGACATGTCCGACGACTATAGGGTCGTCCCCACGACCCCGGGCCAATGTTGGCCAATCGCCGACATGTCCAACGACTATAGGGTCGTCCCTACGACCCCGGGACTAGATTAGCCCGCCACCGTCATGTCCAACAACTATAGGGTCGTCCCCACGACCACGGGCCAAAGTTGGCATGCCGCCGAAATGTCCGACGACTATAGAGTCGTCCCCACGACCCCGGGCCAATGTTGGCCCGCCACCGTCATGTCCGACGACAATAGGGTCGTCCCCACGACCCCGAGACTAGATTGGCCCGCCACCGTCATGTCCAACGACTATAGGGTCGTCCCCACAACCACGGGCCAAAGTTGGCCAGCCGCCGACATGTCCGACGACTATTGGATCGTCCCCACGACCGCGGACCAATGTTGGCCAGCCGCTGACATGTCCGACGACTATAGGGTCGTCCCCACGACCCCGGGACTAGATTGGTCCGCCACCGTCATGTCCGACGACTATAGGGTCGTCCCCACGACCCCGGGCCAAAGTTGGCCAGCCGCCGACATGTCCGACGACTATAGGGTCGTCCCCACGACCCCGAGACTAGATTGGCCCGCCACCGTCATGTCCGACGACAATAGGGTCGTCCCCACGACCCCGGGTCCAGTATGGCCAGCCGCCGACATTTCCGACGACTATAGAGTCGTCCCCACGACACCGGGCCAAAGTTGGCCAGCCGCCGACATGTCCGACGACTACAGGGTCGTCCCCACGACCCCGGGACTAGATTGGCCCGCCACCGTCATGTCCGACGATTATAGGGTCGTCCCCACGACCCCGGGATTAGCTTGGCCCGCCGCCGAATTGTTCGACGACTATAGGGTCGTCCCCACGACCCCGGGACTAGATTGGCCCGCCACCGTCATGTCCGACGACAATAGGGTCGTCCCCACGACGCCGGGTCTAGGTTGGCCAGCCGCCGACATGTCCGACGACTATAGAGTCGTCCCCACGACACCGGGCCAAAGTTGGACAGCCGCCGACATGTCCGACTACTATAGGGTCGTCCCCAGGACCTCGGGTCTAGATTGGCCCGCTACCGTCATGTCCGAAGACTATAGGGTCGTCCCCACGACCACGGGACTAGATTGGCCCGCCACCGCCATGTCCGACGACAATAGGGTCGTCCCCACGACCCCGGGTCTAGGTTGGCCAGCCGCCGACATGTCCGACGACAATCGGATCGTCCCCACGACCACGCGCCAAAGTTGGCCAGCCGCCGACATGTCCGACGACTATTGGATCGTCCCCACGACCACGGGCCAAAGTTGGCCAGCCGCCGACATGTCCGACGATAATCGGATCGTCCCCACGACCACGCGCCAAAGTTGGCCAGCCGCCGACATGTCCGACGACTATAGGGTCGTCTCCACGACCCCGGGCCAATGTTGGCCAATCGCCGACATGTCCAACGACTATAGGGTCGTCCCTACGACCCCGGGACTAGATTAGCCCGCCACCGTCATGTCCAACAACTATAGGGTCGTCCCCACGACCACGGGCCAAATTTGGCATGCCGCGGAAATGTCCGACGACTATAGGGTCGTCCCCACGACCCCGGGACTAGATTGGCCCGCCACCGTCAAGTCCGACGACTATAGGGTCGTCCCCACGACCTCGGGTTCAGGTTGGCCAGCCGCCGACATTTCCGACGACTATAGAGTCGTCCCCACGACACCGGTCCAAAGTTGGCCAGCCGCCGACATGTCCGACGACTATAGGGTCGTCCCCACGACCCCGGGACTAGATTGGCCAGCCGCCGACATGTCCGACGACTATAGGGTCGTCCCCACGACCACGGGCCAAAGTTGGCCAGCCGCCGACATGTCCGACGACTATTGGATCGTCCCCACGACCACGGGCCAAAGTTGGCCAGCCGCCGACATGTCCGACGACTATAGGGTCGTCCCCACGACCCCAGGACTAGATTGGTCCGCCACCGTCATGTCCGACGACTATAGGGTCGTCCCCACGACCCCGGGCCAAAGTTGGCAAGCCGCCGAAATGTCCGACGACTGTAGGGTCGTCCCCACGACCCCGGGACTAGATTGGCCCGCCACCGTCAAGTCCGACGACCTCGGGACTAGGTTGGCCAGCCGCCGACATGTCCGACGACTATAGGGTCGCCCCCACGACCTCGGGCCAATTTTGGCCAGCCGCCGACATGTCCGACGACTATAGGGTCGTCCCCACGACCCCGGGCCAAAGTTGGCAAGCCGCCGAAATGTCCGACGACTGTAGGGTCGTCCCCACGACCCCGGGAATAGATTGGCCGGCCACCGTCAAGTCCGACGACTATAGGGTCGTCCCCACGACCTCGGGACTAGATTGGCCCGCCACCGTCAAGTCCGACGACTATAGGGTCGTCCCCACGACCCCGGGCCAAAGTTGGCAAGCCGCCGAAATGTCCGGCGACTGTAGGGTCGTCCCCACGACCCCGGGACTAGATTGGCCCGCCACCGTCATGTCCGACGACAATAGGGTCGTCCCCACGACGCCGGGTCTAGGTTGGCCAGCCGCCGACATGTCCGACGACTATAGAGTCGTCCCCACGACACCGGGCCAAAGTTGGACAGCCGCCGACATGTCCGACTACTATAGGGTCGTCCCCAGGACCTCGGGTCTAGATTGGCCCGCTACCGTCATGTCCGAAGACTATAGGGTCGTCCCCACGACCACGGGACTAGATTGGCCCGCCACCGCCATGTCCGACGACAATAGGGTCGTCCCCACGACCCCGGGTCTAGGTTGGCCAGCCGCCGACATGTCCGACGACAATCGGATCGTCCCCACGACCACGCGCCAAAGTTGGCCAGCCGCCGACATGTCCGACGACTATTGGATCGTCCCCACGACCACGGGCCAAAGTTGGCCAGCCGCCGACATGTCCGACGATAATCGGATCGTCCCCACGACCACGCGCCAAAGTTGGCCAGCCGCCGACATGTCCGACGACTATAGGGTCGTCTCCACGACCCCGGGCCAATGTTGGCCAATCGCCGACATGTCCAACGACTATAGGGTCGTCCCTACGACCCCGGGACTAGATTAGCCCGCCACCGTCATGTCCAACAACTATAGGGTCGTCCCCACGACCACGGGCCAAAGTTGGCATGCCGCGGAAATGTCCGACGACTATAGGGTCGTCCCCACGACCCCGGGACTAGATTGGCCCGCCACCGTCAAGTCCGACGACTATAGGGTCGTCCCCACGACCTCGGGTTCAGGTTGGCCAGCCGCCGACATTTCCGACGACTATAGAGTCGTCCCCACGACACCGGTCCAAAGTTGGCCAGCCGCCGACATGTCCGACGAATATAGGGTCGTCCCCACGACCCCGGGACTAGATTGGCCAGCCGCCGACATGTCTGACGACTATAGGGTCGTCCCCACGACCACGGGCCAAAGTTGGCATGCCGCGGAAATGTCCGACGACTATAGGGTCGTCCCCACGACACCGGGCCAAAGTTGGCCAGCCGCCGACATGTCCGACGACTATAGGGTCGTCCCCACGACCCCGGGACTAGATTGGCCCGCCACCGTCATGTCCGACGATTATAGGGTCGTCCCCACGACCGCGAGACTAGATTGGCCCGCCACCGTCATGTCCGACGACAATAGGGTCGTCCCCACGACCCCGGGTCTAGGTTGGCCAGCCGCCGACATGTCCGACTACTATAGGGTCGTCCCCAGGACCTCGGGTCTAGATTGGCCCGCTACCGTCATGTCCGAAGACTATAGGGTCGTCCCCACGACCACGGGACTAGATTGGCCCGCCACCGCCATGTCCGACGACAATAGGGTCGTCCCCACGACCCCGGGTCTAGGTTGGCCAGCCGCCGACTTGTCCGACGACTATAGGGTCGTACCCACGACCCCGGGACTAGGCTGACAAGCCGCCAACATGTCCGACGACTATAGGGTCGTCCCCACGACCCCGGGCCAAAGATGTCCAGCCGCCGTCTTGTCCGACGACTATAGGGTCGTCCCCACGACCCCGAATCCAGGTTGGCCAGCCGCCGACATTCCGACGACTATAGGGTCGTCCCCACGACCCCGGGCCAATGTTGGCCAATCGCCGACATGTCCGACGACTATAGGGTCGTCCCCACGACCCCGGGACTAGATTGGCCCGCCACCGTCATGTCCGACGATTATAGGGTCGACCCCACGACCGCGAGACTAGATTGGCCCGCCACCGTCATGTCCAACGACTATAGGGTCGTCCCCACAACCACGGGCCAAAGTTGGCCAGCCGCCGACATGTCCGACGACTATAGGGTCGTCCCCACGACCCCGGGCCAAAGTTGGCAAGCCGCCGAAATGTCCGACGACTATAGGGTCGTCCCCACTACCCCGGGACTAGGTTGGCCAGCCGCCGACATGTCTGACGACTATAGGGTCGCCCCGACGACCCCGGGCCAATGTTGGCCAATCGCCAACATGTCCGACGACTATAGGGTCGTCCCTACGACCCCGGGACTAGATTGGCCCGCCACCGTCATGTCCAACGATTATAGGGTCGTCCCCACGACCCCGGGACTAGATTGGCCCGCCACCGTCATGTCCGACGATTATAGGGTCGTCCCCACGACCCCGGGTCCAGGTTGGCCAGCCGCCGACATTTCCGACGACTGTAGGGTCGTCCCCACGACCCCGGGACTAGATTGGCCCGCCACCGTCAAGTCCGACGACTATAGGGCCGTCCCCACGACCTCGGGACTAGGTTAGCCAGCCGCCGACATGTCCGACGACTATAGGGTCGTCCCCACGACCCCGGGCCAATGTTGGCCAATCGCCGACATGTCCGACGACTATAGGGTCGTCCCTACGACCCCGGGACTAGATTGGCCCGCCACCGTCATGTCCAACGACTATAGGGTCGCCCCCACGACCACGGGCCAAAGTTGGCATGCCGCCGACATGTCCGACGACTATTGGATCGTCCCCACGACCACGGGCCAATGTTGGCCAGCCGCCGACATTTCCGACGACTATAGGGTCGTCCCCACGACCCCGGGACTAGATTGGCCCGCCACCGTCATGTCCAACGACAATAGGGTCGTCCCCACGACCCCGGGTCTAGGTTGGCCAGCCGCCGACTTGTCCGACGACTATAGGGTCGTACCCACGACCCCGGGACTAGGCTGACAAGCCGCCAACATGTCCGACGACTATAGGTTCGTCCCCACGACCCCGGGCCAAAGATGTCCAGCCGCCGTCTTGTCCGACGACTATAGGGTCGTCCCCACGACCCCGCGACTAGATTGGCCCGCCACCGTCATGTCCAACGACTATAGGGTCGTCCCCACAACCACGGGCCAAAGTTGGCCAGCCGCCGACATGTCCGCCGACTATAGGGTCGTCCCCACGACCCCGGGCAAATGTTGGCCAATCGCCGACATGTCCGACGACTATAGGGTCGTCCCCACGACCTCGGGACTAGGTTGGCTAGCCGCCGACATGTCCGACGACTATAATGTCGTCCCCACGACCCCGGGCCAATGTTGGCCAATCGCCGACATGTCCGACGACTATAGGGTCGTCCCTACGACCCCGGGCCAAAGCTGGCCAGCCGCCGACATGTCCGACGACTATAGGGTCGTCCCCACGACCTCGGGACTAGGTTGGCCAGCCGCCGACATGTCCGACGACTATAATGTCGTCCCCACGACCCCGGGCCAATGTTGGCCAATCGCCGACATGTCCGACGACTATAGGGTCGTCCCTACGACCCCGGGCCAAAGCTGGCCAGCCGCCGACATGTCCGACGACTATTGGATCGTCCCCACGACCACGGGCCAAAGTTGGCCAGCCGCCGACATGTCCGAAGACTATAGGGTCGTCCCCACGACCCCGGGACTAGATTGGCCAGCCACCGACATGTCCGACGACTATAGAGTCGTCCCCACGACACCGGGTCAAAGTTGGCCAGCCGCTGACATTTCCAACGACTATTGGGTCGTCCCCACGACCACGGGCCAATGTTGGCTAGCCGCCGACATGTCCGACGACTATAGGGTCGTCCCCACGACCACGGGCCAAAGTTGGCCAGCCGCCGACATGTCCGACGACTATTGGATCGTCCCCACGACCACGGGCCAAAGTTGGCCAGCCGCCGACATGTCCGACGACTATAGGGTCGTCCCCACGACCCCAGGACTAGATTGGTCCGCCACCGTCATGTCCGACGACTATAGGGTCGTCCCCACGACCCCGGGCCAAAGTTGGCAAGCCGCCGAAATGTCCGACGACTGTAGGGTCGTCCCCACGACCCCGGGACTAGATTGGCCCGCCACCGTCAAGTCCGACGACCTCGGGACTAGGTTGGCCAGCCGCCGACATGTCCGACGACTATAGGGTCGCCCCCACGACCTCGGGCCAATTTTGGCCAGCCGCCGACATGTCCGACGACTATAGGGTCGTCCCCACGACCCCGGGCCAAAGTTGGCAAGCCGCCGAAATGTCCGACGACTGTAGGGTCGTCCCCACGACCCCGGGAATAGATTGGCCGGCCACCGTCAAGTCCGACGACTATAGGGTCGTCCCCACGACCTCGGGACTAGATTGGCCCGCCACCGTCAAGTCCGACGACTATAGGGTCGTCCCCACGACCCCGGGCCAAAGTTGGCAAGCCGCCGAAATGTCCGGCGACTGTAGGGTCATCCCCACAACCCCGGGACTAGATTGGCCCGCCACCGTCAAGTCCGACGACTATAGGGTCGTCCCCACGACCCCGGGCCAAAGTTGGCAAGCCGCCGAAATGTCCGACGACTGTAGGGTCGTCCCCACGACCCCCGGACTAGATTGGCCCGCCACCGTCATGTCCAACGACTATCGGATCGTCCCCACGACCACGGGCCAAAGTTGGCCAGCCGCCGACATGTCCGACGACTATTGGGTCGTCCCCACGACACCGGGCCAAAGTTGGCCAGCCGCTGACATGTCCAACGACTATAGGGTCGTCCCCACGCCCACGGGCCAAAGTTGACCAGCCGCCGACATGTCCGACGACTATTGGATCGTCCCCACGACCCCGGGCCAAAGTTGGCAAGCCGCCGAAATGTCCGACGACTGTAGGGTCGTCCCCACGACCCCCGGACTAGATTGGCCCGCCACCGTCAAGTCCGACGACTATAGGGTCGTCCCCACGACCTCGGGACTAGGTTGGCCAGCCGCCGACATGTCCGACGACTATAATGTCGTCCCCACGACCCCGGGCCAATGTTGGCAAATCGCCGACATGTCCGACGACTATAGGGTCGTCCCTACGACCCCGGGCCAAAGCTGGCCAGCCGCCGACATGTCCGACGACTATTGGATCGTCCCCACGACCACGGGCCAAAGTTGGCCAGCCGCTGACATGTCCAACGACTATAGGGTCGTCCCCACGACCACGGGCCAAAGTTGACCAGCCGCCGACATGTCCGACGACTATTGGATCGTCCCCACGACCCCGGGACTAGATTGGCCCGCCACCGTCATGTCCAACGATTATAGGGTCGTCCCCACGACCCCGGGACTAGATTGGCCCGCCACCGTCATGTCCGACGATTATAGGGTCGTCCCCACGACCCCGGGACAAGCTTGGCCCGCCGTCGACTTGTCCGACGACTATAGGGTCGTCCCCACGACCCCGGGACTAGATTGGCCCGCCACCGTCATGTCAGACGACAATAGGGTCGTCCCCACGACCCCGGGTCTAGGTTGGCCAGCCGCCGACATGTCCGACGACTATAGAGTCGTCCCCGCGACACCGGGCCAAAGTTGGACAGCCGCCGACATGTCCGACTACTATAGGGTCGTCCCCAGGACCTCGGGTCTAGATTGGCCCGCTACCGTCATGTCCGAAGACTATAGGGTCGTCCCCACGACCACGGGACTAGATTGGCCCGCCACCGCCATGTCCGACGACAATAGGGTCGTCCCCACGACCCCGGGTCTAGGTTGGCCAGCCGCCGACATGTCCGACGACAATCGGATCGTCCCCACGACCACGCGCCAAAGTTGGCCAGCCGCCGACATGTCCGACGACTATTGGATCGTCCCCACGACCACGGGCCAAAGTTGGCCAGCCGCCGACATGTCCGACGATAATCGGATGGTCCCCACGACCACGCGCCAACGTTGGCCAGCCGCCGACATGTCCGACGACTATAGGGTCGTCTCCACGACCCCGGGCCAATGTTGGCCAATCGCCGACATGTCCAACGACTATAGGGTCGTCCCTACGACCACGGGACTAGATTAGCCCGCCACCGTCATGTCCAACAACTATAGGGTCGTCCCCACGACCACGGGCCAAAGTTGGCATGCCGCGGAAATGTCCGACGACTATAGGGTCGTCCCCACGACACCGGGCCAAAGTTGGCCAGCCGCCGACATGTCCGACGACTATAGGGTCGTCCCCACGACCCCGGGACTAGATTGGCCCGCCACCGTCATGTCCGACGATTATAGGGTCGTCCCCACGACCGCGAGACTAGATTGGTCCGCCACCGTCATGTCCGACGACAATAGGGACGTCCCCACGACCCCGGGTCTAGGTTGGCCAGCCGCCGACATGTCCGACTACTATAGGGTCGTCCCCAGGACCTCGGGTCTAGATTGGCCCGCTACCGTCATGTCCGAAGACTATAGGGTCGTCCCCACGACCACGGGACTAGATTGGCCCGCCACCGCCATGTCCGACGACAATAGGGTCGTCCCCACGACCCCGGGTCTAGGTTGGCCAGCCGCCGACTTGTCCGACGACTATAGGGTCGTACCCACGACCCCGGGACTAGGCTGACAAGCCGCCAACATGTCCGACGACTATAGGGTCGTCCCCACGACCCCGGGCCAAAGATGTCCAGCCGCCGTCTTGTCCGACGACTATAGGGTCGTCCCCACGACCCCGAGTCCAGGTTGGCCAGCTGCCGACATTCCGACGACTATAGGGTCGTCCCCACGACCCCGGGTCCAGGTTGGCCAGCCGCCGACATTTCCGACGACTGTAGGGTCGTCCCCACGACCCCGGGACTAGATTGGCCCGCCACCGTCAAGTCCGACGACTATAGGGTCGTCCCCACGACCTCGGGTTCAGGTTGGCCAGCCGCCGACATTTCCGACGACTATAGAGTCGTCCCCACGACACCGGTCCAAAGTTGGCCACCCGCCGACATGTCCGACGACTATAGGGTCGTCCCCACGACCCCGGGACTAGATTGGCCAGCCGCCGACATGTCTGACGACTATAGGGTCGTCCCCACGACCACGGGCCAAAGTTGGCATGCCGCGGAAATGTCCGACGACTATAGGGTCGTCCCCACGACACCGGGCCAAAGTTGGCCAGCCGCCGACATGTCCGACGACTATAGGGTCGTCCCCACGACCCCGGGACTAGATTGGTCCGCCACCGTCATGTCCGACGACTATAGGGTCGTCCCCACGACCCCGGGCCAAAGATGGCCAGCCGCCGACATGTCCGACGACTATAGAGTCGTCCCCACGACCCCGGGACAAGGTTGGCCCGCCGCCGACTTGTCCGACGACTATAGGGTCGTACCCACGACCCTGTGACTAGGCTGACAAGCCGCCAACATGTCCGACGACTATAGGGTCGTCCCCACGACCCCGGGCCAAAGATGTCCAGCCGCCGTCTTGTCCGACGACTATAGGGTCGTCCCCACGACCCCGGGCCATAGTTGGCCAGCTGCCGACATGTCCGACGACTATAGGGTCGTCCCCACGACCCCGGGACAAGGTTGGCCCGCCGCCGACTTGTCCGACGACTATAGGGTCGTACCCACGACCCTGTGACTAGGCTGACAAGCCGCCAACATGTCCGACGACTATAGGGTCGTCCCCACGACCCCGGGCCAAAGATGTCCAGCCGCCGTCTTGTCCGACGACTATAGGGTCGTCCCCACGACCCGGGACTAGATTGGCCCGCCACCGTCATGTCCATCGACTATAGGGTCGTCCCCACAACCACGGGCCAAAGTTGGCCATCCGCCGACATGTCCGACGACTATAGGGTCGTCCCCACGACCCCGGGCCATAGATGGCCAGCTGCCGACATGTCCGACGCCTATAGGGTCGTCCCCACGACCCCGGGACAAGGTTGGCCCGCCGCCGACTTGTCCGACGACTATAGGGTCGTACCCACCACCCCGGGACTAGGCTGACAAGCCGCCAACATGTCCGACGACTATAGGGTCGTCCCCACGACCCCGGGCCAAAGATGTGCAGCCGCCGTCTTGTCCGACGACTATAGGGTCGTCCCCACGACCCCGAGTCCGGGTTGGCCAGCCGCCGACATTTCCGACGACTATAGAGTCGTCCCCACGACCCCGGGCCAAAGTTGGCAAGCCGCCGAAATGTCCGAAGACTGTAGGGTCGTCCCCACGACACCGGGCCAAAGTTGGCCAGCCGCCGACATGTCCGACGACTATAGGGTCGTCCCCACGACCCCGGGCCAAAGATGTCCAGCCGCCGTCTTGTCCGACGACTATAGGCTCGTCCCCACGACCCCGAGTCCAGGTTGGCCAGCCGCCGACATTTCCGACGACTATAGAGGCGTCCCCACGACCGCGGGCCAAAGTTGGCCAGACGCCGACATGTCCGACGACTATAGGGTCGTCCCCACGACCCCGAGACTAGATTGGCCCGCCACCGTCATGTCCGACGACAATAGGGTCGTCCCCACGACCCCGGGTCCAGGTTGGCCAGCCGCCGACACTTCCGACGACTATAGAGTCGTCCCCACGACACCGGGCCAAAGTTGGCCAGCCGCCGACATGTCCGACGACTATAGGGTCGTCCCCACGACCCCGGGACTAGATTGGCCCGCCACCGTCATGTCCGACGACAATAGGTTCGTCCCCACGACCCCGGGTCTAGGTTGTCCAGCCGCCGACTTGTCCGACGACTATAGGGTCGTACCCACGACCCCGAGACTAGATTGGTCCGCCACCGTCATGTCCGACGACTATAGGGTCGTCCCCACGACCCCGGGACTAGGTTGGCCAGCCGCCGACATGTCTGACGACTATAGGGTCGCCCCGACGACCCCGGGCCAATGTTGGCCAATCGCCAACATGTCCGACGACTATAGGGTCGTCCCTACGACCCCGGGACTAGATTGGCCCGCCACCGTCATGTCCAACGATTATAGGGTCGTCCCCACGACCTCGGGTCTAGAATGGCCCGCTACCGTCATGTCCGAAGACTATAGGGTCGTCCCCACGACCTCGGGACTAGATTGGCCCGCTACCGACAAGTCCGACGACTATAGGGTCGTCCCACGACCCCGGGCCAAAGTTGGCAAGCCGCCGAAATGTCCGACGACTTTAGGGTCGTCCCCACGACACCGGGACTAGATTGGCCCGCCACTGTCAAGTCCGACGTCTATAGGGTCGTCCCCACGACCCCGGGTCCAGGTTGGCCAGCCGCCGACATTTCCGACGACTATAGAGTCGTCCCCACGACACCGGGCCAAAGTTGGCCAGCCGCCGACATGTCCGACGACTATAGTGTCGTCCCCACGACCCCGGGACTAGATTGGCCCGCCACCGTCATGTCCGACGACAATAGGGTCGTCCCCACGACCCCGGGTCTAGGTTGGCCAGCCGCCGACATGTCCGACTACTATAGGGTCGTCCCCAGGACCTCGGGTCTAGATTGGCCCGCTACCGTCATGTCCGAAGACTATAGGGTCGTCCCCACGACCACGGGACTAGATTGGCCCGCCACCGCCATGTCCGACGACAATAGGGTCGTCCCCACGACCCCGGGTCTAGGTTGGCCAGCCGCCGACTTGTCCGACGACTATAGGGTCGTACCCACGACCCCGGGACTAGGCTGACAAGCCGCCAACATGTCCGACGACTATAGGGTCGTCCCCACGACCCCGGGCCAAAGATGTCCAGCCGCCGTCTTGTCCGACGACTATAGGGTCGTCCCCACGACCCCGAATCCAGGTTGGCCAGCCGCCGACATTCCGACGACTATAGGGTCGTCCCCACGACCCCGGGCCAATGTTGGCCAATCGCCGACATGTCCGACGACTATAGGGTCGTCCCCACGACCCCGGGACTAGATTGGCCCGCCACCGTCATGTCCGACGATTATAGGGTCGTCCCCACGACCGCGAGACTAGATTGGCCCGCCACCGTCATGTCCAACGACTATAGGGTCGTCCCCACAACCACGGGCCAAAGTTGGCCAGCCGCCGACATGTCCGACGACTATAGGGTCGTCCCCACGACCCCGGGCCAAAGTTGGCAAGCCGCCGAAATGTCCGACGACTATAGGGTCGTCCCCACTACCCCGGGACTAGGTTGGCCAGCCGCCGACATGTCTGACGACTATAGGGTCGCCCCGACGACCCCGGGCCAATGTTGGCCAATCGCCAACATGTCCGACGACTATAGGGTCGTCCCCACGACCCCGGGCCAATGTTGGCCAATCGCCGACATGTCCGACGACTATAGGGTCGTCCCTACGACCCCAGGACTAGATTGGCCCGCCACCGTCATGTCCAACGACTATAGGGTCGCCCCCACGACCACGGGCCAAAGTTGGCATGCCGCCGACATGTCCGACGACTATTGGATCGTCCCCACGACCACGGGCCAATGTTGGCCAGCCGCCGACATGTCCGACGACTATAGGGTCGTCCCCACGACCCCGGGACTAGATTGGCCCGCCACCGTCATGTCCAACGACAATAGGGTCGTCCCCACGACCCCGGGTCTAGGTTGGCCAGCCGCCGACTTGTCCGACGACTATAGGGTCGTACCCACGACCCCGGGACTAGGCTGACAAGCCGCCAACATGTCCGACGACTATACGGTCGTCCCCACGACCCCGGGCCAAAGATGTCCAGCCGCCGTCTTGTCCGACGACTATAGGGTCGTCCCCACGACCCCGCGACTAGATTGGCCCGCCACCGTCATGTCCAACGACTATAGGGTCGTCCCCACAACCACGGGCCAAAGTTGGCCAGCCGCCGACATGTCCGACGACTATTGGATCGTCCCCACGACCACGGGCCAATGTTGGCCCGCCGCCGACATGTCCGACGACTATAGGGTCGTCCCCACGACCCCGGGACTAGATTGGTCCGCCACCGTCATGTCCGACGACTATAGGGTCGTCCCCACGACCCCGGGCCAAAGATGGCCAGCCGCCGACATGTCCGACGACTATAGGGTCGTCCCCACGACCCCGAGACTAGATTGGCCCGCCACCGTCATGTCCGACGACAATAGGGTCGTCCCCACGACCCCGGGTCCAGGTTGGCCAGCCGCCGACATTTCCGACGACTATAGAGTCGTCCCCACGACACCGGGCCAAAGTTGGCCAGCCGCCGACATGTCCGACGATTATAGGGTCGTCCCCACGACCCCGGGACAAGGTTGGCCCGCCGCCGACTTGTCCGACGACTATAGGGTCGTACCCACGACCCTGTGACTAGGCTGACAAGCCGCCAACATGTCCGACGACTATAGGGTCGTCCCCACGACCCCGGGCCAAAGATGTCCAGCCGCCGTCTTGTCCGACGACTATAGGGTCGTCCCCACGACCCGGGACTAGATTGGCCCGCCACCGTCATGTCCATCGACTATAGGGTCGTCCCCACAACCACGGGCCAAAGTTGGCCATCCGCCGACATGTCCGACGACTATAGGGTCGTCCCCACGACCCCGGGCCAAAGTTGGCCAGCTGCCGACATGTCCGACGACTATAGGGTCGTCCCCACGACCCCGGGACAAGGTTGGCCCGCCGCCGACTTGTCCGACGACTATAGGGTCGTACCCACCACCCCGGGACTAGGCTGACAAGCCGCCAACATGTCCGACGACTATAGGGTCGTCCCCACGACCCCGGGCCAAAGATGTGCAGCCGCCGTCTTGTCCGACGACTATAGGGTCGTCCCCACGACCCCGAGTCCGGGTTGGCCAGCCGCCGACATTTCCGACGACTATAGAGTCGTCCCCACGACCCCGGGCCAAAGTTGGCAAGCCGCCGAAATGTCCGAAGACTGTAGGGTCGTCCCCACGACACCGGGCCAAAGTTGGCCAGCCGCCGACATGTCCGACGACTATAGGGTCGTCCCCACGACCCCGGGCCAAAGATGTCCAGCCGCCGTCTTGTCCGACGACTATAGGCTCGTCCCCACGACCCCGAGTCCAGGTTGGCCAGCCGCCGACATTTCCGACGACTATAGAGGCGTCCCCACGACCGCGGGCCAAAGTTGGCCAGACGCCGACATGTCCGACGACTATAGGGTCGTCCCCACGACCCCGAGACTAGATTGGCCCGCCACCGTCATGTCCGACGACAATAGGGTCGTCCCCACGACCCCGGGTCCAGGTTGGCCAGCCGCCGACACTTCCGACGACTATAGAGTCGTCCCCACGACACCGGGCCAAAGTTGGCCAGCCGCCGACATGTCCGACGACTATAGGGTCGTCCCCACGACCCCGGGACTAGATTGGCCCGCCACCGTCATGTCCGACGACAATAGGTTCGTCCCCACGACCCCGGGTCTAGGTTGTCCAGCCGCCGACTTGTCCGACGACTATAGGGTCGTACCCACAACCCCGAGACTAGATTGGTCCGCCACCGTCATGTCCGACGACTATAGGGTCGTCCCCACGACCCCGGGACTAGGTTGGCCAGCCGCCGACATGTCTGACGACTATAGGGTCGCCCCGACGACCCCGGGCCAATGTTGGCCAATCGCCAACATGTCCGACGACTATAGGGTCGTCCCTACGACCCCGGGACTAGATTGGCCCGCCACCGTCATGTCCAACGATTATAGGGTCGTCCCCACGACCTCGGGTCTAGAATGGCCCGCTACCGTCATGTCCGAAGACTATAGGGTCGTCCCCACGACCTCGGGACTAGATTGGCCCGCTACCGACAAGTCCGACGACTATAGGGTCGTCCCACGACCCCGGGCCAAAGTTGGCAAGCCGCCGAAATGTCCGACGACTTTAGGGTCGTCCCCACGACCCCGGGACTAGATTGGCCCGCCACCGTCAAGTCCGACGACCTCGGGACTAGGTTGGCCAGCCGCCGACATGTCCGACGACTATAGGGTCGCCCCCACGACCTCGGGCCAATTTTGGCCAGCCGCCGACATGTCCGACGACTATAGGGTCGTCCCCACGACCCCGGGCCAAAGTTGGCAAGCCGCCGAAATGTCCGACGACTGTAGGGTCGTCCCCACGACCCCGGGAATAGATTGGCCGGCCACCGTCAAGTCCGACGACTATAGGGTCGTCCCCACGACCTCGGGACTAGATTGGCCCGCCACCGTCAAGTCCGACGACTATAGGGTCGTCCCCACGACCCCGGGCCAAAGTTGGCAAGCCGCCGAAATGTCCGGCGACTGTAGGGTCGTCCCCACGACCCCGGGACTAGATTGGCCCGCCACCGTCATGTCCGACGACAATAGGGTCGTCCCCACGACGCCGGGTCTAGGTTGGCCAGCCGCCGACATGTCCGACGACTATAGAGTCGTCCCCACGACACCGGGCCAAAGTTGGACAGCCGCCGACATGTCCGACTACTATAGGGTCGTCCCCAGGACCTCGGGTCTAGATTGGCCCGCTACCGTCATGTCCGAAGACTATAGGGTCGTCCCCACGACCACGGGACTAGATTGGCCCGCCACCGCCATGTCCGACGACAATAGGGTCGTCCCCACGACCCCGGGTCTAGGTTGGCCAGCCGCCGACATGTCCGACGACAATCGGATCGTCCCCACGACCACGCGCCAAAGTTGGCCAGCCGCCGACATGTCCGACGACTATTGGATCGTCCCCACGACCACGGGCCAAAGTTGGCCAGCCGCCGACATGTCCGACGATAATCGGATCGTCCCCACGACCACGCGCCAAAGTTGGCCAGCCGCCGACATGTCCGACGACTATAGGGTCGTCTCCACGACCCCGGGCCAATGTTGGCCAATCGCCGACATGTCCAACGACTATAGGGTCGTCCCTACGACCCCGGGACTAGATTAGCCCGCCACCGTCATGTCCAACAACTATAGGGTCGTCCCCACGACCACGGGCCAAAGTTGGCATGCCGCGGAAATGTCCGACGACTATAGGGTCGTCCCCACGACCCCGGGACTAGATTGGCCCGCCACCGTCAAGTCCGACGACTATAGGGTCGTCCCCACGACCTCGGGTTCAGGTTGGCCAGCCGCCGACATTTCCGACGACTATAGAGTCGTCCCCACGACACCGGTCCAAAGTTGGCCAGCCGCCGACATGTCCGACGACTATAGGGTCGTCCCCACGACCCCGGGACTAGATTGGCCAGCCGCCGACATGTCTGACGACTATAGGGTCGTCCCCACGACCACGGGCCAAAGTTGGCATGCCGCGGAAATGTCCGACGACTATAGGGTCGTCCCCACGACACCGGGCCAAAGTTGGCCAGCCGCCGACATGTCCGACGACTATAGGGTCGTCCCCACGACCCCGGGACTAGATTGGCCCGCCACCGTCATGTCCGACGATTATAGGGTCGTCCCCACGACCGCGAGACTAGATTGGCCCGCCACCGTCATGTCCGACGACAATAGGGTCGTCCCCACGACCCCGGGTCTAGGTTGGCCAGCCGCCGACATGTCCGACTACTATAGGGTCGTCCCCAGGACCTCGGGTCTAGATTGGCCCGCTACCGTCATGTCCGAAGACTATAGGGTCGTCCCACGACCACGGGACTAGATTGGCCCGCCACCGCCATGTCCGACGACAATAGGGTCGTCCCCACGACCCCGGGTCTAGGTTGGCCAGCCGCCGACTTGTCCGACGACTATAGGGTCGTACCCACGACCCCGGGACTAGGCTGACAAGCCGCCAACATGTCCGACGACTATAGGGTCGTCCCCACGACCCCGGGCCAAAGATGTCCAGCCGCCGTCTTGTCCGACGACTATAGGGTCGTCCCCACGACCCCGAATCCAGGTTGGCCAGCCGCCGACATGTCCGACGACTATAGGGTCGTCCCCACGACCCCGGGACTAGATTGGCCCGCCACCGTCATGTCCGACGATTATAGGGTCGACCCCACGACCGCGAGACTAGATTGGCCCGCCACCGTCATGTCCAACGACTATAGGGTCGTCCCCACAACCACGGGCCAAAGTTGGCCAGCCGCCGACATGTCCGACGACTATAGGGTCGTCCCCACGACCCCGGGCCAAAGTTGGCAAGCCGCCGAAATGTCCGACGACTATAGGGTCGTCCCCACTACCCCGGGACTAGGTTGGCCAGCCGCCGACATGTCTGACGACTATAGGGTCGCCCCGACGACCCCGGGCCAATGTTGGCCAATCGCCAACATGTCCGACGACTATAGGGTCGTCCCTACGACCCCGGGACTAGATTGGCCCGCCACCGTCATGTCCAACGATTATAGGGTCGTCCCCACGACCCCGGGACTAGATTGGACCGCCACCGTCATGTCCGACGATTATAGGGTCGTCCCCACGACCCCGGGTCCAGGTTGGCCAGCCGCCGACATTTCCGACGACTGTAGGGTCGTCCCCACGACCCCGGGACTAGATTGGCCCGCCACCGTCAAGTCCGACGACTATAGGGTCGTCCCCACGACCTCGGGACTAGGTTAGCCAACCGCCGACATGTCCGACGACTATAGGGTCGTCCCCACGACCCCGGGCCAATGTTGGCCAATCGCCGACATGTCCGACGACTATAGGGTCGTCCCTACGACCCCGGGACTAGATTGGCCCGCCACCGTCATGTCCAACGACTATAGGGTCGCCCCCACGACCACGGGCCAAAGTTGGCATGCCGCCGACATGTCCGACGACTATTGGATCGTCCCCACGACCACGGGCCAATGTTGGCCAGCCGCCGACATTTCCGACGACTATAGGGTCCTCCCCACGACCCCGGGACTAGATTGGCCCGCCACCGTCATGTCCAACGACAATAGGGTCGTCCCCACGACCCCGGGTCTAGGTTGGCCAGCCGCCGACTTGTCCGACGACTATAGGGTCGTACCCACGACCCCGGGACTAGGCTGACAAGCCGCCAACATGTCCGACGACTATAGGTTCGTCCCCACGACCCCGGGCCAAAGATGTCCAGCCGCCGTCTTGTCCGACGACTATAGGGTCGTCCCCACGACCCCGCGACTAGATTGGCCCGCCACCGTCATGTCCAACGACTATAGGGTCGTCCCCACAACCACGGGCCAAAGTTGGCCAGCCGCCGACATGTCCGCCGACTATAGGGTCGTCCCCACGACCCCGGGCAAATGTTGGCCAATCGCCGACATGTCCGACGACTATAGGGTCGTCCCCACGACCTCGGGACTAGGTTGGCCAGCCGCCGACATGTCCGACGACTATAATGTCGTCCCCACGACCCCGGGCCAATGTTGGCCAATCGCCGACATGTCCGACGACTATAGGGTCGTCCCTACGACCCCGGGCCAAAGCTGGCCAGCCGCCGACATGTCCGACGACTATAGGGTCGTCCCCACGACCTCGGGACTAGGTTGGCCAGCCGCCGACATGTCCGACGACTATAATGTCGTCCCCACGACCCCGGGCCAATGTTGGCCAATCGCCGACATGTCCGACGACTATAGGGTCGTCCCTACGACCCCGGGCCAAAGCTGGCCAGCCGCCGACATGTCCGACGACTATTGGATCGTCCCCACGACCACGGGCCAAAGTTGGCCAGCCGCCGACATGTCCGAAGACTATAGGGTCGTCCCCACGACCCCGGGACTAGATTGGCCAGCCACCGACATGTCCGACGACTATAGAGTCGTCCCCACGACACCGGGTCAAAGTTGGCCAGCCGCTGACATTTCCAACGACTATTGGGTCGTCCCCACGACCACGGGCCAATGTTGGCTAGCCGCCGACATGTCCGACGACTATAGGGTCGTCCCCACGACCACGGGCCAAAGTTGGCCAGCCACCGTCATGTCCGACGACTATAGGGTCGTCCCCACGACCCCGGGCCAAAGTTGGCAAGCCGCCGAAATGTCCGACGACTGTAGGGTCGTCCCCACGACCCCGGGACTAGATTGGCCCGCCACCGTCAAGTCCGACGACCTCGGGACTAGGTTGGCCAGCCGCCGACATGTCCGACGACTATAGGGTCGCCCCCACGACCTGGGGCCAATTTTGGCCAGCCGCCGACATGTCCGACGACTATAGGGTCGTCTCCACGACCCCGGGCCAAAGTTGGCAAGCCGCCGAAATGTCCGACGACTGTAGGGTCGTCCCCACGACCCCGGGAATAGATTGGCCGGCCACCGTCAAGTCCGACGACTATAGGGTCGTCCCCACGACCTCGGGACTAGATTGGCCCGCCACCGTCAAGTCCGACGACTATAGGGTCGTCCCCACGACCCCGGGCCAAAGTTGGCAAGCCGCCGAAATGTCCGGCGACTGTAGGGTCATCCCCACAACCCCGGGACTAGATTGGCCCGCCACCGTCAAGTCCGACGACTATAGGGTCGTCCCCACGACCCCGGGCCAAAGTTGGCAAGCCGCCGAAATGTCCGACGACTGTAGGGTCGTCCCCACGACCCCCGGACTAGATTGGCCCGCCACCGTCATGTCCAACGACTATCGGATCGTCCCCACGACCACGGGCCAAAGTTGGCCAGCCGCCGACATGTCCGACGACTATTGGGTCGTCCCCACGACCCCGGGCCAAAGTTGGCCAGCCGCTGACATGTCCAACGACTATAGGGTCGTCCCCACGCCCACGGGCCAAAGTTGACCAGCCGCCGACATGTCCGACGACTATTGGATCGTCCCCACGACCCCGGGCCAAAGTTGGCAAGCCGCCGAAATGTCCGACGACTGTAGGGTCGTCCCCACGACCCCCGGACTAGATTGGCCCGCCACCGTCAAGTCCGACGACTATAGGGTCGTCCCCACGACCTCGGGACTAGGTTGGCCAGCCGCCGACATGTCCGACGACTATAATGTCGTCCCCACGACCCCGGGCCAATGTTGGCAAATCGCCGACATGTCCGACGACTATAGGGTCGTCCCTACGACCCCGGGCCAAAGCTGGCCAGCCGCCGACATGTCCGACGACTATTGGATCGTCCCCACGACCACGGGCCAAAGTTGGCCAGCCGCTGACATGTCCAACGACTATAGGGTCGTCCCCACGACCACGGGCCAAAGTTGACCAGCCGCCGACATGTCCGACGACTATTGGATCGTCCCCACGACCCCGGGCCAAAGTTGGCAAGCCGCCGAAATGTCCGACGACTGTAGGGTCGTCCCCACGACCCCCGGACTAGATTGGCCCGCCACCGTCATGTCAGACGACAATAGGGTCGTCCCCACGACCCCGGGTCTAGGTTGGCCAGCCGCCGACATGTCCGACGACTATAGAGTCGTCCCCGCGACACCGGGCCAAAGTTGGACAGCCGCCGACATGTCCGACTACTATAGGGTCGTCCCCAGGACCTCGGGTCTAGATTGGCCCGCTACCGTCATGTCCGAAGACTATAGGGTCGTCCCCACGACCACGGGACTAGATTGGCCCGCCACCGCCATGTCCGACGACAATAGGGTCGTCCCCACGACCCCGGGTCTAGGTTGGCCAGCCGCCGACATGTCCGACGACAATCGGATCGTCCCCACGACCACGCGCCAAAGTTGGCCAGCCGCCGACATGTCCGACGACTATTGGATCGTCCCCACGACCACGGGCCAAAGTTGGCCAGCCGCCGACATGTCCGACGATAATCGGATGGTCCCCACGACCACGCGCCAACGTTGGCCAGCCGCCGACATGTCCGACGACTATAGGGTCGTCTCCACGACCCCGGGCCAATGTTGGCCAATCGCCGACATGTCCAACGACTATAGGGTCGTCCCTACGACCACGGGACTAGATTAGCCCGCCACCGTCATGTCCAACAACTATAGGGTCGTCCCCACGACCACGGGCCAAAGTTGGCATGCCGCGGAAATGTCCGACGACTATAGGGTCGTCCCCACGACACCGGGCCAAAGTTGGCCAGCCGCCGACATGTCCGACGACTATAGGGTCGTCCCCACGGCCCCGGGACTAGATTGGCCCGCCACCGTCATGTCCGACGATTATAGGGTCGTCCCCACGACCGCGAGACTAGATTGGTCCGCCACCGTCATGTCCGACGACAATAGGGACGTCCCCACGACCCCGGGTCTAGGTTGGCCAGCCGCCGACATGTCCGACTACTATAGGGTCGTCCCCAGGACCTCGGGTCTAGATTGGCCCGCTACCGTCATGTCCGAAGACTATAGGGTCGTCCCCACGACCACGGGACTAGATTGGCCCGCCACCGCCATGTCCGACGACAATAGGGTCGTCCCCACGACCCCGGGTCTAGGTTGGCCAGCCGCCGACTTGTCCGACGACTATAGGGTCGTACCCACGACCCCGGGACTAGGCTGACAAGCCGCCAACATGTCCGACGACTATAGGGTCGTCCCCACGACCCCGGGCCAAAGATGTCCAGCCGCCGTCTTGTCCGACGACTATAGGGTCGTCCCCACGACCCCGAGTCCAGGTTGGCCAGCTGCCGACATTCCGACGACTATAGGGTCGTCCCCACGACCCCGGGTCCAGGTTGGCCAGCCGCCGACATTTCCGACGACTGTAGGGTCGTCCCCACGACCCCGGGACTAGATTGGCCCGCCACCGTCAAGTCCGACGACTATAGGGTCGTCCCCACGACCTCGGGTTCAGGTTGGCCAGCCGCCGACATTTCCGACGACTATAGAGTCGTCCCCACGACACCGGTCCAAAGTTGGCCACCCGCCGACATGTCCGACGACTATAGGGTCGTCCCCACGACCCCGGGACTAGATTGGCCAGCCGCCGACATGTCTGACGACTATAGGGTCGTCCCCACGACCACGGGCCAAAGTTGGCATGCCGCGGAAATGTCCGACGACTATAGGGTCGTCCCCACGACACCGGGCCAAAGTTGGCCAGCCGCCGACATGTCCGACGACTATAGGGTCGTCCCCACGACCCCGGGACTAGATTGGTCCGCCACCGTCATGTCCGACGACTATAGGGTCGTCCCCACGACCCCGGGCCAAAGATGGCCAGCCGCCGACATGTCCGACGACTATAGAGTCGTCCCCACGACCCCGGGACAAGGTTGGCCCGCCGCCGACTTGTCCGACGACTATAGGGTCGTACCCACGACCCTGTGACTAGGCTGACAAGCCGCCAACATGTCCGACGACTATAGGGTCGTCCCCACGACCCCGGGCCAAAGATGTCCAGCCGCCGTCTTGTCCGACGACTATAGGGTCGTCCCCACGACCCCGGGCCATAGTTGGCCAGCTGCCGACATGTGCGACGACTATAGGGTCGTCCCCACGACCCCGGGACAAGGTTGGCCCGCCGCCGACTTGTCCGACGACTATAGGGTCGTACCCACGACCCTGTGACTAGGCTGACAAGCCGCCAACATGTCCGACGACTATAGGGTCGTCCCCACGACCCCGGGCCAAAGATGTCCAGCCGCCGTCTTGTCCGACGACTATAGGGTCGTCCCCACGACCCGGGACTAGATTGGCCCGCCACCGTCATGTCCATCGACTATAGGGTCGTCCCCACAACCACGGGCCAAAGTTGGCCATCCGCCGACATGTCCGACGACTATAGGGTCGTCCCCACGACCCCGGGCCATAGTTGGCCAGCTGCCGACATGTCCGACGCCTATAGGGTCGTCCCCACGACCCCGGGACTAGATTGGCCCGCCACCGTCATGTCCAACGACTATAGGGTCGTCCCCACAACCACGGGCCAAAGTTGGCAAGCCGCCGACATGTCCGACGACTATTGGATCGTCCCCACGACCACGGGCCAAAGTTGGCCAGCCGCCGACATGTCCGACGACTATAGGGTCGTTCCCACGACACCGGGACTATGTTGGCCAGCCGCCGACATGTCCGACGACTATAGGGTCGTCCCCACGACCCCGGGACTAGGTTGGCTCGCCGCCGACATGTCCGACGACTATAGGGTCGTTCCCACGACACCGGGACTAGGTTGGCTCGCCGCCGATTTGTCCGACCACTATAGGGTCGTCCCCACGACCCCGGGACTATGTTGGCTCGCCGCCGACATGTCCGACGACTATAGGTTCGTCCCCACGACCCCCGGAGTAGGTTGGCTCGCCGCAGACTTGTCCGACGACTATAGGGTCGTCCCCACGACCCCGGGCCAAAGTTGGCAAGCCGCCGTAATGTCCGACGACTGTAGGGTCGTCCCCACGACCCCGGGACTAGATTGGCCCGCCACCGTCAAGTCCGACGACTATAGGGTCGTCCCCAGGACCTTGGGACTAGATTGGCCCGCCACCGTCAAGTCCGACGACTATAGGGTCGTCCCCACGACCCCGGGCCAAAGTTGGCATGCCGCCGAAATGTCCGACGACTGTAGGGTCGTCCCCACGACCCCGGGACTAGATTGGTCCGCCACCGTCATGTCCGACGACTATAGGGTCGTCCCCACGACCCCGGGTCCAGGTTGGCCAGCCGCCGACATTTCCGACGACTATAGAGTCGTCCCCACGACACCGGGCCAAAGTTGGCCCGCCGCCGACATGTCCGACGACTATAGGGTCGTCCCCACGACCCCGGGACTAGATTGGCCCGCCACCGTCATGTCCGACGACAATAGGGTCGTTCCCACGACCCCGGGGCAAGGTTGGCCAGCCGCCGACTTGTCTGACGACTATAGGGTCGTACTCACGACCCCGGGACTAGGCTGACAAGCCGCCAACATGTACGACGACTGTAGGGTCGTGCCCACGACCCTGGGCCAAAGATGTCCAGCCGCCGTCTTGTCCGACGACTATAGGGTCGTCCCCACGACCCCGGGACTAGATTGGCCCGCCACCGTCATGTCCAACGACTATAGGGTCGTCCCCACAACCACGGGCCAAAGTTGGCCAGCCGCCGACATGTCCGACGACTATTGGATCGTCCCCACGACCACGGGCCAAAGTTGGCCAGCCGCCGACATGTCCAACGACTATAGGGTCGTCCCCACGACCCCGGTACTAGATTGGTCCGCCACCGTCTTGTCCGACGACTATAGGGTCGTCCCCACGACCCCGGGCCAAAGTTAACCAGCCGCCGACATATCCGACGACTATGGGGTCGTGCCCACGACCCCGAGACTAGATTGGCCCGCCACCGTCATGTCCGACGATAATAGGGTCGTCCCCACGACCCCGGTTCCAGGTTGGCCAGCCGCCGACATGTCCGACGACTATAGGGCCGTACCCACGACCCCGGGACTAGGCTGACAAGCCGCCAACATGTCCGACGACTATAGGGTCGCCCCCACGACCCCGTGCCATAGTTGGCCAGCCGCCGACATGTCCGACGACTTTAGGGTCGTCCCCACGACCCCGGGACTAGATTGGCCCGCCACCGTCAAGTCCGACGACTATAGGGTCGTCCCCACGACCGCGGGACTAGGTTGACCTGCCGCCAACATGTCCGACGACTATAGGGTCGTCCCCACGACCACGGGCCAAAGTTGGCCGGCCGCCGAAATATCCGACGACTATAGGGTCGTTCCCATGACCCCGGGACTAGATTGGCCCGCCACCGTCATGTCCGACGACTACAGGGTCGTCCCCACGACCCCGGGAATAGATTGCCCCGCCATCGTTATTTCCGACGACTATAGGGTCGTCCCCACGACCACGGGCCAAAGTTGGCCGGCCGCCGAAATATCCGACGACTATAGGGTCGTTCCCATGACCCCGGGACTAGATTGGCCCGCCACCGTCATGTCCGACGACTACAGGGTCGTGCCCACGACCCCGGGAATAGATTGCCCAGCCATGGTTATTTCCGACGACTATAGGGTCGTCCCCACGACAACGGACCAAAGTTGGCCAGCCGCCGACATATCCAACGACTATTGGGTCGTCCCCACGACCACGGGTCAATGTTGGCCAGCCGCCGACATGTCCGACGACTATAGGGTCGTCCCCACGACCACGGGCCAAAGTTGGCCAGCCGCCGACATGCCCGACGACTATAGGGTCGTCCCCACGACCCCGGGACTAGATTGGCCCGCCACCGTCATGTCCGACGACAATAGGGTCGTCCCCACGACCCCGGGATTAGAATGGCCAGCTGCCGACATGTCCGACGACTATAGGGTCGTCCCCACGACCCCGGGACTAGATTGGCCCGCCACCGCCATGTCCGACGACAATAGGGTCGTCCCCACGACCGCGGGACTAGGTTGACCTGCCGCCAACATGTCCGACGACTATAGGGTCGTCCCCACGACCACGGGCCAAAGTTGGCCGGCCGCCGAAATATCCGACGACTATAGGGTCGTTCCCATGACCCCGGGACTAGATTGGCCCGCCACCGTCATGTCCGACGACTACAGGGTCGTCCCCACGACCCCGGGAATAGATTTCCCCGCCATCGTTATTTCCGACGACTATAGGGTCGTCCCCACGACCACGGGCCAAAGTTGGCCGGCCGCCGAAATATCCGACGACTATAGGGTCGTTCCCATGACCCCGGGACTAGATTGGCCCGCCACCGTCATGTCCGACGACTACAGGGTCGTGCCCACGACCCCGGGAATAGATTGCCCCGCCATGGTTATTTCCGACGACTGTAGGGTCGTCCCCACGACCCCGGGACTAGATTGGCCCGCCACCGTCATGTCCGACGAATATACGGTCGTCCCCACGACCCCGGGCCAATAATGGCCAATCGCCGACATGTCCGATGACTATAGGGTCGTACCTACGACCCCGGGACTTGATTGGCCCGGCACCGTCATATCCATCGACTATCGGATCGTCCCCACGACCACGGGCCAAAGTTGGCTAGCCGCCGACATGTCCGACGACTATTGGTTCGTCCCCACGACCACGGGCCAAAGTTGGCCAGCCGCCGACATGTCCGACGACTATAGGGTCGTCCCCACGACCCCGGGACTAGATTGGCCCGCCATCGTCATGTCCAACGACTATAGGGTCGTTTCCACAACCACAGGCCAAAGTTGGCCAGCCGCCGACATGTCCAACGACTATTGGGTCGTCCCCACGACCACGGGCCAAAGTTGGCCAGCCGCCGACATGTCCGACGACTATAGTGTCGTCCCCACGACCCCGGTACTAGATTGGCCCGCCGCCGACATGTCCGACGACTATAGAGTCGTCCCCACGACACCGGGCCAAAGTTGGCCAGCCGCCGACATGTCCAACGACTATTGGGTCCTCTCCACGACCACGGGCCAATGTTGGCCAGCCGCCGACATGTGCGACGACTATAGGGTCGTCCCCACGACCACGGGCCAAAGTTGGCCAGCCGCCGAAATGTCCGACGACTATAGGGTCGTCCCCACGACCTCGGGACTAGATTGGCCCGCTACCGTCATGTCCGACGACTATAGGGTCGTCCCCACGACCACGGGCCAAAGTTGGCCTGCCGCCGAAATGTCCGACGACTGTAGGGTCGTCCCCGCGACCACGGGACTAGATTGGCCCGCCACCGCCATGTCCGACGACAATAGGGTCGTCCCCACGACCGCGGGACTAGGTTGACCTGCCGCCAACATGTCCGACGACTATAGGGTCGTCCCCACGACCACGGGCCAAAGTTGGCCGGCCGCCGAAATATCCGACGACTATAGGGTCGTCCCCACAACCCCGGAACTAGATTGGCCCGCCACCGTCATGTCTGACGACTATAGGGTCGTCCCCACGACCCCGGGCCAATGTTGGCCAATCGCCGACATGTCCGACGACTATAGGGTCGTCCCTACGACCCCGGGACTAGATTGGCCCGCCACCGTCATGTCCAACGACTATAGGGTCGTTCCCACGACACCGGGACTAGGTTGGCTCGCCGCCGATTTGTCCGACCACTATAGGGTCGTCCCCACGACCCCGGGACTATGTTGGCTCGCCGCCGACATGTCCGACGACTATAGGTTCGTCCCCACGACCCCCGGAGTAGGTTGGCTCGCCGCAGACTTGTCCGACGACTATAGGGTCGTCCCCACGACCCCGGGCCAAAGTTGGCAAGCCGCCGAAATGTCCGACGACTGTAGGGTCGTCCCCACGACCCCGGGACTAGATTGGCCCGCCACCGTCAAGTCCGACGACTATAGGGTCGTCCCCACGACCCCGGGCCAAAGTTGGCATGCCGCCGAAATGTCCGACGACTGTAGGGTCGTCCCCACGACCCCGGGACTAGATTGGTCCGCCACCGTCATGTCCGACGACTATAGGGTCGTCCCCACGACCCCGGGTCCAGGTTGGCCAGCCGCCGACATTTCCGACGACTATAGAGTCGTCCCCACGACACCGGGCCAAAGTTGGCCCGCCGCCGACATGTCCGACGACTATAGGGTCGTCCCCACGACCCCGGGACTAGATTGGCCCGCCACCGTCATGTCCGACGACAATAGGGTCGTTCCCACGACCCCGGGGCAAGGTTGGCCAGCCGCCGACTTGTCTGACGACTATAGGGTCGTACTCACGACCCCGGGACTAGGCTGACAAGCCGCCAACATGTACGACGACTGTAGGGTCGTGCCCACGACCCTGGGCCAAAGATGTCCAGCCGCCGTCTTGTCCGACGACTATAGGGTCGTCCCCACGACCCCGGGACTAGATTGGCCCGCCACCGTCATGTCCAACGACTATAGGGTCGTCCCCACAACCACGGGCCAAAGTTGGCCAGCCGCCGACATGTCCGACGACTATTGGATCGTCCCCACGACCACGGGCCAAAGTTGGCCAGCCGCCGACATGTCCAACGACTATAGGGTCGTCCCCACGACCCCGGTACTAGATTGGTCCGCCACCGTCTTGTCCGACGACTATAGGGTCGTCCCCACGACCCCGGGCCAAAGTTAACCAGCCGCCGACATATCCGACGACTATGGGGTCGTGCCCACGACCCCGAGACTAGATTGGCCCGCCACCGTCATGTCCGACGATAATAGGGTCGTCCCCACGACCCCGGTTCCAGGTTGGCCAGCCGCCGACATGTCCGACGACTATAGGGCCGTACCCACGACCCCGGGACTAGGCTGACAAGCCGCCAACATGTCCGACGACTATAGGGTCGCCCCCACGACCCCGTGCCATAGTTGGCCAGCCGCCGACATGTCCGACGACTTTAGGGTCGTCCCCACGACCCCGGGACTAGATTGGCCCGCCACCGTCAAGTCCGACGACTATAGGGTCGTCCCCACGACCGCGGGACTAGGTTGACCTGCCGCCAACATGTCCGACGACTATAGGGTCGTCCCCACGACCACGGGCCAAAGTTGGCCGGCCGCCGAAATATCCGACGACTATAGGGTCGTTCCCATGACCCCGGGACTAGATTGGCCCGCCACCGTCATGTCCGACGACTACAGGGTCGTCCCCACGACCCCGGGAATAGATTGCCCCGCCATCGTTATTTCCGACGACTATAGGGTCGTCCCCACGACCACGGGCCAAAGTTGGCCGGCCGCCGAAATATCCGACGACTATAGGGTCGTTCCCATGACCCCGGGACTAGATTGGCCCGCCACCGTCATGTCCGACGACTACAGGGTCGTGCCCACGACCCCGGGAATAGATTGCCCAGCCATGGTTATTTCCGACGACTATAGGGTCGTCCCCACGACAACGGACCAAAGTTGGCCAGCCGCCGACATATCCAACGACTATTGGGTCGTCCCCACGACCACGGGTCAATGTTGGCCAGCCGCCGACATGTCCGACGACTATAGGGTCGTCCCCACGACCACGGGCCAAAGTTGGCCAGCCGCCGACATGCCCGACGACTATAGGGTCGTCCCCACGACCCCGGGACTAGATTGGCCCGCCACCGTCATGTCCGACGACAATAGGGTCGTCCCCACGACCCCGGGATTAGAATGGCCAGCTGCCGACATGTCCGACGACTATAGGGTCGTCCCCACGACCCCGGGACTAGATTGGCCCGCCACCGCCATGTCCGACGACAATAGGGTCGTCCCCACGACCGCGGGACTAGGTTGACCTGCCGCCAACATGTCCGACGACTATAGGGTCGTCCCCACGACCACGGGCCAAAGTTGGCCGGCCGCCGAAATATCCGACGACTATAGGGTCGTTCCCATGACCCCGGGACTAGATTGGCCCGCCACCGTCATGTCCGACGACTACAGGGTCGTCCCCACGACCCCGGGAATAGATTTCCCCGCCATCGTTATTTCCGACGACTATAGGGTCGTCCCCACGACCACGGGCCAAAGTTGGCCGGCCGCCGAAATATCCGACGACTATAGGGTCGTTCCCATGACCCCGGGACTAGATTGGCCCGCCACCGTCATGTCCGACGACTACAGGGTCGTGCCCACGACCCCGGGAATAGATTGCCCCGCCATGGTTATTTCCGACGACTATAGGGTCGTCCCCACGACCCCGGGACTAGATTGGCCCGCCACCGTCATGTCCGACGAATATACGGTCGTCCCCACGACCCCGGGCCAATAATGGCCAATCGCCGACATGTCCGATGACTATAGGGTCGTACCTACGACCCCGGGACTTGATTGGCCCGGCACCGTCATATCCATCGACTATCGGATCGTCCCCACGACCACGGGCCAAAGTTGGCTAGCCGCCGACATGTCCGACGACTATTGGTTCGTCCCCACGACCACGGGCCAAAGTTGGCCAGCCGCCGACATGTCCGACGACTATAGGGTCGTCCCCACGACCCCGGGACTAGATTGGCCCGCCATCGTCATGTCCAACGACTATAGGGTCGTTTCCACAACCACAGGCCAAAGTTGGCCAGCCGCCGACATGTCCAACGACTATTGGGTCGTCCCCACGACCACGGGCCAAAGTTGGCCAGCCGCCGACATGTCCGACGACTATAGTGTCGTCCCCACGACCCCGGTACTAGATTGGCCCGCCGCCGACATGTCCGACGACTATAGAGTCGTCCCCACGACACCGGGCCAAAGTTGGCCAGCCGCCGACATGTCCAACGACTATTGGGTCCTCTCCACGACCACGGGCCAATGTTGGCCAGCCGCCGACATGTGCGACGACTATAGGGTCGTCCCCACGACCACGGGCCAAAGTTGGCCAGCCGCCGAAATGTCCGACGACTATAGGGTCGTCCCCACGACCTCGGGACTAGATTGGCCCGCTACCGTCATGTCCGACGACTATAGGGTCGTCCCCACGACCACGGGCCAAAGTTGGCCTGCCGCCGAAATGTCCGACGACTGTAGGGTCGTCCCCGCGACCACGGGACTAGATTGGCCCGCCACCGCCATGTCCGACGACAATAGGGTCGTCCCCACGACCGCGGGACTAGGTTGACCTGCCGCCAACATGTCCGACGACTATAGGGTCGTCCCCACGACCACGGGCCAAAGTTGGCCGGCCGCCGAAATATCCGACGACTATAGGGTCGTCCCCAGAACCCCGGAACTAGATTGGCCCGCCACCGTCATGTCTGACGACTATAGGGTCGTCCCCACGACCCCGGGCCAATGTTGGCCAATCGCCGACATGTCCGACGACTATAGGGTCGTCCCTACGACCCCGGGACTAGATTGGCCCGCCACCGTCATGTCCAACGACTATAGGGTCGTCCCCACGACCCCGGGTCTAGGTTGGCCAGCCGCCGACATGTTCGACGGCTAAACAGTCGTCCCCACGACCCCGGGCCAAAGATGGCCAAACGCCGACTTGTCCTACGACTATAGGGTCGTGGGGACGACTATAGTCGGCGTTTGGCCATCTTTGGCCCGGGGTCGTGGGGACGACTGTTTAGCCGTCGAACATGTCGGCGGCTGGCCAACCTAGACCCGGGGTCGTGGGGACGACCCTATAGTCGTTGGACATGACGGTGGCGGGCCAATCTAGTCCCGGGGTCGTAGGGACGACCCTATAGTCGTCGGACATGTCCGACGTCTATAGGGTCGTACACACGACCCCGGGCCAATGTTGGCCAATCGCCGACATGTCCGACGACTATTGTGTTGTTCCTACGACCCCGGGACTAGATTGGCCCGCCACCGTCATGTCCGGCGACTATTGGATCGTCCCCACGACTACGGGCCAAAGTTGGCCAGCCGCCGACATGTCCGACGACTATTGGGTCGTCCCCACGACCACGGGCCAATGTTGGCCAGCCGCCGACATGTCCGTCGACTATAGGGTCGTCCCCACGACCACGAGACTAGATTGGCCCGCCACCGCCATGTCCGACGACAATAGGGTCGGCCCCACGACCCCGGGTCTAGGTTGGCCAGCCGCCGACATGTCCGACGACAATCGGATCGTCCCCACGACCACGGGCCAAAGTTGGCCAGCCGCCGACATGTCCGACGACTTTTGGATCGTCCCCACGACCACGGGCCAAAGTTGGCCAGCCGCCGATATGTCCGACGACTATAGGGTCGTCCCTACGACCCCGGGACAAGGTTGGCCCGCCGCCGACTTGTCCGACGAGTATAGGGTCGTACCCACGACCCCGGGACTAGGCTGACAAGCCGCCAACATATGCGACGACTATAGGGTCGTCCCCACGACCGCGGGCCAAAGATGTCCAGCCACCGTCTTGTCCGACGACTATAGGGTCGTCCCCACGACCCCGGGCCAAAGTTGGCAAGCCGCCGACATGTCCGACGACTATAGAGTCGTCCCCACGACACCGGGCCAAAGTTGGCCAGCCGCTGACATGTCCAACGACTATCGGATCGTCCCCACGACTCCGGGAATAGATTGGCCCGCCACCGTCATGTCCGGTGACTATCGGATCGTGCCCACGACTACGGGCCAAAGTTGGCCAGCCGCCGACATGTCCAACGACTATTGGGTCGTCTCCACGACCACGGGCCAATGTTGGCCAGCCGCCGACATGTCCGACGACTATAGTGTCGTCCCCACGACCACGGGCCAAAGTTGGCCAGCCGCCGAAATGTCCGACGACTATAGGGTCGTCCCCACGACCTCGGGACTAGATTGGCCCGCTACCGTCATGTCCGACGACTATAGGGTCGTCCCCACGACCACGGGCCAAAGTTGGCCTGCCGCCGAAATGTCCGACGACTGTAGGGTCGTCCCCGCGACCACGGGACTAGATTGGCCCGCCACCGCCATGTCCGACGACAATAGGGTCGTCCCCACGACCGCGGGACTAGGTTGACCTGCCGCCAACATGTCCGACGACTATAGGGTCGTCCCCACGACCACGGGCCAAAGTTGGCCGGCCGCCGAAATATCCGACGACTATAGGGTCGTCCCCACAACCCCGGAACTAGATTGGCCCGCCACCGTCATGTCTGACGACTATAGGGTCGTCCCCACGACCCCGGGCCAATGTTGGCCAATCGCCGACATGTCCGACGACTATAGGGTCGTCCCTACGACCCCGGGACTAGATTGGCCCGCCACCGTCATGTCCAACGACTATAGGGTCGTCCCCACGACCCCGGGTCTAGGTTGGCCAGCCGCCGACATGTCCGACGGCTAAACAGTCGTCCCCACGACCCCGGGCCAAAGATGGCCAAACGCCGACTTGTCCTACGACTATAGGGTCGTCCCCACGACCCCGGGCCAAAGTTAGCCAATCGCCGACATGTCCGACGACTATAGGGTCGTCCCCACGACCCCGGGCCAAAGTTGGCAAGCCGCCGAAATGTCCGACGACTGTAGGGTCGCCCCCACGACCCCGGGACTAGATTGGCCCGCCACCGACATGTCCGACGACTATACGGTCGTCCCCACGACCTCGGGACTAGATTGGCCCGCCACCGTCATGTCCAACGACTATAGGGTCGTCCCCACGACCATGGGCCAAAGTTGGCCAGCCGCCGATATGTCCAACGACTATTGGGTCGTCCCCACGACCACGGGCCAAAGTTAGCCAGCCGCCGACATGTCCGACGACTATAGGATCGTCCCCACGACCCCGGGCCAAAGTTGGCAAGCCGCCGAAATGTCCGACGACTGTAGGGTCGCCCCCACGACCCCGGGGCTAGGTTGGCCAGCCGCCGACATGTCCGACGACTATACGGTCGTCCCCACGACCTCGGGACTAGGTTGGCCAGCCGCCGACATGTCCGACGACTATAGGGTCGTCTTTACGACCACGAGCCAAAGTTGGCCAGCCGCCGAAATGTCCGACGACTATAGGGTCGTCCCCACGACCCCGGGCCAATGTTGGCCAATCGCCGACATCTCCGACGACTATAGGGTCGTCCCCACGACCCCGGGCCAAAGTTGGCCAGCCGCCGACATGTCCGACGACTATAGGGTCGTCCCTACGACCCCGGGACAAGGTTGGCCCGCCGCCGACTTGTCCGACGACTATAGGGTCGTACCCACGACCCCGGGACTAGGCTGACAAGCCGCCAACATATGCGACGACTATAGGGTCGTCCCCACGACCGCGGGCCAAAGATGTCCAGCCGCCGTCTTGTCCGACGACTATAGGGTCGTCCCCACGACCCCGGGCCAAAGTTGGCAAGCCGCCGACATGTCCGACGACTATAGAGTCGTCCCCACGACACCGGGCCAAAGTTGGCCAGCCGCTGACATGTCCAACGACTATCGGATCGTCCCCACGACCACGGCCCAAAGTTGGCCAGCCGCCGACATGTCCGACGACTATTGGATCGTCCCCACGACCACGGGCCAAAGTTGGCCAGCCGCCGACATGTCCGACGACTATTGGGTCGTCCCCACGACCACGGGCCAAAGTTGGCCAGCCGCCGACATGTCCGACGACTATAGGGTCGTCCCCACGACCTCGGGACTAGGTTGGCCAGCCGCCGACATGTCCGACGACTATAGGGTCGTCTTTACGACCACGAGCCAAAGTTGGCCAGCCGCCGAAATGTCCGACGACTATAGGGTCGTCCCCACGACCCCGGGCCAATGTTGGCCAATCGCCGACATCTCCGACGACTATAGGGTCGTCCCCACGACCCCGGGACTAGATTGGCCCGCCATCGTCATGTCCAACGACAATAGGGTCGTCCCCACGACCCCGGGACTAGGTTGACAAGCCGCCAACATGTCCGACGACTATAGGGTCGTCCCCACGACCCCGGGCCAAAGATGGCATGCCGCCGAAATGGCCGACGACTATAGGGTCGTCCCCAGGACTGCGGGCCAAAGATGTCAAGCCGCCGTCTTCTCCGACGACTATAGGGTCGTCCCCACGACCACGGGCCAAAGTTAGCCAGCCGCCGACATGTCCGACGACTATAGGGTCGCCCCACGACCCCGGGCCAAAGTTGGCAAGCCGCCGAAATGTCCGACGACTGTAGGGTCGCCCCCACGACCCCGGGGCTAGGTTGGCCAGCCGCCGACATGTCCGACGACTATACGGTCGTCCCCACGACCTCGGGACTAGATTGGCCCGCCACCGTCATGTCCAACGACTATAGGGTCGTCCCCACGACCATGGGCCAAAGTTGGCCAGCCGCCGATATGTCCAACGACTATTGGGTCGTCCCCACGACCACGGGCCAAAGTTAGCCAGCCGCCGACATGTCCGACGACTATAGGATCGTCCCCACGACCCCGGGCCAAAGTTGGCAAGCCGCCGAAATGTCCGACGACTGTAGGGTCGCCCCCACGACCTCGGGACTAGATTGGCCCGCCACCGTCATGTCCAACGACTATAGGGTCGTCCCCACGACCATGGGCCAAAGTTGGCCAGCCGCCGATATGTCCAACGACTATTGGGTCGTCCCCACGACCACGGGCCAAAGTTAGCCAGCCGCCGACATGTCCGACGACTATAGGATCGTCCCCACGACCCCGGGCCAAAGTTGGCAAGCCGCCGAAATGTCCGACGACTGTAGGGTCGCCCCCACGACCCCGGGGCTAGGTTGGCCAGCCGCCGACATGTCCGACGACTATACGGTCGTCCCCACGACCTCGGGACTAGGTTGGCCAGCCGCCGACATGTCCGACGACTATAGGGTCGTTCCTACGACCCCGGAACTAGATTGGCCCGCCACCGTCATGTCCAACGACTATAGGGTCGTCCCCACAACCCCGGGACTAGGTTGACAAGCCGCCAACACGTCCGACGACGGCCAAAGTTGGCAAGCCGCCGAAATGTCCGACGACTATAGGGTCGTCCCCACGACCCCGGGCCAAAGGTGGCATGCCGCCGAAATGTCCGACGACTATAGGGTCGTCCCTACGACCCCGGGACTAGATTGGCCCGCCACCGTCATGTCCAACGACTATAGGGTCGTCCCCACGACCCCGGGCCAAAGTTGGCATGCCGCCGAAATGTCCGACGACTATAGGGTCGTCCCCACGACCCCGGGCCAAAGTTGGCAAGCCGCCGAAATGTCCGACGACTATAGGGTCGTCCCCACGACCGCGGGCCAAAGATGTCCAGCCGCGGTCTTGTCCGACGACTATAGGGTCGTCCCCACGACCCCGGGACTAGTTTGGCCCGCCACCGTCATGTCCGACGACTATAGGGTCGTCCCCACGTCCCCGGGACCAGGTTGGCCCGCCACCGTCATGTCCAACGACTATAGGGTCGTCCCCACGACCCCGGGACTAGGTTGACAAGCCGCCGAAATGTCCGACGACAATAGGGTCGCCCCCACGACCGCGAGCCAAGGATGTCCAGCCGCCGTCTTGTCCGACAACTATAGGGTCGTCCCCACGAACCCGGGACTAGATTGGCCCGCCACCGTCATGTCCGACGACTATAGGGTCGTCCCCACGACCACGGGCCAATGTTGGCCAGCCGCCATGTCCGACGACTATTGGATCGTCCCCACGACCACGGGCCAAAGTTGGCCAGCCGCCGACATGTCCGACGACTATAGGGTCGTCCCCACGACCCCGGGACTAGATTGGTCCGCCACCGTCATGTCCGACGACTATAGGGTCGTCCCCACGACGCCGGGCCAAAGTTGGCAATCCGCCGAAATGTCCGACGACTGTAGGGTCGTCCCCACGACACCGGGCTAAAGTTGGCAAGCCGCCGAAATGTCCGACGACTATAGGGTCGTCCCCACGACCCCGGGACTAGGTTGGCCAGCCGCCGACATGTCCGACGACTATAGGGTCGTCCCGACGACCCCGGGCCAATGTTGGCCAATCGCCAACATGTCCGACGACTATAGGGTCGTCCCCACGACCCCGGGTCTAGGTTGGCCAGCCGCCGACATGTCCGACGACTATAGGGTCGTCCCCACGACCACGGGCCAAAGTTGGCAAGCCGCCGAAATGTCCGACGACTGTAGGGTCGTCCCCACGACCCCGGGACTAGATTGGCCCACCACCGTCATGTCCAACGACTATAGGGTCGTCCCCACGACCCCGGGACTAGGTTGACAAGCCGCCAACATGTCCGACGACTATAGGGTCGTCCCCACGACCCCGGGCCAAAGGTGGCATGCCGCCGAAATGTCCGACGACTATAGGGTCGTCCCCACGACCTCGGGACTAGGTTGGCCAGCCGCCGACATGTCCGACGACTATAGGGTCGTCCCCACGACCCCGGGCCAAATTTGGCCAGCCGCCGACATGTCCGACGACTATAGGGTCGTCCCCACGACCCCGGGACTAGATTGGTCCGCCACCGTCACGTCCGACGACTATAGGGTCGTCCCCACGACCCCGGGCCAAAGTTGGCAAGCCGCCGAAATGTCCGACGACTGTAGGGTCGTCCCCACGACCCCGGGACTAGATTGGCCCGCCACCGTGAAGTCCGACGACTATAGGGTCGTCCCCACGACCTCGGGACTAGGTTCGCCAGCCGCCGACATGTCCGACGACTATAGGGTCGTCCCCACGACCCCGGGCCAATGTTGGCCAATCGCCGACATGTCCGACGACTATAGGGTCGTCCCTACGACCCCGGGACTAGATTGGCCCGCCACCGTCATGTCCAACGACTATAGGGTCGTCCCCACGACCCCGGGCCAAAGTTGGCATGCCGCCGAAATGTCCGACGACTATAGGGTCGTCCCCACGACCCCGGGCCAAAGTTGGCAAGCCGCCGAAATGTCCGACGACTATAGGGTCGTCCCCACGACCGCGGGCCAAAGATGTCCAGCCGCGGTCTTGTCCGACGACTATAGGGTCGTCCCCACGACCCCGGGACTAGATTGGCCCGCCACCGTCATGTCCGACGACTATAGGGTCGTCCCCACGTCCCCGGGACCAGGTTGGCCCGCCACCGTCATGTCCAACGACTATAGGGTCGTCCCCACGACCCCGGGACTAGGTTGACAAGCCGCCGAAATGTCCGACGACAATAGGGTCGCCCCCACGACCGCGAGCCAAGGATGTCCAGCCGCCGTCTTGTCCGACAACTATAGGGTCGTCCCCACGAACCCGGGACTAGATTGGCCCGCCACCGTCATGTCCGACGACTATAGGGTCGTCCCCACGACCACGGGCCAATGTTGGCCAGCCGCCATGTCCGACGACTATTGGATCGTCCCCACGACCACGGGCCAAAGTTGGCCAGCCGCCGACATGTCCGACGACTATAGGGTCGTCCCCACGACCCCGGGACTAGATTGGTCCGCCACCGTCATGTCCGACGACTATAGGGTCGTCCCCACGACGCCGGGCCAAAGTTGGCAATCCGCCGAAATGTCCGACGACTGTAGGGTCGTCCCCACGACCCCGGGACTAGATTGGCCCGCCACCGTCATGTCCAACGACTATAGGGTCGTCCTCACGACCCCGGGCCAAAGTTGGCATGCCGCCGAAATGTCCGACGACTATAGGGTCGTCCCCACGACCCCGGGCTAAAGTTGGCAAGCCGCCGAAATGTCCGACGACTATAGGGTCGTCCCCACGACCCCGGGACTAGGTTGGCCAGCCGCCGACATGTCCGACGACTATAGGGTCGTCCCGACGACCCCGGGCCAATGTTGGCCAATCGCCAACATGTCCGACGACTATAGGGTCGTCCCCACGACCCCGGGTCTAGGTTGGCCAGCCGCCGACATGTCCGACGACTATAGAGTCGTCCCCACGACTCCGGGCCAAAGTTGGACAGCCGCCGACATGTCCGACTACTATAGGGTCGTCCCCAGGACCTCGGGTCTAGATTGGCCCGCTACCGTCGTGTCCGAAGACTATAGGGTCGTCCCCACGACCACGGGACTAGATTGGCCCGCCACCGCCATGTTCGACGACAATAGGGTCGTCCCCACGACCCCGGGTCTAGGTTGGCCAGCCGCCGACATGTCCGACGACAATCGGATCGTCCCCACGACCACGCGCCAAAGTTGGCCAGCCGCCGACATGTCCGACGACTATTGGATCGTCCCCACGACCACGGGCCAAAGTTGGCCAGCCGCCGACATGTCCGACGACAATCGGATCGTCCCCACGACCACGCGCCAAAGTTGGCCAGCCGCCGACATGTCCGACGACTATAGGGTCGTCCCCACGACCCCGGGCCAATGTTGGCCAATCGCCGACATGTCCAACGACTATAGGGTCGTCCCTACGACCCCGGGACTAGATTAGCCCGCCACCGTCATGTCCAACATCTATAGGGTCGTCCCCACGACCACGGGCCAAAGTTGGCATGCCGCCGAAATGTCCGACGACTATAGGGTCGTCCCCACGACCCCGGGACTAGATTGGCCCGCCACCGTCATGTCCGACGATTATAGGGTCGTCTCCACGACCGCGAGACTAGATTGGCCCGCCACCGTCATGTCCGACGACAATAGGGTCGTCCCCACGACCCCGGGTCCAGGTTGGCCAGCCGCCGACATTTCCGACGACTACAGAGTCGTCCCCACGACACCGGGCCAAAGTTGGCCAGCCGCCGACAAGTCCGACGACTATAGGGTCGTCCCCACGACCACGGGACTAGATTGGCCCGCCACCGCCATGTCCGACGACAATAGGGTCGTCCCCACGACCCCGGGTCTAGGTTGGCCAGCCGCCGACATGTCCGACGACAATCGGATCGTCCCCACGACCACGCGCCAAAGTTGGCCAGCCGCCGACATGTCCGACGACTATTGGATCGTCCCCACGACCACGGTGCCAAAGTTGGCCAGCCGCCGACATGTCCGACGACAATCGGATCGTCCCCACGACCACGCGCCAAAGTTGGCCAGCCGCCGACATGTCCGACGACTATAGGGTCGTCCCCACGACACCGGGCCAAAGTTGGCCAGCCGCCGGCATGTCCGACGACTATAGGGTCGTCCCCACGACCCCGGGACTAGATTGGCCCGCCACCGTCATGTCCGACGACAATAGGGTCGTCCCCACGACCCCGGGTCTAGGTTGGCCAGCCGCCGATTTGTCCGACGACTATAGGGTCGTACCCACGACCCCGGGACTAGGCTGACAAGCCGCCAACATGTCCGACGACTATAGGGTCGTCCCCACGACACCGGGCCAAAGATGTCCAGACGCCGTCTTGTCCGACGACTATAGGGTCGTCCCCACGACCCCGAGTCCAGGTTGGCCAGCCGCCGACATTCCGACGACTATAGAGTCGTCCCTACGACCCCGGGACTAGATTAGCCCGCCACCGTCATGTCCAACATCTATAGGGTCGTCCCCACGACCACGGGCCAAAGTTGGCATGCCGCCGAAATGTCCGACGACTATAGGGTCGTCCCCACGACCCCGGGACTAGATTGGCCAGCCGCCGACAGGTCCGACGACAATAGGGTCGTCCCCACGACCCCGGGTCTAGGTTGGCCAGCCGCCGACATGTCCGGCGACTATAGAGTCGTCCCCACGACTCCGGGCCAAAGTTGGACAGCCGCCGACATGTCCGACTACTATAGGGTCGTCCCCAGGACCTCGGGTCTAGATTGGCCCGCTACCGTCGTGTCCGAAGACTATAGGGTCGTCCCCACGACCACGGGAATAGATTGGCCCGCCACCGCCATGTTCGACGACAATAGGGTCGTCCCCACGACCCCGGGTCTAGGTTGGCCAGCCGCCGACATGTCCGACGACAATCGGATCGTCCCCACGACCACGCGCCAAAGTTGGCCAGCCGCCGACATGTCCGACGACTATTGGATCGTCCCCACGACCACGGGCCAAAGTTGGCCAGCCGCCGACATGTCCGACGACAATCGGATCGTCCCCACGACCACGCGCCAAAGTTGGCCAGCCGCCGACATGTCCGACGACTATAGGGTCGTCCCCACGACCCCGGGCCAATGTTGGCCAATCGCCGACATGTCCAACGACTATAGGGTCGTCCCTACGACCCCGGGACTAGATTAGCCCGCCACCGTCATGTCCAACATCTATAGGGTCGTCCCCACGACCACGGGCCAAAGTTGGCATGCCGCCGAAATGTCCGACGACTATAGGGTCGTCCCCACGACCCCGGGACTAGATTGGCCCGCCACCGTCATGTCCGACGATTATAGGGTCGTCCCCACGACCGCGAGACTAGATTGGCCCGCCACCGTCATGTCCGACGACAATAGGGTCGTCCCCACGACCCGGGTCCAGGTTGGCCAGCCGCCGACATTTCCGACGACTACAGAGTCGTCCCCACGACACCGGGCCAAAGTTGGCCAGCCGCCGACAAGTCCGACGACTATAGGGTCGTCCCCACGACCCCGGGACTAGATTGGTCCGCCACCGTCATGTCCGACGACTATAGGGTCGTCCCCACGACCCCGGGCCAAAGTTGGCCAGCCGCCGACATGTCCGACGACTATAGGGTCGTCCCCACGATCCCGAGACTAGATTGGCCCGCCACCGTCATGTCCGACGACAATAGGGTCGTCCCCACGACCCCGGGTCCAGGTTGGCCAGCCGCCGACATTTCCGACGACTATAGAGTCGTCCCCACGACACCGGGCCAAAGTTGGCCAGCCGCCGACATGTCCGACGACATGAGGGTCGTCCCCACGACCCCGGGACTAGATTGGCCCGCCACCGTCATGTCCGACGATTATAGGGTCGTCCCCACGACCGCGAGACTAGATTAGCCCGCCACCGTCATGTCCGACGACAATAGGGTCGTCCCCACGACCCCGGGTCCAGGTTGGCCAGCCGCCGACATTTCCGACGACTATAGAGTCGTCCCCACGCCACCGGGCCAAGGTTGGCCAGCCGCCGACATGTCGGACGACTATAGGGTCGTCCCCACGACCCCGGGACAAGGTTAGCCCGCCGCCGACTTGTCCGACGACTATAGGGTCGTACCCACGACCCTGGGACTAGGCTGACAAGCCGCCAACATGTCCGACGACTATAGGTTCGTCCCCACGACCCCGGGCCAAAGATGTCCAGCCGCCGTCTTGTCCGACGACTATAGGGTCGTCCCCACGACCCCGGGACTAGGTGGCCAGCCGCCGACATGTCCGACGACTATAGGGTCGTCCCCACGACCCCGGGCCAATGTTGGCCAATCGCCGACATGTCCGACGACTATAGGGTCGTCCCTACGACCCCGGGACTAGATTGGCCCGCCACCGTCATGTCCAACGACTATAGGGTCGTCCCCACGACCACGGGCCAAAGTTGGCATGCCGCCGACATGTCCGACGACTATAGGGTCGTCCCCACGACCCCGGGCCAATGTTGGCCAATCGCCGACATGTCCGACGACTATAGGGTCGTCCCTACGACCCCGGGACTAGATTGGCCCGCCACCGTCATGTCCAACGATTATAGGGTCATCCCCACGACCCCGGGACTAGATTGGCCCGCCACCGTCATGTCCGACGACTATAGGGTCGTCCCCACGACCCCGGGACAAGGCTGACAAGCCGCCAACATGTCCGACGACTATAGAGTCGTCCCCACGACCCCGGGCCAATGTTGGCCAATCGCCAACATGTCCGACGACTATAGGGTCGTCCCCACGACACCGGGGCTAGATTGGCCCGCCACCGTCATGTCCGACGATTATAGGGTCGTCCCCACGACCGCGAGACTAGATTGGCCCGCCACCGTCATGTCCGACGACAATAGGGTCGTCCCCACGACCCCGGGTCCAGGTTGGCCAGCCGCCGACATTTCCGACGACTATAGAGTCGTCCCCACGACACCGGGCCAAAGTTGGCCAGCCGCCGACATGTCCGACGACTATAGGGTCGTCCCCACGACCCCGGGACAAGGTTGGCCCGCCGCCGACTTGTCCGACGACTATAGGGTCGTACCCACGACCCTGGGACTAGGCTGACAAGCCGCCAACATGTCCGACGACTATAGGGTCGTCCCTACGACCCCGGGACTAGATTGGCCCGCCACCGTCATGTCCAACGATTATAGGGTCGTCCCCACGACCCCGGGACTAGATTGGCCCGCCACCGTCATGTCCGACGATTATAGGGTCGTCCCCACGACCCCGGGACAAGCTTGGCCCGCCGCCGACTTGTCCGACGACTATAGGGTTGTCCCCACGACCCCGGGACTAGATTGGCCCGCCACCGTCATGTCCGACGACAATAGGGTCGTCCCCACGACCCCGGGTCTAGGTTGGCCAGCCGCCGACATATCCGACGACTATAGAATCGTCCCCACGACACCAGGCCAAAGTTGGACAGCCGCCGACATGTCCGACGACTATAGGGTCGTCCCCACGACCCCGGGACTAGATTGGCCCGCCACCGTCATGTCCGACGACAATAGGGTCGTCCCCACGACCCCGGGTCTAGGTTGGCCAGCCGCCGACTTGTCCGACGACTATAGGGTCGTACCCACGACCCCGGGACTAGGATGACAAGCCGCCAACATGTCCGACGACTATAGGGTCGTCCCCACGACACCGGGCCAAAGATGTCCAGCCTCCGTCTTGTCCGACGACTATAGGGTCGTCCCCACGACCCCGAGTCCAGGTTGGCCAGCCGCCGACATTCCGACGACTATAGAGTCGTCCCCACGACCCCGGGCCAAAGTTGGCCAGCCGCCGACATGTCCGACGACTATAGGGTCGTCCCCACGACCCCGGGACTAGATTGGTCCGCCACCGTCATGTCCGACGACTATAGGGTCGTCCCCACGACCCCGGGCCAAATTTGGCCAGCCGCCGACATGTCCGACGACTATAGGGTCGTCCCCACGACACCGGGCCAAAGTTAGCCAGCCGCCGACATGTCCGACGACTATTGGATCGTCCCCACGACCACGGGCCAAAGTTGGCCAGCCGCCGACATGCCCGACGACTATAGGGTCGTCCCCACGACCCCGGGACTAGATTGGTCCGCCACCGTCATGTCCGACGACTATAGGGTCGTCCCCACGACCCCGGGCCAAAGTTGGCAAGGCGCCGAAATGTCCGACGACTGTAGGTTCGTCCCCACGACCCCGGGACTAGATTGGTCCGCCACCGTCATGTCCGACGACTATAGGGTCGTCCCCACGACCCCGGGCCAAAGTTGGCAAGCCGCCTAAATGTCCGACGACTGTAGGGTCGTCCCCACGACCCCGGGACTAGATTGGGCCGCCACCGTGAAGTCCGACGACTATTGGGTCGTCCCCACGACCGCGGGCCAAAGTTAGCCAGCCGCCGACATGTCCGACGACTATAGGGTCGTCCCCATGACACCGGGCCAAAGTTGGCAAGCCGCCGAAATGTCCGACGACTATAGGGTCGTCCCCACGACCGCGGGCCAAAGATGTCCAGCCGCCGTCTTGTCCAACGACTATTGGGTCGTCCCCACGACCGCGGGCCAAAGTTAGCCAGCCGCCGACATGTCCGACGACTATAGGGTCGTCCCCATGACCCCGGGCCAAAGTTGGCAAGCCGCCGAAATGTCCGACGACTATAGGGTCGTCCCCACGACCGCGGGCCAAAGATGTCCAGCCGCCGTCTTGTCCGACGACTATAGGTTCGTACCCACGACCCCGGGACTAGATTGGCCCGCCACCGTCATGTCCAACGACTATAGGGTCGTCCCCACGACCCCGGGACTAGGTTGACCAGCCGCCGAAATGTCCGACGACTATAGGGTCGTCCCCACGACCGCGAGCCAAGGATGTCCAGCCGCCGTCTTGTCCGACGACTATAGGGTCGTCCCCACGACCCCGGGCCAATGTTGGCCAATCGCCGACATGTCCGACGACTATAGGGTCTTCTCTACGACCCCGGGACTAGATTGGCCCGCCACCGTCATGTCCGACGACTATACGGTCGTCCCCACGACCCCGGGACAAGGTTGGCCCGCCGCCGACTTGTCCGACGACTATAGGTTCGTACCCACGACCCCGGGACTAGATTGGCCCGCCACCGTCATGTCCAACGACTATAGGGTCGTCCCCACGACCCCGGGACTAGGTTGACAAGCCGCCGAAATGTCCGACGACTATAGGGTCGTCCCCACGACCGCGAGCCAAGGATGTCCAGCCGCCGTCTTGTCCGACTACTATAGGGTCGTACCCACGACCCCGGGACTAGGTTGACAAGCCGCCGAATTGTCCGACGACTATAGGGTCGTCCCCACGACCGCGAGCCAAGGATGTCCAGCCGCCGTCTTGTCCGACGACTATAGGGTCGTCACAACGACCCCGGGACTAGATTGGCCCGCCGCCGTCATGTCCGACGACTATAGGGTCGTCCCCACGACCCCGGGACAAGGCTGACAAGCCGCCAACATGTCCGACGACTATAGAGTCGTCCCCACGACCCCGGGCCAATGTTGGCCAATCGCCAACATGTCCGACGACTATAGGGTCGTCCCCACGACACCGGGCCAAAGCTAGCCTGCCGCCGACATGTCCGACGACTATTGGATCGTCCCCACGACCACGGGCCAATGTTGGCCAGCCGCCGACATGCCCGACGACTATAGGGTCGTCCCCACGACCCCGGGACTAGATTGGTCCGCCACCGTCATGTCCGACGACTATAGGTTCGTACCCACGACCCCGGGACTAGATTGGCCCGCCACCGTCATGTCCAACGACTATAGGGTCGTCCCCACGACCCCGGGACTAGGTTGACAAGCCGCCGAAATGTCCGACGACTATAGGGTCGTCCCCACGACCGCGAGCCAAGGATGTCCAGCCGCCGTCTTGTCCGACGACTATAGGGTCGTAACCACGACCCCGGGAATAGATTGGCCCGCCACCGTCATGTCCAACGACTATAGGGTCGTCCCCACGACCCCGGGACTAGGTTGACAAGCCGCCGAAATGTCCGACGACTATAGGGTCGTCCCCACGACCGCGAGCCAAGGATGTCCAGCCGCCGTCTTGTCCGACGACTATAGGGTCGTCCCCACGACCCCGGGACTAGATTGGCCCGCCACCATCATGTCCGACGACTATAAGGTCGTCCCCACGACCCCGGGACAAGGTTGGCCCGCCGCCGACTTGTCCGACGACTATAGGGTCGTACCCACGACCCCGGGACTAGGCTGACAAGCCGCCAACATGTCCGACGACTATAGGGTCGTCCCGACGACCCCGGGCCACTGTTGGCCAATCGCCAACATGTCCGACGACTATAGGGTCGTCCCTACGACCCCGGGACTAGATTGGCCCGCCACCGTCATGTCCAACGACTATAGGGTCGTCCCCACGACCATGGGCCAAAGTTGGCCAGCTGCCGATATGTCCAACGACTATTGGGTCGTCCCCACGACCCCGGGACTAGATTGGCCCGCCACCGTCAAGTCCGACGACTATAGGGTCGTCCCCACGACCCCGGGACTAGATTGTCCCGCCACCGTCATGTCCAACGACTATAGGGTCGTCCCCACGACCCCGGGACTAGATTGGCCCGCCACCGTCAAGTCCGACGACTATAGGGTCGTCCCCACGACCCCGGGCCAAAGTTGGACAGCCGCCGACTTGTCCGACGACTATAGGGTGGCGTCCCCACGACCACGGGCCAAAGTTGGCCAGCCGCCGGCTTGTCCGGCGATTATAGGGTCGTCCCCACGACCCCGGGACTAGGTTGGCCCGCCGCCGACTTGTCCGACGACTATACGGTCGTCTCCACGACCACGGCCCAAAGTTGGCCAGCCGCCGACATGTCCAACGACTATTGGGTCGTCCCCACGACCACGGGCCAAAGTTAGCCAGCCGCCGACATGTCCGACGACTATAGGGTCGTCCCCACGACCCCGGGCCAAAGTTGGCAAGCCGCCGAAATGTCCGACGACTATAGGGTCGTCCCCACGACCCCGGGTCTAGGTTGGCCAGCCGCCGACATGTCCGACGACTATAGAGTCGTCCCCAAGACACCGGGCCAAAGTTGGCCAGCCGCTGACATGTCCAACGACTATAGGGTCGTCCCCACGACCGCGGGCCAAAGTTGGCCAGCCGCCGACATGTCCGACGACTATTGGATCGTCCCCACGACCACGGGCCAAAGTTGGCCAGCCGCCGACATGTCCGACGACTATAGGGTCGTCCCCACGACCCCGGGACTAGATTGGTCCGCCACCGTCATGTCCGACGACTATAGGGTCGTCCCCACGACCCCGGGCCAAAGTTGGCAAGCCGCCGAAATGTCCGACGACTGTAGGGTCGTCCCCATGACCCCGGGACTAGATTGGCCCGCCACCGTGAAGTCCGACGACTATAGGGTCGTCCCCACGACCTCGGGACTAGTTTGGCCAGCCGCCGACATGTCCGACGACTATGGGGTCGTCCCCACGACCCCGGGCCAAAGTTGGCCAGCCGCTGACATGTCCAACGACTATAGGGTCGTCCCCACGACCACGGGCCAAAGTTGGCCAGCCGCCGACATGGCCGACGACTATTGGATCGTCCCCACGACCACGGGCCAAAGTTGGCCAGCCGCCGACATGTCCGACGACTATAGGGTCGTCCCCACGACCCCGGGACTAGATTGGTCCGCCACCGTCATGTCCGACGACTATAGGGTCGTCCCCACGACCGCGAGCCAAAGTTGGCATGCCGCCGAAATGTCCGACGACTATAGGGTCGTCCCCACGACCCCGGGCCAAAGTTGGCAAGCCGCCGAAATGTCCGACGACTGTAGGGTCGTCCCCACGACCCCGGGACTAGATTGGCCCGCCACCGTGAAGTCCGTCGACTATAGGGTCGTCCCCACGACCTCGGGACTAGTTTGGCCAGCCGCCGACATGTCCGACGACTATAGGGTCGTCCCCACGACCCCGGGCCAATGTTGGCCAATCGCCGACATGTCCGACGACTATAGGGTCGTCCCTACGACCCCGGGACTAGATTGGCCCGCCACCGTCATGTCCAACGACTATAGGGTCGTCCCCACGACCCCGAGCCAAAGTTGGCATGCCGCCGAAATGTCCGACGACTATAGGGTCGTCCCCACGACCCCGGGCCAAAGTTGGCACGCCGCCGAAATGTCCGACGACTATAGGGTCGTCCCCACGACCCCGGGCCAAAGTTGGCCAATCGCCAACATGTCCGACGACTATTGGGTCGTCCGTACGACCCCGGGAATAGATTGGCCCGCCACCGTCATGTCCGACGACAATAGGGTCGTCCCCACGACCCCGGGTTTAGGTTGGCCAGCCGCCGACATGTCCGACGACTATAGAGTCGTCCCCACGACACCGGGCCAAAGTTGGCTAGCCGCTGACATGTCCAACGACTATAGGGTCGTCCCCACGACCACGGGCCAAAGTTGGCCAGCCGCCGACATTTCCGACGACTATAGGGTCGTCCCCACGACCACGGGCCAAATTTGGCCAGCCGCCGTCTTGTCCGACGACTATAGGGTCGTTCCCACGACCACGGGCCAAGTTGGCCAGCCGCCGACTTGTCCGACGACTATAGGATCGTCCCCACGACCCCGGGACTAGATTCGCCCACCAACGTCATGTCCGACGTCTATAGGGTCGTCCCCACGACAGCGGGCCTACGTTGGCCAGACGCCGACATGTCCGACGACTATAGGGTCGTCCCCACGACCCCGGGACTAGGTTGACAAGCCGCCGAAATGTCCGACGACTATAGGGTCGTCCCCACGACCGCGAGCCAAGGATGTCCAGCCGCCGTCTTGTCCGACTACTATAGGGTCGTACCCACGACCCCGGGACTAGATTGGCCCGCCACCGTCATGTCCAACGACTATAGGGTCGTCCCCACGACCCCGGGACTAGGTTGACAAGCCGCCGAAATGTCCGACGACTATAGGGTCGTCCCCACGACCCCGGGCCAATGTTGGCCAATCGCCAACATGTCCGACGACTATAGGGTCGTCCCCAAGACACCGGGCCAAAGTTAGCCTGCCGCCGACATGTCCGACGACTATTGGATCGTCCCCACGACCACGGGCCAATGTTGGCCAGCCGCCGACATGCCCGACGACTATAGGGTCGTCCCCACGACCCCGGGACTAGATTGGTCCGCCACCGTCATGTCCAACGACTATAGGGTCCTCCCCACGACCCCGAGCCAAAGTTGGCATGCCGCCGAAATGTCCGACGACTATAGGGTCGTCCCCACGACCCCGGGCCAAAGTTGGCACGCCGCCGAAATGTCCGACGACTATAGGGTCGTCCCCACGACCCCGGGCCAAAGTTGGCCAATCGCCAACATGTCCGACGACTATAGGGTCGTCCGTACGACCCCGGGAATAGATTGGCCCGCCACCGTCATGTCCGACGACAATAGGGTCGTCCCCACGACCCCGGGTCTAGGTTGGCCAGCCGCCGACATGTCCGACGACTATAGAGTCGTCCCCACGACACCGAGCCAAAGTTGGCCAGCCGCTGACATGTCCAACGACTATAGGGTCGTCCCCACGACCACGGGCCAAAGCTGGCCAGCCGCCGACATGTCCGACGACTATTGGATCGTCCCCACGACCACGGGCCAAAGTTGGCCAGCCGCCGACATGTCCGACGACTATAGGGTCGTCCCCACGACCCCGGGACTAGATTGGTCCGCCACCGTCATGTCCGACGACTATAGGGTCGTCCCCACGACCCCGGGCCAAAGTTGGCAAGCCGCCGAAATGTCCGACGACTGTAGGGTCGTCCCCACGACCCCGGGACTAGATTGGCCCGCCACCGTGAAGTCCGACGACTATAGGGTCGTCCCCACGACCTCGGGACTAGTTTGGCCAACCGCCGACATGTCCGACGACTATAGGGTCGTCCCTACGACCCCGGGACTAGATTGGCCCGCCACCGTCAAGTCCGACGACTATAGGGTCGTCCCCACGACCCCGGGACTAGATTGTCCCGCCACCGTCATGTCCAACGACTATAGGGTCGTCCCCACGACCCCGGGACTAGATTGGCCCGCCACCGTCAAGTCCGACGACTATAGGGTCGTCCCCACGACCCCGGGCCAAAGGTGGACAGCCGCCGACTTGTCCGACGACTATAGGGTCGTCCCCACGACCACGGGCCAAAGTTGGCCAGCCGCCGGCTTGTCCGACGATTATAGGGTCGTCCTCACGACCCCGGGACTAGGTTGGCCCGCCGCCGACTTGTCCGACGACTATAGGGTCGTCCCCACGACCACGGGCCAAAGTTGCTCAGCCGCCGACATATCCGACGACTATAGGGTCGTCCCCACGACCCCGGGCCAAAGTTGGCCAGCCGCCGACATGTCCGACGACTATAGGGTCGTCCCCACGACCCGGGACTAGAGTGGCCCGCCACCGTCATGTCCGACGACTATAGGGTCGTCCCCACGACCCCGGGCCAAAGTTGGCAAGCCGCCGAAATGTCCGACGACTGTAGGGTCGTCCCCACGACCCCGGGACTAGATTGGCCCGCCACCGTGAAGTCCGTCGACTATAGGGTCGTCCCCACGACCTCGGGACTAGTTTGGCCAGCCGCCGACATGTCCGACGACTATAGGGTCGTCCCCACGACCCCGGGCCAATGTTGGCCAATCGCCGACATGTCCGACGACTATAGGGTCGTCCCTACGACCCCGGGACTAGATTGGCCCGCCACCGTCATGTCCAACGACTATAGGGTCGTCCCTACGACCCCGGGACTAGATTGGCCCGCCACCGTCATGTCCAACGACTATAGGGTCGTCCCCACGACCATGGGCCAAAGTTGGCCAGCTGCCGATATGTCCAACGACTATTGGGTCGTCCCCACGACCCCGGGACTAGATTGGCCCGCCACCGTCAAGTCCGACGACTATAGGGTCGTCCCCACGACCCCGGGACTAGATTGTCCCGCCACCGTCATGTCCAACGACTATAGGGTCGTCCCCACGACCCCGGGACTAGATTGGCCCGCCACCGTCAAGTCCGACGACTATAGGGTCGTCCCCACGACCCCGGGCCAAAGTTGGACAGCCGCCGACTTGTCCGACGACTATAGGGTGGCGTCCCCACGACCACGGGCCAAAGTTGGCCAGCCGCCGGCTTGTCCGACGATTATAGGGTCGTCCCCACGACCCCGGGACTAGGTTGGCCCGCCGCCGACTTGTCCGACGACTATACGGTCGTCTCCACGACCACGGCCCAAAGTTGGCCAGCCGCCGACATGTCCAACGACTATTGGGTCGTCCCCACGACCACGGGCCAAAGTTAGCCAGTCGCCGACATGTCCGACGACTATAGGGTCGTCCCCACGACCCCGGGCCAAAGTTGGCAAGCCGCCGAAATGTCCGACGACTATAGGGTCGTCCCCACGACCCCGGGTCTAGGTTGGCCAGCCGCCGACATGTCCGACGACTATAGAGTCGTCCCCAAGACACCGGGCCAAAGTTGGCCAGCCGCTGACATGTCCAACGACTATAGGGTCGTCCCCACGACCGCGGGCCAAAGTTGGCCAGCCGCCGACATGTCCGACGACTATTGGATCGTCCCCACGACCACGGGCCAAAGTTGGCCAGCCGCCGACATGTCCGACGACTATAGGGTCGTCCCCACGACCCCGGGACTAGATTGGTCCGCCACCGTCATGTCCGACGACTATAGGGTCGTCCCCACGACCCCGGGCCAAAGTTGGCAAGCCGCCGAAATGTCCGACGACTGTAGGGTCGTCCCCATGACCCCGGGACTAGATTGGCCCGCCACCGTGAAGTCCGACGACTATAGGGTCGTCCCCACGACCTCGGGACTAGTTTGGCCAGCCGCCGACATGTCCGACGACTATGGGGTCGTCCCCACGACCCCGGGCCAAAGTTGGCCAGCCGCTGACATGTCCAACGACTATAGGGTCGTCCCCACGACCACGGGCCAAAGTTGGCCAGCCGCCGACATGGCCGACGACTATTGGATCGTCCCCACGACCACGGGCCAAAGTTGGCCAGCCGCCGACATGTCCGACGACTATAGGGTCGTCCCCACGACCCCGGGACTAGATTGGTCCGCCACCGTCATGTCCGACGACTATAGGGTCGTCCCCACGACCGCGAGCCAAAGTTGGCATGCCGCCGAAATGTCCGACGACTATAGGGTCGTCCCCACGACCCCGGGCCAAAGTTGGCAAGCCGCCGAAATGTCCGACGACTGTAGGGTCGTCCCCACGACCCCGGGACTAGATTGGCCCGCCACCGTGAAGTCCGTCGACTATAGGGTCGTCCCCACGACCTCGGGACTAGTTTGGCCAGCCGCCGACATGTCCGACGACTATAGGGTCGTCCCCACGACCCCGGGCCAATGTTGGCCAATCGCCGACATGTCCGACGACTATAGGGTCGTCCCTACGACCCCGGGACTAGATTGGCCCGCCACCGTCATGTCCAACGACTATAGGGTCGTCCCCACGACCCCGAGCCAAAGTTGGCATGCCGCCGAAATGTCCGACGACTATAGGGTCGTCCCCACGACCCCGGGCCAAAGTTGGCACGCCGCCGAAATGTCCGACGACTATAGGGTCGTCCCCACGACCCCGGGCCAAAGTTGGCCAATCGCCAACATGTCCGACGACTATTGGGTCGTCCGTACGACCCCGGGAATAGATTGGCCCGCCACCGTCATGTCCGACGACAATAGGGTCGTCCCCACGACCCCGGGTTTAGGTTGGCCAGCCGCCGACATGTCCGACGACTATAGAGTCGTCCCCACGACACCGGGCCAAAGTTGGCTAGCCGCTGACATGTCCAACGACTATAGGGTCGTCCCCACGACCACGGGCCAAAGTTGGCCAGCCGCCGACATGTCCGACGACTATAGGGTCGTCCCCACGACCCGGGACTAGAGTGGCCCGCCACCGTCATGTCCGACGACTATAGGGTCGTCCCCACGACCCCGGGCCAAAGTTGGCAAGCCGCCGAAATGTCCGACGACTGTAGGGTCGTCCCCACGACCCCGGGACTAGATTGGCCCGCCACCGTGAAGTCCGTCGACTATAGGGTCGTCCCCACGACCTCGGGACTAGTTTGGCCAGCCGCCGACATGTCCGACGACTATAGGGTCGTCCCCACGACCCCGGGCCAATGTTGGCCAATCGCCGACATGTCCGACGACTATAGGGTCGTCCCTACGACCCCGGGACTAGATTGGCCCGCCACCGTCATGTCCAACGACTATAGGGTCGTCCCCACGACCCCGAGCCAAAGTTGGCATGCCGCCGACATGTCCGACGACTATAGGGTCGTCCCCACGACCCCGGGCCAAAGTTGGCAAGCCGCCGAAATGTCCGACGACTATAGGGTCGTCCCCACGACCGCGGGCCAAAGATGTCCAGCCGCCGTCTTGTCCGACGACTATAGGGTCGTCCCCACGACCCCGGGACTAGATTGGCCCGCCACCGTTATGTCCGACGACTATACGGTCGTCCCCACGACCCCGGGCCAAAGTTGGCAAGCCGCCGAAATGTCCGACGACTGTAGGGTCGTCCCCACGACCCCGGGACTAGATTGGCCCGCCACCGTGAAGTCCGACGACTATAGGGTCGTCCCCACGACCTCAGGACTAGTCTGGCCAGCCGCCGACATGTCCGACGACTATAGGGTCGTCCCCACGACCCCGGGCCAATGTTGGCCAATCGCCGACATGTCCGACGACTATAGGGTCGTCCCTACGACCCCGGGACTAGATTGGCCTGCCACCGTCATTTCCAACGACTATAGGGTCGTCCCCACGACCCCGAGCCAAAGTGGGCATGCCGCCGAAATGTCCGACGACTATAGGGTCGTCCCCACGACCCCGGGCCAAAGTTGGCACGCCGCCGAAATGTCCGACGACTATAGGGTCGTCCCCACGACCCCGGGCCAAAGTTGGCCAATCGCCAACATGTCCGACGACTATAGGGTCGTCCGTACGACCCCGAGAATAGATTGGCCCGCCACCGTCATGTCCGACGACAATAGGGTCGTCCCCACGACCCCGGGTCTAGGTTGGCCAGCGGCCGACATGTCCGACGACTATAGAGTCGTCCCCACGACACCGGGCCAAAGTTGGCCAGCCGCTGACATGTCCAACGACTATAGGGTCGTCCCCACGACCGCGGGCCAAAGTTGGCCAGCCGCCGACATGTCCGACGACTATTGGATCGTCCCCACGACCACGGGCCAAAGTTGGCCAGCCGCCGACATGTCCGACGACTATAGGGTCGTCCCCACGACCCCGGGACTAGATTGGTCCGCCACCGTCATGTCCGACGACTATAGGGTCGTCCCCACGACCCCGGGCCAAAGTTGGCAAGCCGCCGAAATGTCCGACGACTGTAGGGTCGTCCCCACGACCCCGGGACTAGATTGGCCCGCCACCGTGAAGTCCGACGACTATAGGGTCGTCCCCACGACCTCGGGACTAGTTTGGCCAGCCGCCGACATGTCCGACGACTATAGGGTCGTCCCCACGACCCCGGGCCAATGTTGGCCAGCCGCTGACATGTCCAACGACTATAGGGTCGTCCCCACGACCACGGGACTAGATTGGTCCGCCACCGTCATGTCCGACGACTATAGGGTCGTCCCCACGACCCCGAGCCAAAGTTGGCATGCCGCCGAAATGTCCGACGACTATAGGGTCGTCCCCACGACCCCGGGCCAAAGTTGGCAAGCCGCCGAAATGTCCGACGACTGTAGGGTCGTCCCCACGACCCCGGGACTAGATTGGCCCGCCACCGTGAAGTCCGTCGACTATAGGGTCGTCCCCACGACCTCGGGACTAGTTTGGCCAGCCGCCGACATGTTTGACGACTATAGGGTCGTCCCCACGACCCCGGGCCAATGTTGGCCAATCGCCGACATGTCCGACGACTATAGGGTCGTCCCTACGACCGCGGGACTAGATTGGCCCGCCACCGTCATGTCCAACGACTATAGGGTCGTCCCCACGACCCCGAGCCAAAGTTGGCATGCCGCCGAAATGTCCGACGACTATAGGGTCGTCCCCACGACCCCGGGCCAAAGTTGGCACGCCGCCGAAATGTCCGACGACTATAGGGTCGTCCCCACGACCCCGGGCCAAAGTTGGCCAATCGCCAACATGTCCGACGACTATAGGGTCGTCTGTACGACCCCGGGAATAGATTGGCCCGCCACCGTCATGTCCGACGACAATAGGGTCGTCCCCACGACCCCGGGTCTAGGTTGGCCAGCCGCCGACATGTCCGACGACTATAGAGTCGTCCCCACGACACCGGGCCAAAGTTGGTCAGCCGCTGACATGTCCAACGACTATAGGGTCGTCCCCACGACCACGGGCCAAAGCTGGCCAGCCGCCGACATGTCCGACGACTATTGGATCGTCCCCACGACCACGGGTCAAAGTTGGCCAGCCGCCGACATGTCCGACGACTATAGGGTCGTCCCCACGACCCCGGGACTAGATTGGTCCGCCACCGTCATGTCCGACGACTATAGGGTCGTCCCCACGACCCCGGGCCAAAGTTGGCAAGCCGCCGAAATGTCCGACGACTGTAGGGTCGTCCCCACGACCCCGGGACTAGTTTGGCCCGCCACCGTCATGTGCGACGACTATAGGGTCGTCCCCACGACCCCGGGACAATGTTGGCCCGCCGCCGACTTGTCCGACGACTATAGGGTCGTACCCACGACCCCGGGACTAGATTGTCCCGCCACCGTCATGTCCAACGACTATAGGGTCGTCCCCACGACCCCGGGCCAAAGTTGGCATGCCGCCGAAATATCCGACGACTATAGGGTCGTCCCCACGACCCCGGGCCAAAGTTGGCAAGCCGCCGAAATGTCCGACGACTATAGGGTCGTCCCCACGACCCCGGGACTAGATTGGCCCGCCACCATCATGTCCGACGACTATAAGGTCGTCCCCACGACCCCCGGACAAGGTTGGCCCGCCGCCGACTTGTCCGACGACTATAGGGTCGAACCCACGACACCGGGACTAGGCTGACAAGCCGCCAACATGTCCGACGACTATAGGGTCGTCCCGACGATCCCGGGCCAATTTTGGCCAATCGCCAACATGTCCGACGACTATAGGGTCGTCCCTACCACCCCGGGACTAGATTGGCCCGCCACCGTCATGTCCAACGACTATAGGGTCGTCCCCACGACCATGGGCCAAAGTTGGCCAGCCGCCGATATGTCCAACGACTATTGGGTCGTCCCCACGACCCCGGGACTAGATTGGCCCGCCACCGTCAAGTCCGACGACTATAGGGTCGTCCCCACGACCCCGGGCAAATTTGGCAAGCCGCCGACATATCCGACGACTATAGGGTCGTCCCCACAACGCCGGGACTAGATTGGCCCGCCACCGTCAAGTCCGACGACTATAGGATCGTCTCCACGACCACGGCCCAAAGTTGGCCAGCCGCCGACATGTCCAACGACTATTGGGTCATCCCCACGACCACGGGCCAAAGTTAGCCGGCCGCCGACATGTCCGACGACTATAGGGTCGTCCCCACGACCCCGGGACTAGATTGGCCCGCCAGCGACAAGTCCGACGACTATAGGGTCGTCCCCACGACCTCGGGACTAGGTTGGCCAGCCGCAGACATGTCCGACGACTATAGGGTCGTCCCCACGACCCCGGGCCAATGTTGGCCAATCGCCGACATGTCCGACGACTATAGGGTCGTCCCCACGACCCCGGGACTAGGTTGGCTCGCCACCGTCATGTCTGACGACTATAGGGTCGTCCCCACGACCGCGGGCCAAAGTTGGCCAGCCGCCGACATGTCCGACGACTATAGGGTCGTCCCCACGACCCGGGACTAGACTGGCCCGCCACCGTCATGTCCGACGACTATAGGGTCATCCCCACGACCCCGGGACTAGGTTGGCCCGCCGCCGACTTGTCCGACGACTATAGGGTCGTCCCCACGACCCCGGGACTAGGTTGGCTCGCCACCGACATGTTTGACGACTATAGGGTCGTCCCCACGACCCCGGGACTAGATTGGCCCGCCACCGTCAAGTCCGACGACTATAGGGTCGTCCCCACGACCCCGGGCCAAAGTTGGACAGCCGCCGACTTGTCCGACGACTATAGGGTCGTTCCCACGACCACGGGCCAAAGTTGGCCAGCCGCCGGCTTGTCCGACGATTATAGGGTCGTCCCCACGACCCCGGGACTAGGTTGGCCCGCCGCCGACTTGTCCGACGACTATAGGGTCGTCCCCACGACCACGGGACTAGAGTGGCCAGCCGCCGACATATCCGACGACTATAGGGTCGTCCCCACGACCCCGGGCCAAAGTTGGCCAGCCGCCGGCTTGTCCGACGATTATAGGGTCGTCCCCACGACCCCGGGACTAGGTTGGCCCGCCGCCGACTTGTCCGACGACTATAGGGTCGTCCCCACGACCACGGGCCAAAGTTGGCCAGCCGCCGACATATCCGACGACTATAGGGTCGTCCCCACGACCCCGGGCCAAAGTTGGCCAGCCGCCGGCTTGTCCGACGACTATAGGGTCGTCCCTACGACCCCGGCACTAGATTGGCCGGCCACCGTCATGTCCAACGACTATAGGGTCGTCCCCACGACCATGGGCCAGAGTTGGCCAGCCGCCGTAATGTCCAACGACTATTGGGTCGTCCCCACGACCCCGGGACTAGATTGGCCCTCCACCGTCAAGTCCGACGACTATAGTGTCGTCCCCACGACCCCGGGCAAATTTGGCAAGCCGCCGACATGTTCGACGACTGTAGGGTCGTCCCCACGACCCCGGGCAAATTTGGCAAGCCGCCGACATATCCGACGACTATAGGGTCGTCCCCACAACCCCGGGACTAGATTGGCCCGCCACCGCCAAGTCCGACGACTATAGGATCGTCTCCACGACCACGGCCCAAAGTTGGCCAGCCGCCGACATGTCCAACGACTATTGGGTCGTCCCCACGACCGCGGGCCAAAGTTAGCCAGCCGCCGACATGTCCGACGACTATAGGGTCGTCCCCACGACCCCGGGCCAAAGTTGGCAAGCCGCCGAAATGTCCGACGACTATAGGGTCGTCCCCACGACCGCGGGCCAAAGATGTCCAGCCGCCGTCTTGTCCGACGACTATAGGGTCGTCCCCACGACCCCGGGACAAGGTTGGCCCGCCGCCGACTTGTCCGACGACTATAGGTTCGTACCCACGACCCCGGGACTAGATTGGCCCGCCACCGTCATGTCCAACGACTATAGGGTCGTCCCCACGACCCCGGGACTAGGTTGACAAGCCGCCGAAATGTCCGACGACTATAGGGTCGTCCCCACGACCGCGAGCCAAGGATGTCCAGCCGCCGTCTTGTCCGACGACTATAGGGTCGTACCCACGACCCCGGGACTAGATTGGCCCGCCACCGTCATGTCCAACGACTATAGGGTCGTCCCCACGACCCCGGGACTAGGTTGACAAGCCGCCGAAATGTCCGACGACTATAGGGTCGTCCCCACAACCCGGGGCCAAAGTTGGCATGCCGCCGAAATGTCCGACGACTATAGGGTCGTCCGCACGACCGCGGGCCAAAGATGTCCAACCGCCGTCATGTCCAACGACTATAGAGTCGTCCCCACGACCCCGGGACTAGGTTGACAAGCCGCCGAAATGTCCGACGACTATAGGGTCGTCCCCACGACCGCGAGCCAAGGATGTCCAGCCGCCGTCTTGTCCGACGACTATAGGGTCGTCCCCATGACCCCGGGACTAGATTGGCCCGCCACCGTTATGTCCGACGACTATAGGGTCGTCTCCACGACCCCGGGACAAGGTTGGCCCGCCGCCGACTTGTCCGACGACTATAGTGTCGTACCCACGACCCCGGATCTAGGCTGACAAGCCGCCAACATGTCCGAAGACTATAGAGGCGTCCCCACGACCCCGGGCCAATGTTGGCCAATCGCCAACATGTCCGACGACTATAGGGTCGTCCGTACGACCCCGGGAATAGATTGGCCCGCCACCGTCATGTCCGACGACAATAGGGTCGTCCCCACGACCCCGGGTCTAGGTTGGCCAGCCGCCGACATGTCCGACGACTATAGAGTCGTCCCCACGACACCGGGCCAAAGTTGGCCAGCCGCTGACATGTCCAACGACTATAGGGTCGTCCCCACGACCACGGGCCAAAGTTGGCCAGCCGCCGACATGTCCGACGACTATTGGATCGTCCCCACGACCACGGGCCAAAGTTGGCCAGCCGCCGACATGTCCGACGACTATAGGGTCGTCCCCACGACTCCGGGACTAGATTGGTCCGCCACCGTCATGTCCGACGACTATAGGGTCGTCCCCACGACCCCGGGACTAGGTTGACAAGCCGCCGAAATGTCCGACGACTATAGGGTCGTCCCCACAACCCCGGGCCAAAGTTGGCATGCCGCCGAAATGTCCGACGACTATAGGGTCGTCCCCACGACCGCGGGCCAAAGATGTCCAGCCGCCGTCATGTCCAACGACTATAGGGTCGTCCCCACGACCCCGGGACTAGGTTGACAAGCCGCCGAAATGTCCGACGACTATAGGGTCGTCCCCACGACCGCGAGCCAAGGATGTCCAGCCGCCGTCTTGTCCGACGACTATAGGGTCGTACCCACGACCCCGGGACTAGATTGGCCCGCCACCGTCATGTCCAACGACTATAGGGTCGTCCCCACGACCCCGGGACTAGGTTGACAAGCCGCCGAAATGTCCGACGACTATAGGGTCGTCCCCACAACCCGGGGCCAAAGTTGGCATGCCGCCGAAATGTCCGACGACTATAGGGTCGTCCCCACGACCGCGGGCCAAAGATGTCCAACCGCCGTCATGTCCAACGACTATAGAGTCGTCCCCACGACCCCGGGACTAGGTTGACAAGCCGCCGAAATGTCCGACGACTATAGGGTCGTCCCCACGACCGCGAGCCAAGGATGTCCAGCCGCCGTCTTGTCCGACGACTATAGGGTCGTCCCCATGACCCCGGGACTAGATTGGCCCGCCACCGTCATGTCCGACGACTATAGGGTCGTCTCCACGACCCCGGGACAAGGTTGGCCCGCCGCCGACTTGTCCGACGACTATAGAGTCGTCCCCACGACACCGGGCCAAGGATGTCCAGCCGCCGTCTTGTCCGACTACTATAGGGTCGTACCCACGACCCCGGGACTAGATTGGCCCGCCACCGTGAAGTCCGACGACTATACGGTCGTCCCCACGACCCCGGGACAAGGTTGGCCCGCCGCCGACTTGTCCGACGACTATAGGTTCGTACCCACGACCCCGGGACTAGATTGGCCCGCCACCGTCATGTCCAACGACTATAGGGTCGTCCCCACGACCCCGGGACTAGGTTGACAAGCCGCCGAAATGTCCGACGACTATAGGGTCGTCCCCACGACCGCGAGCCAAGGATGTCCAGCCGCCGTCTTGTCCGACTACTATAGGGTCGTACCCACGACCCCGGGACTAGATTGGCCCGCCACCGTCATGTCCAACGACTATAGGGTCGTCCCCACGACCCCGGGACTAGGTTGACAAGCCGCCGAAATGTCCGACGACTATAGGGTCGTCCCCACGACCGCGAGCCAAGGATGTCCAGCCGCCGTCTTGTCCGACGACTATAGGGTCGTCCCCACGACCCCGGGACTAGATTGGCCCGCCGCCGTCATGTCCGACGACTATAGGGTCGTCCCCACGACACCGGGACAAGGTTGGCCCGCCGCCGACTTGTCCGACGACTATAGGGTCGTACCCACGACCCCGGGACTAGGCTGACAAGCCGCCAACATGTCCGACGACTATAGAGTCGTCCCCACGACCCCGGGCCAATGTTGGCCAATCGCCAACATGTCCGACGACTAGGGTCGTCCCCACGACACCGGGCCAAAGTTAGCCTGCCGCCGACATGTCCGACGACTATTGGATCGTCCCCACGACCACGGGCCAATGTTGGCCAGCCGGCCACATGCCCGACGACTATAGGGTCGTCCCCACGACCCCGGGACTAGATTGGTCCGCCACCGTCATGTCCGACGACTATAGGGTCGTCCCCACGACCCCGGGCCAAAGTTGGCAAGCCGCCGAAATGTCCGACGACTGTAGGGTCGTCCCCACGACCCCGGGCCAATGTTGGCCAATCGCCGACATGTCCGACGACTATAGGGTCGTCCCTACGACCCCGGGACTAGATTGGCCCGCCACCGTCATGTCCAACGACTATAGGGTCGTACCCACGACCATGGGCCAAAGTTGGCCAGCCGCCGTAATGTCCAACGACTATTGGGTCGTCCCCACGACCCCGGGACTAGATTGGCCCGCCACCGTCATGTCCAACGACTATAGGGTCCTCCCCACGACCCCGAGCCAAAGTTGGCATGCCGCCGAAATGTCCGACGACTATAGGGTCGTCCCCACGACCCCGGGCCAAGGTTGGCACGCCGCCGAAATGTCCGACGACTATAGGGTCGTCCCCACGACCCCGGGCCAAAGTTGGCCAATCGCCAACATGTCCGACGACTATAGGGTCGTCCCCACGACCCCGGGCCAAAGTTGGCCAATCGCCAACATGTCCGACGACTATAGGGTCGTCCGTACGACCCCGGGAATAGATTGGCCCGCCACCGTCATGTCCGACGACTATAGGGTCGTCCCCACGACCCCGGGCCAAAGTTGGCACGCCGCCGAAATGTCCGACGACTATAGGGTCGTCCCCACGACCCCGGGCCAAAGTTGGCCAATCGCCAACATGTCCGACGACTATAGGGTCGTCTGTACGACCCCGGGAATAGATTGGCCCGCCACCGTCATGTCCGACGACAATAGGGTCGTCCCCACGACCCCGGGTCTAGGTTGGCCAGCCGCCGACATGTCCGACGACTATAGAGTCGTCCCCACGACACCGGGCCAAAGTTGGCCAGCCGCTGACATGTCCAACGATTATAGGGTCGTCCCCACGACCACGGGCCAAAGCTGGCCAGCCGCCGACATGTCCGACGACTATTGGATCGTCCCCACGACCACGGGTCAAAGTTGGCCAGCCGCCGACATGTCCGACGACTATAGGGTCGTCCCCACGACCCCGGGACTAGATTGGTCCGCCACCGTCATGTCCGACGACTATAGGGTCGTCCCCACGACCCCGGGCCAAAGTTGGCAAGCCGCCGAAATGTCCGACGACTGTAGGGTCGTCCCCACGACCCCGGGACTAGATTGGCCCGCCACCGTCATGTGCGACGACTATAGGGTCGTCCCCACGACCCCGGGACAATGTTGGCCCGCCGCCGACTTGTCCGACGACTATAGGGTCGTACCCACGACCCCGGGACTAGATTGTCCCGCCACCGTCATGTCCAACGACTATAGGGTCGTCCCCACGACCCCGGGCCAAAGTTGGCATGCCGCCGAAATATCCGACGACTATAGGGTCGTCCCCACGACCCCGGGCCAAAGTTGGCAAGCCGCCGAAATGTCCGACGACTATAGGGTCGTCCCCACGACCCCGGGACTAGATTGGCCCGCCACCATCATGTCCGACGACTATAAGGTCGTCCCCACGACCCCCGGACAAGGTTGGCCCGCCGCCGACTTGTCCGACGACTATAGGGCGAACCCACGACACCGGGACTAGGCTGACAAGCCGCCAACATGTCCGACGACTATAGGGTCGTCCCGACGATCCCGGGCCAATTTTGGCCAATCGCCAACATGTCCGACGACTATAGGGTCGTCCCTACCACCCCGGGACTAGATTGGCCCGCCACCGTCAAGTCCGACGACTATAGGGTCGTCCCCACGACCCCGGGCAAATTTGGCAAGCCGCCGACATATCCGACGACTATAGGGTCGTCCCCACAACGCCGGGACTAGATTGGCCCGCCACCGTCAAGTCCGACGACTATAGGATCGTCTCCACGACCACGGCCCAAAGTTGGCCAGCCGCCGACATGTCCAACGACTATTGGGTCATCCCCACGACCACGGGCCAAAGTTAGCCGGCCGCCGACATGTCCGACGACTATAGGGTCGTCCCCACGACCCCGGGACTAGATTGGCCCGCCAGCGACAAGTCCGACGACTATAGGGTCGTCCCCACGACCTCGGGACTAGGTTGGCCAGCCGCAGACATGTCCGACGACTATAGGGTCGTCCCCACGACCCCGGGCCAATGTTGGCCAATCGCCGACATGTCCGACGACTATAGGGTCGTCCCCACGACCCCGGGACTAGGTTGACAAGCCGCCAACATATCCGACGACTATACGGTCGTCCCCACGACCTCGGGCCTAGGTCGGCCAGCCGCCGTCATGTCCGACAACTATAGGGTCGTCCCCACGACCCCGGGCCAATGTTGGCAAGCCGCCGAAATGTCCGACGACTATAGGGTCGTCCCCACAACCCCGGGACTAGATTGGCCCGCCACCGTCAAGTCCGGCGACTATAGGATCGTCTCCACGACCACGGGCCAAAGTTGGCCAGCCGCCGACATGTCCGTCGACTATAGGGTCGTCCCCACGACCCCGGGCCAATGTTGGCCAATCGCCGACATGTCCGACGACTATAGGGTCGTCCCTACGACCCCGGGACTAGATTGGCCCGCCACCGTCATGTCCAACGACTATAGGGTCGTCCCCACGACCATGGGCCAAAGTTGGCCAGCCGCCGTAATGTCCAACGACTATTGGGTCGTCCCCACGACCCCGGGACTAGATTGGCCCGCCACCGTCAAGTCCGACGACTATAGGGTCGTCCCCACGACCCCGGGCAAATTTGGCAAGCCGCCGACATATCCGACGACTATAGGGTCGTCCCCACAACCCCGGGACTAGATTGGCCCGCCACCGTCTAGTCCGACGACTATAGGATCGTCTCCACGACCACGGCCCAAAGTTGGCCAGCCGCCGACATATCCAAAGACTATTGGGTCGTCCCCACGACCGCGGGCCAAAGTTAGCCAGCCGCCGACATGTCCGACGACTATAGGGTCGTCCCCACGACCGCGGGCCAAAGATGTCCAGCCGCCGTCTTGTCCGACGACTATAGGGTCGTCCCCACGACCCCGGGACTAGATTGGCCCGCCACCGTCATGTCCGACGACTATACGGTCGTCCCCACGACCCCGGGACAAGGTTGGCCCGCCGCCGACTTGTCCGACGACTATAGGTTCGTACCCACGACCCCGGGACTAGATTGGCCCGCCACCGTCATGTCCAACGACTATAGGGTCGTCCCCACGACCCCGGGACTAGGTTGACAAGCCGCCGAAATGTCCGACGACTATAGGGTCGTCCCCACGACCGCGAGCCAAGGATGTCCAGCCGCCGTCTTGTCCGACGACTATAGGGTCGTACCCACAACCGCGGGACTACGTTGGCTCGCCGCCGACTTGTCCGACGACTATAGGGTCGTCCCCACGCCCGCGGGATTAGGTTGGCTCGCCGCCGACTTGTCCGACTACAATAGGGTCGTCCACACGACCTCGGGCCAAAGTTGGCATTCCGCCGAAATGTCCGACGACTATAGGGTCGTCCCCACGACCGCGGGCCAAAGATGTCCAGCCGCCGTCATGTCCAACGACTATAGGGTCGTCCCCACGACCCCGGGACTAGGTTGACAAGCCGCCGAAATGTCCGACGACTATAGGGTCGTCCCCACGACCGCGAGCCAAGGATGTCCAGCCGCCGTCTTGTCCGACGACTATAGGGTCGTCCCCATGACCCCGGGACTAGATTGGCCCGCCACCGTCATGTCCGACGACTATAGGGTCGTCTCCACGACCCCGGGACAAGGTTGGCCCGCCGCCGACTTGTCCGACGACTATAGGGTCGTACCCACGACCCCGGATCTAGGCTGACAAGCCGCCAACATGTCCGAAGACTATAGAGTCGTCCCCACGACCCCGGGCCAATGTTGGCCAATCGCCAACATGTCCGACGACTATAGGGTCGTCCCCACGACCCCGGGTCTAGGTTGGCCCGCCACCGTCATGTCCGACGACTATAGGGTCGTCTCCACGACCCCGGGACTAGGTTGGCCAGCCGCTGACATGTCCAACGACTATAGGGTCGTACCCACGACCCCGGATCTAGGCTGACAAGCCGCCAACATGTCCGAAGACTATAGAGTCGTCCCCACGACCCCGGGCCAATGTTGGCCAATCGCCAACATGTCCGACGACTATAGGGTCGTCCCCATGACCCCGGGACTAGATTGGCCCGCCACCGTCATGTCCGACGACTATAGGGTCGTCTCCACGACCCCGGGACAAGGTTGGCCCGCCGCCGACTTGTCCGACGACTATAGGGTCGTACTCACGACCCCGGATCTAGGCTGACAAGCCGCCAACATGTCCGAAGACTATAGAGTCGTCCCCACGACCCCGGGCCAATGTTGGCCAATCGCCAACATGTCCGACGACTATAGGGTCGTCCCCACGACTCCGGGACTAGATTGGTCCGCCACCGTCATGTCCGACGACTATAGGGTCGTCCCTACGACCCCGGGCCAAAGTTGGCAAGCCGCCGAAATGTCCGGCGACTGTAGGGTCGTCCCCACGACCCCCGGCCTAGGTTGGCTCGCCGCCGAATTGTCCGACGACTATAGAGTCGTCCCCACGACCACGGGCCAAAGATGGCCAGCGGCCGTCTTGTCCGACGACTAAAGGGTCGTCCCCACAACCGCGGGACTACGTTGGCTCGCCGCCGACTTGTCCGACGACTATAGGGTCGTCCCCACGCCCGCGGGACTAGGTTGGCTCGCCGCCGACTTGTCCGACTACAATAGGGTCGTCCACACGACCTCGGGCCAATGTTGGCCAGCCGCCGACATGTCCGACGATTATAGGGTCGTCCCCACGACCCCGGGCCAGTGTTGGCCAATTGCCGTCATGTCCGACGTCTATAGGGTCGTCCTCACGACCCCGGGGCAAGGGTGGCCTGCAGCCGACATGTCCGACGACTATAGAGTCGTCCCCACGACACCGGGCCAAAGTTGGTCAGCCGCCGACATGTCCAACGACTATTGGGTCGTCCCCACGACCACGGGCCAAAGTTGACCTGCCGCCGACATGTCCGACGACTATAGGGTCGTCCCCACGACCCCGGGCCAATGTTGGCCAATCGCCGACATGTCCGACGACTACAGGGTCGTCACTACGACCCCGGGACTAGATAGGCCCGCCGCCGACATGTTCGGCGACTATAGGGTCGTCCCCACGACCCCGGGACTAGATTGGCCCGCCACCGTCATTTCCGACGATTATAGGGTCGTCCCCACGACCACGGGACTAGGTTGACCCGCCGCCGACGTGTCCGACAACTATAGTGTCGTACCCACGACGACGGGCCAAAGTTGGCCAAACGCCGACATATCCGACGACTATAGGGTCGTCCCCATGACCCTGGGACTAGATTGGCCCGCCACCGTCATATCCGACGACTATAGGGTCGTCCCCATGACCCCGGGACTAGATTGGCCCGCCACCGTCATGTCCGACGACTATAGGGTCGTCTCCACGACCCCGGGACAAGGTTGGCCCGCCGCCGACTTGTCCGACGACTATAGGGTCGTACCCACGACCCCGGATCTAGGCTGACAAGCCGCCAACATGTCCGAAGACTATAGAGTCGTCCCCACGACCCCGGGCCAATGTTGGCCAATCGCCAACATGTCCGACGACTATAGGGTCGTCCCCACGACTCCGGGACTAGATTGGTCCGCCACCGTCATGTCCGACGACTATAGGGTCGTCCCTACGACCCCGGGCCAAAGTTGGCAAGCCGCCGAAATGTCCGGCGACTGTAGGGTCGTCCCCACGACCCCCGGCCTAGGTTGGCTCGCCGCCGAATTGTCCGACGACTATAGAGTCGTCCCCACGACCACGGGCCAAAGATGGCCAGCGGCCGTCTTGTCCGACGACTAAAGGGTCGTCCCCACAACCGCGGGACTACGTTGGCTCGCCGCCGACTTGTCCGACGACTATAGGGTCGTCCCCACGCCCGCGGGACTAGGTTGGCTCGCCGCCGACTTGTCCGACTACAATAGGGTCGTCCACACGACCTCGGGCCAATGTTGGCCAGCCGCCGACATGTCCGACGATTATAGGGTCGTCCCCACGACCCCGGGCCAGTGTTGGCCAATTGCCGTCATGTCCGACGTCTATAGGGTCGTCCTCACGACCCCGGGGCAAGGGTGGCCTGCAGCCGACATGTCCGACGACTATAGAGTCGTCCCCACGACACCGGGCCAAAGTTGGTCAGCCGCCGACATGTCCAACGACTATTGGGTCGTCCCCACGACCACGGGCCAAAGTTGACCTGCCGCCGACATGTCCGACGACTATAGGGTCGTCCCCACGACCCCGGGCCAATGTTGGCCAATCGCCGACATGTCCGACGACTACAGGGTCGTCACTACGACCCCGGGACTAGATAGGCCCGCCGCCGACATGTTCGGCGACTATAGGGTCGTCCCCACGACCCCGGGACTAGATTGGCCCGCCACCGTCATTTCCGACGATTATAGGGTCGTCCCCACGACCACGGGACTAGGTTGACCCGCCGCCGACGTGTCCGACAACTATAGTGTCGTACCCACGACGACGGGCCAAAGTTGGCCAAACGCCGACATATCCGACGACTATAGGGTCGTCCCCATGACCCTGGGACTAGATTGGCCCGCCACCGTCATATCCGACGACTATAGGGTCGTCCCCATGACCCCGGGACTAGATTGGCCCGCCACCGTCATGTCCGACGACTATAGGGTCGTCTCCACGACCCCGGGACAAGGTTGGCCCGCCGCCGACTTGTCCGACGACTATAGGGTCGTACCCACGACCCCGGATCTAGGCTGACAAGCCGCCAACATGTCCGAAGACTATAGAGTCGTCCCCACGACCCCGGGCCAATGTTGGCCAATCGCCAACATGTCCGACGACTATAGGGTCGTCCCCACGACTCCGGGACTAGATTGGTCCGCCACCGTCATGTCCGACGATTATAGGGTCGTCCCCACGCCCGCGGGACTAGGTTGACCCGCCGCTGACTTGTCCGACGACTAAAGGGTCGTCCCCACAACCGCGGGACTACGTTGGCTCGCCGCCGACTTGTCCGACGACTATAGGGTCGTCCCCACGACCCCGGGCCAAAGTTGGCAAGCTGCCGACTTGTCCGACGACTATAGGGTTGTCCCCACGACCCCGGGACTAGGTAGACCCGCCGCCGACGTGTCCGACAACTATAGGGTCGTCCCCACGACCCCGGGACTAGATTGGCCCGCCACCGTCATGTCCGACGACTATAGGGTCGTCTCCACGACCCCGGGACTAGGTTGGCCCGCCGCCGACTTGTCCGACGACTATAGGGTCGTCCCCACGACCACGGGCCAAAGTTGGCCAGCCGCCGACATGTCCGACGACTATTGGATCGTCCCCACGACCACGGGCCAAAGTTGGCCAGCCGCCGACATGTCCGACGACTATAGGGTTGTCCCCACGACCCCGGGACTAGATTGGCCCGCCACCGTCAAGTCCGACGACTATAGGGTCGTCCCCACGACCCCGGGCCAAAGTTGGCAAGCCGCCGAAATGTCCGACGACTGTAGGGTCGTCCCCACGACCCCGGGACTAGATTGGCCCGCCACCGTCAAGTCCGACGACCTCGGGACTAGGTTGGCCAGCCGCCGACATGTCCGACGACTATAGGGTCGTCCCCACGACCTCGGGCCAATTTTGGCCAGCCGCCGACATGTCCGACGACTATAGGGTCGTCCCCACGACCCCGGGCCAAAGTTGGCAAGCCGCCGAAATGTCCGACGACTGTAGGGTCGTCCCCACGACCCCGGGCCAAAGTTGGCAAGCCGCCGAAATGTCCGACGACTGTAGGGTCGTCCCCACAACCCCGGGACTAGATTGGCCCGCCACCGTCAAGTCCGACGACTATAGGGTCGTCCCCACGACCCCGGGCCAAAGTTGGCAAGCCGCCGAAATGTCCGACGACTGTAGGGTCGTCCCCACGACCCCGGGCCAAAGATGTCCAGCCGCCGTCTTGTCCGACGACTATAGGGTCGTCCCCACGACCCCGAGTCCAGGTTGGCCAGCCGCCGACATTTCCGACGACTATAGAGTCGTCCCCACGACCCCGGGCCAAAGTTGGCCAGCCGCCGACATGTCCGACGACTATGGGGTCGTCCCCACGACCCCGAGACTAGATTGGCCCGCCACCGTCATGTCCGACGACAATAGGGTCGTCCCCACGACCCCGGGTCCAGGTTGGCCAGCCGCCGACATTTCCGACGACTATAGAGTCGTCCCCACGACACCGGGCCAAAGTTGGCCAGCCGCCGACATGTCCGACGACTATAGGGTCGTCCCCACGGCCCCGGGACTAGATTGGCCCGGCACCGTCATGTCCGACGATTATAGGGTCGTCCCCACGACCCCGGGACAAGCTTGGCCCGCCGCCGAATTGTTCGACGACTATAGGGTCGTCCCCACGACCCCGGGACTAGATTGGCCCGCCACCGTCATGTCCGACGAGAATAGGGTCGTCCCCTCGACCCCGGGTCTAGGTTGGCCCGCCGCCGACTTGTCCGACGACTATAGGGTCGTACCCACGACCCCGGGACTAGGCTGACAAGCCGCCAACATGTCCGACGACTATAGGGTCGTCCCCACGACCCCGGGACTAGATTGGCCCGCCACCGTCATGTCCGACGAGAATAGGGCCGTCCCCTCGACCCCGGGTCTAGGTTGGCCAGCCGCCGACTTGTCCGACGACTATAGGGTCGTCCCCGGGACTAGATTGGCCCGCCACCGTCAAGTCCGACGACCTCGGGACTAGGTTGGGCAGCCGCCGACATGTCCGACGACTATAGGGTCGTCCCCACGACCTCGGGCCAATTTTGGCCAGCCGCCGACATGTCCGACGACTATAGGGTCGTCCCCACGACCCCGGGCCAAAGTTGGCAAGCCGCCGAAATGTCCGACGACTGTAGGGTCGTCCCCACGACCCCGGGCCAAAGTTGGCAAGCCGCCGAAATGTCCGACGACTGTAGGGTCGTCCCCACGACCCCCGGACTAGATTGGCCCGCCACCGACAAGTCCGACGACTATAGGGTCGTCCCCACGACCCCGGGACTAGATTGGCCCGCCACCGTCATGTCCAACGACTATCGGATCGTCCCCACGCCCACGCGCCAAAGTTGGCCAGCCGCCGACATGTCCGACGACTATTGGAACGTCCCCACGACCACGGGCCAAAGTTGGCCAGCCGCCGACATGTCCGACGACTATAGGGTCGTCCCCACGACCCCGGGACTAGATTGGCCCGCCACCGTCATGTCCGACGACTATAGGGTCGTCCCCACGACCCCGGGCCAAAGTTGGCCAGCCGCCGACATGTCCGACGACTATAGGGTCGTCCCCACGACCTCGGGTCTAGATGGCCCGCTACCGTCATGTCCGACGACTATAGGGTCGTCCCCACGACCCCGGGCCAAAGTTGGCCAGCCGCCGACATGTCCGACGACTATAGGGTCGTCCCCACGACCCCGAGACTAGATTGGCGCGCCACCGTCATGTCCGACGAAAATAGGGTCGTCCCCACGACCTCGGGTCCAGGTTGGCCAGCCGCCGACATTTCCGACGACTATAGAGTCGTCCCCACGACACCGGGCCAAAGTTGGCCAGCCGCCGACATGTCCGACGACTATAGGGTCGTCCCCACGACCCCGGGACAAGGTTGGCCCGCCGCCGACTTGTCCGACGACTATAGGGCCGTACCCACGACCCCGGGACTAGGCTGACAAGCCGCCAACATGTCCGACGACTATAGGGTCGTCCCCACGACCCCGGGCCAAAGTTGGCCTGCCGCCGAAATGTCCGACGACTATAGGGTCGTCCCCACGACCCCGGGACTTGATTGGCCCGCCACCGTCATGTCCGACGACTATAGGGTCGTCCCCACGACCCCGGGCCAAAGTTGGCAAGCCGCCGAAATGTCCGACGACTGTAGGGTCGTACCCACGACCCCGGGACTAGGCTGACAAGCCGCCAACATGTCCGACGACTATAGGGTCGTCCCCACGACCGCGGGCCAAAGTTGGCAAGCCGCCGACATGTCCGACGACTATAGGGTCGTCCCCACGACCTCGGGCCAATTTTGGCCAGCCGCCGACATGTCCGACGACTATAGGGTCGTCCCCACGACCCCGGGCCAAAGTTGGCAAGCCGCCGAAATGTGCGACGACTGTAGGGTCGTCCCCACGACCTCGGGACTAGATTGGCCCGCCAACGTCAAGTCCGACGACTATAGGGTCGTCCCCACGACCCCGGGCCAAAGTTGGCAAGCCGCCGAAATGTCCGACGACTGTAGGGTCGTCCCCACAACCCCGGGACTAGATTGGCCCGCCACCGTCAAGTCCGACGACTATAGGGTCGTCCCCACGACCCCGGGCCAAAGTTGGCAAGCCGCCGAAATGTCCGACGACTGTAGGGTCGTCCCCACGACCCCCGGACTAGATTGGCCCGCCACCGACAAGTCCTACGACTATAGGGTCGTCCCCACGACCCCGGGACTAAATTGGCCCGCCACCGTCATGTCCAACGACTATCGGATCGTCCCCACGACCACGGGCCAAAGTTGGCCAGCCGCCGCCTTGTCCGACGACTATAGGGTCGTCCCCACGACCCCTAGTCCAGGTTGGCCAGCCGCCGACATTTCCGACGACTATAGAGTCGTCCCCACGACCCCGGGCCAAAGTTGGCCAGCCGCCGACATGTCCGACGACTATGGGGTCGTCCCCACGACCCCGAGACTAGATTGGCCCGCCACCGTCATGTCCGACGACAATAGGGTCGTCCCCACGACCCCGGGTCCAGGTTGGCCAGCCGCCGACATTTCCGACGACTATAGGGTCGTCCCCACGACACCGGGCCAAAGTTGGCCAGCCGCCGACATGTCCGACGACTATAGGGTCGTCCCCACGACCACGGGCCAAAGTTGGCAAGCCGCCGAAATGTCCGACGACTGTAGGGTCGTCCCCACAACCCCGGGACTAGATTGGCCCGCCACCGTCAAGTCCGACGACTATAGGGTCGTCCCCACGACCCCGGGCCAAAGTTGGCAAGCCGCCGAAATGTCCGACGACTGTAGGGTCGTCCCCACGACCCCCGGACTAGATTGGCCCGCCACCGACAAGTCCTACGACTATAAGGTCGTCCCCACGACCCCGGGACTAGATTGGCCCGCCACCGTCATGTCCAACGACTATCGGATCGTCCCCACGACCACGGGCCAAATTTGGCCAGCCGCCGCCTTGTCCGACGACTATAGGGTCGTCCCCACGACCCCTAGTCCAGGTTGGCCAGCCGCCGACATTTCCGACGACTATAGAGTGGTCCCCACGACCCCGGGCCAAAGTTGGCCAGCCGCCGACATGTCCGACGACTATGGGGTCGTCCCCACGACCCCGAGACTAGATTGGCCCGCCACCGTCATGTCCGACGACAATAGGGTCGTCCCCACGACCCCAGGTCCAGGTTGGCCAGCCGCCGACATTTCCGACGACTATAGAGTCGTCCCCACGACACCGGGCCAAAGTTGGCCAGCCGCCGACATGTCCGACGACTATAGGGTCGTCCCCACGGCCCCGGGACTAGATTGGCCCGGCACCGTCATGTCCGACGATTATAGGGTCGTCCCCACGACCCCGGGACAAGCCTGGCCCGCCGCCGAATTGTTCGACGACTATAGGGTCGTCCCCACGACCCCGGGACTTGATTGGCCCGCCACCGTCATGTCCGACGAGAATAGGGTCGTCCCCACGACCCCGGGTCTAGGTTGGCCAGCCGCCGACATGTCCGACGAATATAGAGTCGTCCCCACGACACCGGGCCAAAGTTGGCCAGCCGCCGACATGTCCGACGACAATCGGATCGTCCCCACGACCACGCGCCAAAGTTGGCCAGCCGCCGACATGTCCGACGACTTTTGGATCGTCCCCACGACCACGGGCCAAAGTTGGCCAGCCGCTGACATTTCCAACGACTATTGGGTCGTCCCCACGACCACGGGCCAATGTTGGCTAGCCGCCGAAATGTCCGACGACTGTAGGGTCGTCCCCACGACCCCGGGAGTAGATTGGCCCGCCACCGTCAAGTCCGACGACCTCGGGACTAGGTTGGCCAGCCGCCGACATGTCCGACGACTATAGGATCGTCCCCACGACCACGGGCCAAAGCTGGCCAGCCGCCGACATGTCCGACGACTATTGGATCGTCCCCACGACCACCGGCCAAAGTTGGCCAGCCGCCGACATGTCCGACGACTATAGGGTCGTCCCCACGACCCCGGGACTAGATTGGTCCGCCACCGTCATGTCCGACGACTATAGGGTCGTCCCCACGACCCCGGGCCAAAGTTGGCAAGCCGCCGAAATGTCCGACGACTGTAGGGTCGTCCCCACGACCCCGGGACTAGATTGGCCCGCCACCGTCAAGTCCGACGACCTCGGGACTAGGTTGGCCAGCCGCCGACATGTCCGACGACTATAGGGTCGCCCCCACGACCTCGGGCCAATTTTGGCCAGCCGCCGACATGTCCGACGACTATAGGGTCGTCCCCACGACCCCGGGCCAAAGTTGGCAAGCCGCCGAAATGTCCGACGACTGTAGGGTCGTCCCCACGACCCCGGGAATAGATTGGCCGGCCCTCGTCAAGTCCGATGACTATAGGGTCGTCCCCACGACCTCGGGACTAGATTGGCCCGCCACCGTCAAGTCCGACGACTATAGGGTCGTCCCCACGACCCCGGGCCAAAGTTGGCAAGCCGCCGAAATGTCCGACGACTGTAGGGTCGTCCCCACGACCCCGGGACTAGATTGGCCCGCCACCGTCATGTCCGACGACAATAGGGTCGTCCCCACGACCCCGGGTCCAGGTTGGCCAGCCGCCGACATTTCCGACGACTATAGAGTCGTCCCCACGACACCGGGCCAAAGTTGGCCAGCCGCCGACATGTCCGACGACTATAGGGTCGTCCCCACGGCCCCGGGACTAGATTGGCCCGGCACCGTCATGTCCGACGAGAATAGGGTCGTCCCCTCGACCCCGGGTCTAGGTTGGCCAGCCGCCGACTTGTCCGACGACTATAGGGTCGTCCCCACGACCCCGGGACTAGATTGGTCCGCCACCGTCATGTCCGACGACTATAGGGTCGTCCCCACGACCCCGGGCCAAAGTTGGCAAGCCGCCGAAATGTCCGACGACTGTAGGGTCGTCCCCACGACCCCGGGAATAGATTGGCCGGCCACCGTCAAGTCCGACGACTATAGGGTCGTCCCCACGACCTCGGGACTAGATTGGCCCGCCACCGTCAAGTCCGACGACTATAGGGTCGTCCCCACGACCCCGGGCCAAAGTTGGCAATCCGCCGAAATGTCCGACGACTGTAGGGTCGTCCCCACGACCCCGGGACTAGATTGGCCCGCCACCGTCAAGTCCGACGACCTCGGGACTAGGTTGGCCAGCCGCCGACATGTCCGACGACTATAGGGTCGTCCCCACGACCTCGGGCCAATTTTGGCCAGCCGCCGACATGTCCGACGACTATAGGGTCGTCCCCACGACCCCGGGCCAAAGTTGGCAAGCCGCCGAAATGTCCGACGACTGTAGGGTCGTCCCCACGACCCCGGGCCAAAGTTGGCAAGCCGCCGAAATGTCCGACGACTGTAGGGTCGTCCCCACAACCCCGGGACTAGATTGGCCCGCCACCGTCAAGTCCGACGACTATAGGGTCGTCCCCACGACCCCGGGCCAAAGTTGGCAAGCCGCCGAAATGTCCGACGACTGTAGGGTCGTCCCCACGACCCCGGGCCAAAGATGTCCAGCCGCCGTCTTGTCCGACGACTATAGGGTCGTCCCCACGACCCCGAGTCCAGGTTGGCCAGCCGCCGACATTTCCGACGACTATAGAGTCGTCCCCACGACCCCGGGCCAAAGTTGGCCAGCCGCCGACATGTCCGACGACTATGGGGTCGTCCCCACGACCCCGAGACTAGATTGGCCCGCCACCGTCATGTCCGACGACAATAGGGTCGTCCCCACGACCCCGGGTCCAGGTTGGCCAGCCGCCGACATTTCCGACGACTATAGAGTCGTCCCCACGACACCGGGCCAAAGTTGGCCAGCCGCCGACATGTCCGACGACTATAGGGTCGTCCCCACGGCCCCGGGACTAGATTGGCCCGCCACCGTCATGTCCGACGACAATAGGGTCGTCCCCACGACCCCGGGTCCAGGTTGGCCAGCCGCCGACATTTCCGACGACTATAGAGTCGTCCCCACGACACCGGGCCAAAGTTGGCCAGCCGCCGACATGTCCGACGACTATAGGGTCGTCCCCACGGCCCCGGGACTAGATTGGCCCGCCACCGTCATGTCCGACGATTATAGGGTCGTCCCCATGACCCCGGGACAAGCTTGGCCCGCCGCCGAATTGTTCGACGACTATAGGGTCGTCCCCACGACCCCGGGACTAGATTGGCCCGCCACCGTCATGTCCGACGAGAATAGGGTCGTCCCCTCGACCCCGGGTCTAGGTTGGCCAGCCGCCGACTTGTCCGACGACTATAGGGTCGTACCCACGACCCCGGGACTAGGCTGACAAGCCGCCAACATGTCCGACGACTATAGGGTCGTCCCCACGACCCCGGGCCAAAGATGTCCAGCCGCCGTCTTGTCCGACGACTATAGGGTCGTCCCCACGACCCCGGGACTAGATTGGCCCGCCACCGTCATGTCCAACGACTATAGGGTCGTCCCCACAACCACAGGCCAAAGTTGGCCAGCCGCCGACATGTCCAACGACTATAGGGTCGTCCCCACGACCACGGGCCAAAGTTGACCAGCCGCCGACATGTCCGACGACTATTGGATCGTCCCCACGACCCCGGGACTAGATTGGCCCGCCACCGACATGTCCGACGACTATAGGGTCGTCCCCACGACCTCGGGACTAGGTTGGCCACCCGCCGACATGTCCGACGACTATAGGGTCGTCCCCACGACCCCGGGTCTAGGTTGGCCAGCCGCCGACATGTCCGACGAATATATTGAAATCTGCCCCCTTGGAACCCAGGAGCTCATCACCCGTCGTCTCGGAAAGCTGAGCACAACATCATGTAGACCACTTGTCGTGCGACTGGACTCATCTGCTACTGCCAAGTCTATCCTCCAAAACAAACATCGTTACAAGGGGCCACTGAAAATTGCAGACGACAAGACTCCGCATCAACGGGCGACCCTTGCTCAGCTAAGGGCGAAGCTACGAGACCTTCATGAGCAGGGGGAGACACACATGACAATTAGATATAACCGTGGGGTGCCGAAAATAGTGCCGGGCAGACCTCGTCAAGAAACGGCACAAAAAAACTCTTAAGTAACCCTTTAGTATATTACCAGAACGTCCGTGGTCTGCGCACAAAAACAGTAAAGCTGTCAAATGCTCTCCTCACATCAGTAGAATCGTACGATGTCATAATATTAGTGGAAACTTGGCTTACTCCTTCAATATCGTCGAGCGAACTTGGTTTAGCTAACTACGTAATATATAGATGCGATCGATCCCCATGTACAAGTAGGTTCTCGAGAGGTGGCGGAGTCCTCATCGCTGTAAAAAACACGATTCCCTCCCGCCCAGTCACTGTTAGCTGCGATGATGTTGAACATCTTTTCATTAGAGTTCACCTCCATAGGAACAAGTATCTTATATTGGGGGCCACATATTTGCCGCCTGCTTCGCAGCCCTCACTTTTCGCGAGACATGTGGATTGTGTCATCGATTTGTATCATAGATATAGTGAGGATACTATTGCGCTGTTTGGGGATTATAACCTTCCACATGCTGTCTGGTACAATGCCCCAGGTCTCGCATGCTTTAGGAGGCCGGGTATAACGACTAATGAATCCGCTGCAATTGACCTCCTCCTTGGATGTGCAGCGTACTGTAATCTAGAGCAGCTTAACACCGTGTGTAACGCTAACGATACGACTCTCGACATCATCTTAGTCAACAATATCAAAGTAACTGTTGATCGTGTCCTTGAGCCCCTAATAGAACCAGACGCCTATCACCCGCCTCTTTATTCAAAGTTCAGTGATCTTAGCTATGTGGCTGAAGGTGCGAGTAATAATTTAGTTTTTAGAGATTTTAAGAGGGCTGATTTCACTAGAATAGTGGGGTACTTGAATTCAATAGACTGGGATAATGAGACTGGAAATGTTGAGCCTAATCTAGCTGTAGAGCGGTTGTACTACCATCTTAATTATGCAATTAATGCCTTTGTCCCTGTTCGGCCTATGGTGAGCTCCACGTTTCCTCGCTGGTTTTCCCCCGGATTGAAGAACCTTATCCGACGTAAGAAATCAGCGCATAAAAACTTCAAGCGATCATGTTCTTATGCTGACTATCTCAGTTTTTCCACTCTCCGATCGCAGTGCAAGGCCTCACTGACGCGGGACTACCGAAATTATATTGATGGTATCGAGAGTACTGTCCAAGATAACATATCATGCTTCTGGAAATATGTAAACACCAAGCGTGGGGGGCATAATATTCCCAGTAATGTACACCTCGACCAAACCTCTGCGTCGACGCACATGTCGGTTGCTGACCTCTTTGCGAAGTTCTTCAGTTCCGTCTATAATCCACCGGCCGCTGTGACGCCTGCCTTGTATCCATGCCCCTCCTATGATAGCAGAGTAAATATCCACTCGTTGACTGTTCCTATCGCCGAGATATACGCCAAGCTGGATTCGCTTGACACGGTCAAAGGACCGGGCTTTGACGGTATTCCGGCGTTGCTTTTGAAAGAATGTCGATTTATTCTATCAAGGCCCCTCTGGCACATCTTTAACTCCTCTCTATCAAGGGGTACGTTCCCCACCGCCTGGAAGACCAGCCTGGTTACACCTGTATTCAAGGCAGGTGACCACGCAGATGTCCGAAACTATCGACCAATCTGCAAGTTATCCGTACTGCCAAAGATCTTCGAGGAAATAGTTACCGAATTTTTAACGCCCCTCCTTGTAGATGTCATAGTTGAGGAACAACATGGATTTGTCCCAAGTCGATCGACGACAACTAATCTGGCGATATATCACTGCTTCGTCTCAAATGCATTGGATGCTGGTCTACAGGTGGATACTGTGTACACGGACTTCCGGAAAGCCTTCGATACGGTGGATCATGGTATATTGCGGCAGAAGTTGTCTTTGATCGGTTTTGGAGGTTCGCTGAAGTCATGGATTTGCAGTTATCTGGAGGGACGGGTACAAGTTATCAGGGCGCGAGATCAGTTATCCTCACCTGTTAAAGTACCTTCAGGTGTCCCGCAGGGATCGCACCTGGGGCCCCTCCTGTTTCTACTATTCATTAATGACCTTAAAGATGTATTCCGTCATAGTAATATACTTCTATATGCCGATGACTTGAAAATATTTCGGACCATTAGTTCAGCAATCGATGCGGAAAAGTTGCAGGAGGATCTCGGTAGATTTGAGCAGTGGTGTGTTGCCAATAAACTGGGGCTAAATGCGACGAAATGTGTAGTCCTCAGAAACCATAGGGCGGTTAGTGGCATGGGAGTGACTTATAAGTTGGGTGACACACCACTAATCGAGGTCTCTGAAGTATTGGACCTTGGGGTTACAATTTCGGCCGGGCTTGATTTCCGTAACCACTATCGGAACATTGCTTGCAAGGCAATGAAAACCCTTGGTTTTATAGCTCGAGTCGCTAAACATTTTAGGCAAATCAAAACATTAAGGTTGTTATACGTTGCACTGGTTAGGCCGCAGTTGGAATATGCATCTGTAATCTGGAACCCACGGCATGCGCACTATGTCAGCTTAATTGAAAGGGTCCAACATAAGTTCCTGAGGTTAGCCATGCGGATGACTGGTTGCCCTATGCGTTTCTGCGATCATGATTATAGCCCAGCTCTGCGAAAGTTTAGGCTAGATACATTAACCGATCGCCGTGTCGGCTCTGATCTGCTCTTTTTATACAAAGTAATCCGTGGTCATATTAACTGTCATGATTTAGTTTCACTTGTCGGTTACCATGCCCCCCAGAGGTCATTGCGTCAGAGACCTCTTTTTGTATCAAGGGTTCCCAACTACAGACACTACACTGCGGATCCTATTAACCGAGCTATGGAGGAGGTAAATCAAAATATCGACGACATTGACTTGTTCACGGTCTCGCTCGACTCGTTCCGCGATCTTTTGTTTAGGCGACGTACTAACATGACCTAACCTACTCCCGCAAGTTATCGAATATCATGTTTTAAAGACAGACTGTTAAGTTTTCAAGAATTAGGTATTATGTATTATGTATTAAGTTTATGTTTATGTTATATATTTTATGTTTTCTTTTGTGTTATGCACGATAACACTTAATTTTAAGTTTCTTATGTTATTTTATGATGTAAATCGTTTCTAATTGTACTAAAGGGTTTCCCGTCCATTAATAAATAAATAAATAAATAAATAAATAAATAAATATAGAGTCGTCCCCACGACACCGGGCCAAAGTTGGCCAGCCGCCGACATGTCCGACGACTATTGGGTCGTCCCCACGACACCGGGCCAAAGTTGGCCAGCCGCCGACATGTCCGACGACAATCGGATCGTCCCCACGACCACGGGCCAAAGTTGGCCAGCCGCTGACATTTCCAACGACTATTGGGTCGTCCCCACGACCACGGGCCACTGTTGGCTAGCCGCCGACATGTCCGACGACTATAGGGTCGTCCCCACGACCCCGGGACTAGATTGGTCCGCCACCGTCATGTCCGACGACTATAGGGTCGTCCCCACGACCCCGGGACTAGATTGGTCCGCCACCGTCATGTCCGACGACTATAGGGTCGTCCCCACGTCCCCGGGCCAAAGTTGGCAAGCCGCCGAAATGTCCGACGACTGTAGGGTCGTCCCCACGACCCCGGGACTAGATTGGCCCGCCACCGTCATGTCCGACGAGAATAGGGTCGTCCCCTCGACCCCGGGTCTAGGTTGGCCAGCCGCCGACATGTCCGACGACAATAGGGTCGTACCCACGACCCCGGGACTAGGCTGACAAGCCGCCAACATGTCCGACGACTATAGGGTCGTCCCCACGACCCCGGGCCAAAGATGTCCAGCCGCCGTCTTGTCCGACGATTATAGGGTCGTCCCCACGACCCCGGGACAAGCTTGGCCCGCAGCCGAATTGTTCGACGACTATAGGGTCGTCCCCACGACCCCGGGACTAGATTGGCCCGCCACCGTCATGTCCGACGAGAATAGGGTCGTCCCCTCGACCCCGGGTCTAGGTTGGCCAGCCGCCGACTTGTCCGACGACTATAGAGTCGTCCCCACGACCCCGGGCCAAAGTTGGCCAGCCGCCGACATGTCCGACGACTATGGGGTCGTCCCCACGACCCCGAGACTAGATTGGCCCGCCACCGTCATGTCCGACGACAATAGGGTCGTCCCCACGACCCCGGGTCCAGGTTGGCCAGCCGCCGACTTGTCCGACGACTATAGGGTCGTACCCACGACCCCGGGACTAGGCTGACAAGCCGCCAACATGTCCGACGACTATAGGGTCGTCCCCACGACCCCGGGCCAAAGATGTCCAGCCGCCGTCTTGTCCGACGACTATAGGGTCGTCCCCACGACCCCGGGACTAGATTGGCCCGCCACCGTCATGTCCAACGACTATAGGGTCGTCCCCACAACCACGGGCCAAAGTTGGCCAGCCGCCGACATGTCCAACGACTATAGGGTCGTCCCCACGACCACGGGCCAAAGTTGACCAGCCGCCGACATGTCCGACGACTATTGGATCGTCCCCACGACCCCGGGACTAGATTGGCCCGTCACCGACATGTCCGACGACTATAGGGTCGTCCCCACGACCTCGGGACTAGGTTGGCCACCCGCCGACATGTCCGACGACTATAGGGTCGTCCCCACGACCCCGGGTCTAGGTTGGCCAGCCGCCGACATTTCCGACGACTATAGAGTCGTCCCCACGACCCCGGGCCAAAGTTGGCCAGCCGCCGACATGTCCGACCACTATGGGGTCGTCCCCACGACCCCGAGACTAGATTGGCCCGCCACCGACATGTCCGACGACAATAGGGTCGTCCCCACGACCCCGGGTCCAGGTTGGCCAGCCGTCGACATTTCCGACGACTATAGAGTCGTCCCCACGACACCGGGCCAAAGTTGGCCAGCCGCCGACATGTCCGACGATTATAGGGTCGTCCCCACGGCCCCGGGACTAGATTGGCCCGCCACCGTCATGTCCGACGATTATAGGGTCGTCCCCACGACCCCGGGACAAGCTTGGCCCGCCGCCGAATTGTTCGACGACTATAGGGTCGTCCCCACGACCCCGGGACTAGATTGGCCCGCCACCGTCATGTCCGACGAGAATAGGGTCGTCCCCTCGACCCCGGGTCTAGGTTGGCCAGCCGCCGACTTGTCCGACGACTATAGGGTCGTACCCACGACCCCGGGACTAGGCTGACAAGCCGCCAACATGTCCGACGACTATAGGGTCGTCCCCACGACCCCGGGCCAAAGATGTCCAGCCGCCGTCTTGTCCGACGACTATAGGGTCGTCCCCACGACCCCGGGACTAGATTGGCCCGCCACCGTCATGTCTAACGACAATAGGGTCGTCCCCACAACCACGGGCCAAAGTTGGCCAGCCGCCGACATGTCCGACGACTATTGGGTCGTCCCCACGACACCGGGCCAAAGTTGGCCAGCCGCTGACATGTCCAACGACTATAGGGTCGTCCCCACGACACCGGGCCAAAGTTGGCCAGCCGCCGACATGTCCGACGACTATAGGGTCGTCCCCACGACCCCGGGCCAAAGATGTGCAGCCGCCGCCTTGTCCGACGACTATAGGGTCGTCCCCACGACCCCTAGTCCAGGTTGGCCAGCCGCCGACATTTCCGACGACTATAGAGTCGTCCCCACGACCCCGGGCCAAAGTTGGCCAGCCGCCGACATGTCCGACGACTATGGGGTCGTCCCCACGACCCCGAGACTAGATTGGCCCGCCACCGTCATGTCCGACGACAATAGGGTCGTCCCCACGACCCCGGGTCCAGGTTGGCCAGCCGCCGACATTTCCGACGACTATAGAGTCGTCCCCACGACACCGGGCCAAAGTTGGCCAGCCGCCGACATGTCCGACGACTATAGGGTCGTCCCCACGGCCCCGGGACTAGATTGGCCCGGCACCGTCATGTCCGACGAGAATAGGGTCGTCCCCTCGACCCCGGGTCTAGGTTGGCCAGCCGCCGACTTGTCCGACGACTATAGGGTCGTCCCCACGACCCCGGGACTAGATTGGTCCGCCACCGTCATGTCCGACGACTATAGGGTCGTCCCCACGACCCCGGGCCAAAGTTGGCAAGCCGCCGAAATGTCCGACGACTGTAGGGTCGTCCCCACGACCCCGGGACTAGATTGGCCCGCCACCGTCAAGTCCGACGACCTCGGGACTAGGTTGGCCAGCCGCCGACATGTCCGACGACTATAGGGTCGCCCCCACGACCCCGGGCCAAAGTTGGCAAGCCGCCGAAATGTCCGACGACTGTAGGGTCGTCCCCACGACCCCGGGAATAGATTGGCCGGCCACCGTCAAGTCCGACGACTATAGGGTCGTCCCCACGACCTCGGGACTAGATTGGCCCGCCACCGTCAAGTCCGACGACTATAGGGTCGTCCCCACGACCCCGGGCCAAAGTTGGCAAGCCGCCGAAATGTCCGACGACTGTAGGGTCGTCCCCACGACCCCGGGACTAGATTGGCCCGCCACCGTCAAGTCCGACGACCTCGGGACTAGGTTGGCCGCCGCCGACATGTCCGACGACTATAGGGTCGCCCCCACGACCCCGGGCCAAAGTTGGCAAGCCGCCGAAATGTCCGACGACTGTAGGGTCGTCCCCACGACCCCGGGAATAGATTGGCCGGCCACCGTCAAGTCCGACGACTATAGGGTCGTCCCCACGACCTCGGGACTAGATTGGCCCGCCACCGTCAAGTCCGACGACTATAGGGTCGTCCCCACGACCCCGGGCCAAAGTTGGCAATCCGCCGAAATGTCCGACGACTGTAGGGTCGTCCCCACGACCCCGGGACTAGATTGGCCCGCCACCGTCAAGTCCGACGACCTCGGGACTAGGTTGGCCAGCCGCCGACATGTCCGACGACTATAGGGTCGTCCCCACGACCTCGGGCCAATTTTGGCCAGCCGCCGACATGTCCGACGACTATAGGGTCGTCCCCACGACCCCGGGCCAAAGTTGGCAAGCCGCCGAAATGTCCGACGACTGTAGGGTCGTCCCCACGACCCCGGGCCAAAGTTGGCAAGCCGCCGAAATGTCCGACGACTGTAGGGTCGTCCCCACAACCCCGGGACTAGATTGGCCCGCCACCGTCAAGTCCGACGACTATAGGGTCGTCCCCACGACCCCGGGCCAAAGTTGGCAAGCCGCCGAAATGTCCGACGACTGTAGGGTCGTCCCCACGACCCCGGGCCAAAGATGTCCAGCCGCCGTCTTGTCCGACGACTATAGGGTCGTCCCCACGACCCCGAGTCCAGGTTGGCCAGCCGCCGACATTTCCGACGACTATAGAGTCGTCCCCACGACCCCGGGCCAAAGTTGGCCAGCCGCCGACATGTCCGACGACTATGGGGTCGTCCCCACGACCCCGAGACTAGATTGGCCCGCCACCGTCATGTCCGACGACAATAGGGTCGTCCCCACGACCCCGGGTCCAGGTTGGCCAGCCGCCGACATTTCCGACGACTATAGAGTCGTCCCCACGACACCGGGCCAAAGTTGGCCAGCCGCCGACATGTCCGACGACTATAGGGTCGTCCCCACGGCCCCGGGACTAGATTGGCCCGCCACCGTCATGTCCGACGACAATAGGGTCGTCCCCACGACCCCGGGTCCAGGTTGGCCAGCCGCCGACATTTCCGACGACTATAGAGTCGTCCCCACGACACCGGGCCAAAGTTGGCCAGCCGCCGACATGTCCGACGACTATAGGGTCGTCCCCACGACCACGGGCCAAAGTTGACCAGCCGCCGACATGTCCGACGACTATTGGATCGTCCCCACGACCCCGGGACTAAATTGGCCCGCCACCGACATGTCCGACGACTATAGGGTCGTCCCCACGACCTCGGGACTAGGTTGGCCACCCGCCGACATGTCCGACGACTATAGGGTCGTCCCCACGACCCCGGGTCTAGGTTGGCCAGCCGCCGACATGTCCGACGAATATATTGAAATCTGCCCCCTTGGAACCCAGGAGCTCATCACCCGTCGTCTCGGAAAGCTGAGCACAACATCATGTAGACCACTTGTCGTGCGACTGGACTCATCTGCTACTGCCAAGTCTATCCTCCAAAACAAACATCGTTACAAGGGGCCACTGAAAATTGCAGACGACAAGACTCCGCATCAACGGGCGACCCTTGCTCAGCTAAGGGCGAAGCTACGAGACCTTCATGAGCAGGGGGAGACACACATGACAATTAGATATAACCGTGGGGTGCCGAAAATAGTGCCGGGCAGACCTCGTCAAGAAACGGCACAAAAAAACTCTTAAGTAACCCTTTAGTATATTACCAGAACGTCCGTGGTCTGCGCACAAAAACAGTAAAGCTGTCAAATGCTCTCCTCACATCAGTAGAATCGTACGATGTCATAATATTAGTGGAAACTTGGCTTACTCCTTCAATATCGTCGAGCGAACTTGGTTTAGCTAACTACGTAATATATAGATGCGATCGATCCCCATGTACAAGTAGGTTCTCGAGAGGTGGCGGAGTCCTCATCGCTGTAAAAAACACGATTCCCTCCCGCCCAGTCACTGTTAGCTGCGATGATGTTGAACATCTTTTCATTAGAGTTCACCTCCATAGGAACAAGTATCTTATATTGGGGGCCACATATTTGCCGCCTGCTTCGCAGCCCTCACTTTTCGCGAGACATGTGGATTGTGTCATCGATTTGTATCATAGATATAGTGAGGATACTATTGCGCTGTTTGGGGATTATAACCTTCCACATGCTGTCTGGTACAATGCCCCAGGTCTCGCATGCTTTAGGAGGCCGGGTATAACGACTAATGAATCCGCTGCAATTGACCTCCTCCTTGGATGTGCAGCGTACTGTAATCTAGAGCAGCTTAACACCGTGTGTAACGCTAACGATACGACTCTCGACATCATCTTAGTCAACAATATCAAAGTAACTGTTGATCGTGTCCTTGAGCCCCTAATAGAACCAGACGCCTATCACCCGCCTCTTTATTCAAAGTTCAGTGATCTTAGCTATGTGGCTGAAGGTGCGAGTAATAATTTAGTTTTTAGAGATTTTAAGAGGGCTGATTTCACTAGAATAGTGGGGTACTTGAATTCAATAGACTGGGATAATGAGACTGGAAATGTTGAGCCTAATCTAGCTGTAGAGCGGTTGTACTACCATCTTAATTATGCAATTAATGCCTTTGTCCCTGTTCGGCCTATGGTGAGCTCCACGTTTCCTCGCTGGTTTTCCCCCGGATTGAAGAACCTTATCCGACGTAAGAAATCAGCGCATAAAAACTTCAAGCGATCATGTTCTTATGCTGACTATCTCAGTTTTTCCACTCTCCGATCGCAGTGCAAGGCCTCACTGACGCGGGACTACCGAAATTATATTGATGGTATCGAGAGTACTGTCCAAGATAACATATCATGCTTCTGGAAATATGTAAACACCAAGCGTGGGGGGCATAATATTCCCAGTAATGTACACCTCGACCAAACCTCTGCGTCGACGCACATGTCGGTTGCTGACCTCTTTGCGAAGTTCTTCAGTTCCGTCTATAATCCACCGGCCGCTGTGACGCCTGCCTTGTATCCATGCCCCTCCTATGATAGCAGAGTAAATATCCACTCGTTGACTGTTCCTATCGCCGAGATATACGCCAAGCTGGATTCGCTTGACACGGTCAAAGGACCGGGCTTTGACGGTATTCCGGCGTTGCTTTTGAAAGAATGTCGATTTATTCTATCAAGGCCCCTCTGGCACATCTTTAACTCCTCTCTATCAAGGGGTACGTTCCCCACCGCCTGGAAGACCAGCCTGGTTACACCTGTATTCAAGGCAGGTGACCACGCAGATGTCCGAAACTATCGACCAATCTGCAAGTTATCCGTACTGCCAAAGATCTTCGAGGAAATAGTTACCGAATTTTTAACGCCCCTCCTTGTAGATGTCATAGTTGAGGAACAACATGGATTTGTCCCAAGTCGATCGACGACAACTAATCTGGCGATATATCACTGCTTCGTCTCAAATGCATTGGATGCTGGTCTACAGGTGGATACTGTGTACACGGACTTCCGGAAAGCCTTCGATACGGTGGATCATGGTATATTGCGGCAGAAGTTGTCTTTGATCGGTTTTGGAGGTTCGCTGAAGTCATGGATTTGCAGTTATCTGGAGGGACGGGTACAAGTTATCAGGGCGCGAGATCAGTTATCCTCACCTGTTAAAGTACCTTCAGGTGTCCCGCAGGGATCGCACCTGGGGCCCCTCCTGTTTCTACTATTCATTAATGACCTTAAAGATGTATTCCGTCATAGTAATATACTTCTATATGCCGATGACTTGAAAATATTTCGGACCATTAGTTCAGCAATCGATGCGGAAAAGTTGCAGGAGGATCTCGGTAGATTTGAGCAGTGGTGTGTTGAAAATAAACTGGGGCTAAATGCGACGAAATGTGTAGTCCTCAGAAACCATAGGGCGGTTAGTGGCATGGGAGTGACTTATAAGTTGGGTGACACACCACTAATCGAGGTCTCTGAAGTATTGGACCTTGGGGTTACAATTTCGGCCGGGCTTGATTTCCGTAACCACTATCGGAACATTGCTTGCAAGGCAATGAAAACCCTTGGTTTTATAGCTCGAGTCGCTAAACATTTTAGGCAAATCAAAACATTAAGGTTGTTATACGTTGCACTGGTTAGGCCGCAGTTGGAATATGCATCTGTAATCTGGAACCCACGGCATGCGCACTATGTCAGCTTAATTGAAAGGGTCCAACATAAGTTCCTGAGGTTAGCCATGCGGATGACTGGTTGCCCTATGCGTTTCTGCGATCATGATTATAGCCCAGCTCTGCGAAAGTTTAGGCTAGATACATTAACCGATCGCCGTGTCGGCTCTGATCTGCTCTTTTTATACAAAGTAATCCGTGGTCATATTAACTGTCATGATTTAGTTTCACTTGTCGGTTACCATGCCCCCCAGAGGTCATTGCGTCAGAGACCTCTTTTTGTATCAAGGGTTCCCAACTACAGACACTACACTGCGGATCCTATTAACCGAGCTATGGAGGAGGTAAATCAAAATATCGACGACATTGACTTGTTCACGGTCTCGCTCGACTCGTTCCGCGATCTTTTGTTTAGGCGACGTACTAACATGACCTAACCTACTCCCGCAAGTTATCGAATATCATGTTTTAAAGACAGACTGTTAAGTTTTCAAGAATTAGGTATTATGTATTATGTATTAAGTTTATGTTTATGTTATATATTTTATGTTTTCTTTTGTGTTATGCACGATAACACTTAATTTTAAGTTTCTTATGTTATTTTATGATGTAAATCGTTTCTAATTGTACTAAAGGGTTTCCCGTCCATTAATAAATAAATAAATAAATAAATAAATAAATAAATATAGAGTCGTCCCCACGACACCGGGCCAAAGTTGGCCAGCCGCCGACATGTCCGACGACTATTGGGTCGTCCCCACGACACCGGGCCAAAGTTGGCCAGCCGCCGACATGTCCGACGACAATCGGATCGTCCCCACGACCACGGGCCAAAGTTGGCCAGCCGCTGACATTTCCAACGACTATTGGGTCGTCCCCACGACCACGGGCCACTGTTGGCTAGCCGCCGACATGTCCGACGACTATAGGGTCGTCCCCACGACCCCGGGACTAGATTGGTCCGCCACCGTCATGTCCGACGACTATAGGGTCGTCCCCACGACCCCGGGACTAGATTGGCCCGCCACCGTCAAGTCCGACGACCTCGGGACTAGGTTGGCCAGCCGCCGACATGTCCGACGACTATAGGGTCGCCCCCACGACCCCGGGCCAAAGTTGGCAAGCCGCCGAAATGTCCGACGACTGTAGGGTCGTCCCCACGACCCCGGGAATAGATTGGCCGGCCACCGTCAAGTCCGACGACTATAGGGTCGTCCCCACGACCTCGGGACTAGATTGGCCCGCCACCGTCAAGTCCGACGACTATAGGGTCGTCCCCACGACCCCGGGCCAAAGTTGGCAAGCCGCCGAAATGTCCGACGACTGTAGGGTCGTCCCCACGACCCCGGGACTAGATTGGCCCGCCACCGTCAAGTCCGACGACCTCGGGACTAGGTTGGCCAGCCGCCGACATGTCCGACGACTATAGGGTCGTCCCCACGACCTCGGGCCAATTTTGGCCAGCCGCCGACATGTCCGACGACTATAGGGTCGTCCCCACGACCCCGGGCCAAAGTTGGCAAGCCGCCGAAATGTCCGACGACTGTAGGGTCGTCCCCACGACCCCGGGACTAGATTGGCCCGCCACCGTCAAGTCCGACGACCTCGGGACTAGGTTGGCCAGCCGCCGACATGTCCGACGACTATAGGGTCGCCCCCACGACCCCGGGCCAAAGTTGGCAAGCCGCCGAAATGTCCGACGACTGTAGGGTCGTCCCCACGACCCCGGGAATAGATTGGCCGGCCACCGTCAAGTCCGACGACTATAGGGTCGTCCCCACGACCTCGGGACTAGATTGGCCCGCCACCGTCAAGTCCGACGACTATAGGGTCGTCCCCACGACCCCGGGCCAAAGTTGGCAAGCCGCCGAAATGTCCGACGACTGTAGGGTCGTCCCCACGACCCCGGGACTAGATTGGCCCGCCACCGTCAAGTCCGACGACCTCGGGACTAGGTTGGCCAGCCGCCGACATGTCCGACGACTATAGGGTCGTCCCCACGACCTCGGGCCAATTTTGGCCAGCCGCCGACATGTCCGACGACTATAGGGTCGTCCCCACGACCCCGGGCCAAAGTTGGCAAGCCGCCGAAATGTCCGACGACTGTAGGGTCGTCCCCACCACCCCTGGACTAGATTGGCCCGCCACCGACAAGTCCGACGACTATAGGGTCGTCCCCACGACCCCGGGACTAGATTGGCCCGCCACCGTCATGTCCAACGACTATCGGATCGTCCCCACGACCACGGGCCAAAGTTGGCCAGCCGCCGACTTGTCCGACGACTATTGGGTCGTCCCCACGACACCGGGCCAAAGTTGGCCAGCCGCTGACATGTCCAACGACTATAGGGTCGTCCCCACGACACCGGGCCAAAGTTGGCCAGCCGCCGACATGTCCGACGACTATAGGGTCGTCCCCACGACCCCGGGCCAAAGATGTCCAGCCGCCGTCTTGTCCGACGACTATAGGGTCGTCCCCACGACCCTGAGTCCAGGTTCGCCAGCCGCCGACATTTCCGACGACTATAGAGTCGTCCCCACGACCCCGGGCCAAAGTTGGCCAGCCGCCGACATGTCCGACGACTATGGGGTCGTCCCCACGACCCCGAGACTAGATTGGCCCGCCACCGTCATGTCCGACGACAATAGGGTCGTCCCCACGACCCCGGGTCCAGGTTGGCCAGCCGCCGACATTTCCGACGACTATAGAGTCGTCCCCACGACACCGGGCCAAAGTTGGCCAGCCGCTGACATGTCCAACGACTATAGGGTCGTCCCCACGACACCGGGCCAAAGTTGGCCAGCCGCCGACATGTCCGACGACTATAGGGTCGTCCCCACGACCCCGGGCCAAATATGTCCAGCCGCCGTCTTGTCCGACGACTATAGGGTCGTCCCCACGACCCTGAGTCCAGGTTCGCCAGCCGCCGACATTTCCGACGACTATAGAGTCGTCCCCACGACCCCGGGCCAAAGTTGGCCAGCCGCCGACATGTCCGACGACTATGGGGTCGTCCCCACGACCCCGGGACTAGATTGGCCCGCCACCGTCATGTCCGACGAGAATAGGGTCGTCCCCTCGACCCCGGGTCTAGGTTGGCCAGCCGCCGACTTGTCCGACGACTATAGGGTCGTACCCACGACCCCGGGACTAGGCTGACAAGCCGCCAACATGTCCGACGACTATAGGGTCGTCCCCACGACCCCGGGCCAAAGATGTCCAGCCGCCGTCTTGTCCGACGATTATAGGGTCGTCCCCACGACCCCGGGACAAGCTTGGCCCGCCGCCGAATTGTTCGACGACTATAGGGTCGTCCCCACGACCCCGGGACTAGATTGGCCCGCCACCGTCATGTCCGACGAGAATAGGGTCGTCCCCTCGACCCCGGGTCTAGGTTGGCCAGCCGCCGACTTGTCCGACGACTATAGAGTCGTCCCCACGACCCCGGGCCAAAGTTGGCCAGCCGCCGACATGTCCGACGACTATGGGGTCGTCCCCACGACCCCGAGACTAGATTGGCCCGCCACCGTCATGTCCGACGACAATAGGGTCGTCCCCACGACCCCGGGTCCAGGTTGGCCAGCCGCCGACTTGTCCGACGACTATAGGGTCGTACCCACGACCCCGGGACTAGGCTGACAAGCCGCCAACATGTCCGACGACTATAGGGTCGTCCCCACGACCCCGGGCCAAAGATGTCCAGCCGCCGTCTTGTCCGACGACTATAGGGTCGTCCCCACGACCCCGGGACTAGATTGGCCCGCCACCGTCATGTCCAACGACTATAGGGTCGTCCCCACAACCACGGGCCAAAGTTGGCCAGCCGCCGACATGTCCAACGACTATAGGGTCGTCCCCACGACCACGGGCAAAAGTTGACCAGCCGCCGACATGTCCGACGACTATTGGATCGTCCCCACGACCCCGGGACTAGATTGGCCCGTCACCGACATGTCCGACGACTATAGGGTCGTCCCCACGACCTCGGGACTAGGTTGGCCACCCGCCGACATGTCCGACGACTATAGGGTCGTCCCCACGACCCCGGGTCTAGGTTGGCCAGCCGCCGACATTTCCGACGACTATAGAGTCGTCCCCACGACCCCGGGCCAAAGTTGGCCAGCCGCCGACATGTCCGACGACTATGGGGTCGTCCCCACGACCCCGAGACTAGATTGGCCCGCCACCGACATGTCCGACGACAATAGGGTCGTCCCCACGACCCCGGGTCCAGGTTGGCCAGCCGTCGACATTTCCGACGACTATAGAGTCGTCCCCACGACACCGGGCCAAAGTTGGCCAGCCGCCGACATGTCCGACGATTATAGGGTCGTCCCCACGGCCCCGGGACTAGATTGGCCCGCCACCGTCATGTCCGACGATTATAGGGTCGTCCCCACGACCCCGGGACAAGCTTGGCCCGCCGCCGAATTGTTCGACGACTATAGGGTCGTCCCCACGACCCCGGGACTAGATTGGCCCGCCACCGTCATGTCCGACGAGAATAGGGTCGTCCCCTCGACCCCGGGTCTAGGTTGGCCAGCCGCCGACTTGTCCGACGACTATAGGGTCGTACCCACGACCCCGGGACTAGGCTGACAAGCCGCCAACATGTCCGACGACTATAGGGTCGTCCCCACGACCCCGGGCCAAAGATGTCCAGCCGCCGTCTTGTCCGACGACTATAGGGTCGTCCCCACGACCCCGGGACTAGATTGGCCCGCCACCGTCATGTCTAACGACAATAGGGTCGTCCCCACAACCACGGGCCAAAGTTGGCCAGCCGCCGACATGTCCGACGACTATTGGGTCGTCCCCACGACACCGGGCCAAAGTTGGCCAGCCGCTGACATGTCCAACGACTATAGGGTCGTCCCCACGACACCGGGCCAAAGTTGGCCAGCCGCCGACATGTCCGACGACTATAGGGTCGTCCCCACGACCCCGGGCCAAAGATGTGCAGCCGCCGCCTTGTCCGACGACTATAGGGTCGTCCCCACGACCCCTAGTCCAGGTTGGCCAGCCGCCGACATTTCCGACGACTATAGAGTCGTCCCCACGACCCCGGGCCAAAGTTGGCCAGCCGCCGACATGTCCGACGACTATGGGGTCGTCCCCACGACCCCGAGACTAGATTGGCCCGCCACCGTCATGTCCGACGACAATAGGGTCGTCCCCACGACCCCGGGTCCAGGTTGGCCAGCCGCCGACATTTCCGACGACTATAGAGTCGTCCCCACGACACCGGGCCAAAGTTGGCCAGCCGCCGACATGTCCGACGACTATAGGGTCGTCCCCACGGCCCCGGGACTAGATTGGCCCGGCACCGTCATGTCCGACGAGAATAGGGTCGTCCCCTCGACCCCGGGTCTAGGTTGGCCAGCCGCCGACTTGTCCGACGACTATAGGGTCGTCCCCACGACCCCGGGACTAGATTGGTCCGCCACCGTCATGTCCGACGACTATAGGGTCGTCCCCACGACCCCGGGCCAAAGTTGGCAAGCCGCCGAAATGTCCGACGACTGTAGGGTCGTCCCCACGACCCCGGGACTAGATTGGCCCGCCACCGTCAAGTCCGACGACCTCGGGACTAGGTTGGCCAGCCGCCGACATGTCGGACGACTATAGGGTCGCCCCCACGACCCCGGGCCAAAGTTGGCAAGCCGCCGAAATGTCCGACGACTGTAGGGTCGTCCCCACGACCCCGGGAATAGATTGGCCGGCCACCGTCAAGTCCGACGACTATAGGGTCGTCCCCACGACCTCGGGACTAGATTGGCCCGCCACCGTCAAGTCCGACGACTATAGGGTCGTCCCCACGACCCCGGGCCAAAGTTGGCAAGCCGCCGAAATGTCCGACGACTGTAGGGTCGTCCCCACGACCCCGGGACTAGATTGGCCCGCCACCGTCAAGTCCGACGACCTCGGGACTAGGTTGGCCAGCCGCCGACATGTCCGACGACTATAGGGTCGTCCCCACGACCTCGGGCCAATTTTGGCCAGCCGCCGACATGTCCGACGACTATAGGGTCGTCCCCACGACCCCGGGCCAAAGTTGGCAAGCCGCCGAAATGTCCGACGACTGTAGGGTCGTCCCCACGACCCCGGGACTAGATTGGCCCGCCACCGTCAAGTCCGACGACCTCGGGACTAGGTTGGCCGCCGCCGACATGTCCGACGACTATAGGGTCGCCCCCACGACCCCGGGCCAAAGTTGGCAAGCCGCCGAAATGTCCGACGACTGTAGGGTCGTCCCCACGACCCCGGGAATAGATTGGCCGGCCACCGTCAAGTCCGACGACTATAGGGTCGTCCCCACGACCTCGGGACTAGATTGGCCCGCCACCGTCAAGTCCGACGACTATAGGGTCGTCCCCACGACCCCGGGCCAAAGTTGGCAAGCCGCCGAAATGTCCGACGACTGTAGGGTCGTCCCCACGACCCCGGGACTAGATTGGCCCGCCACCGTCAAGTCCGACGACCTCGGGACTAGGTTGGCCAGCCGCCGACATGTCCGACGACTATAGGGTCGTCCCCACGACCTCGGGCCAATTTTGGCCAGCCGCCGACATGTCCGACGACTATAGGGTCGTCCCCACGACCCCGGGCCAAAGTTGGCAAGCCGCCGAAATGTCCGACGACTGTAGGGTCGTCCCCACGACCCCGGGCCAAAGTTGGCAAGCCGCCGAAATGTCCGACGACTGTAGGGTCGTCCCCACAACCCCGGGACTAGATTGGCCCGCCACCGTCAAGTCCGACGACTATAGGGTCGTCCCCACGACCCCGGGCCAAAGTTGGCAAGCCGCCGAAATGTCCGACGACTGTAGGGTCGTCCCCACGACCCCGGGCCAAAGATGTCCAGCCGCCGTCTTGTCCGACGACTATAGGGTCGTCCCCACGACCCCGAGTCCAGGTTGGCCAGCCGCCGACATTTCCGACGACTATAGAGTCGTCCCCACGACCCCGGGCCAAAGTTGGCCAGCCGCCGACATGTCCGACGACTATGGGGTCGTCCCCACGACCCCGAGCCTAGATTGGCCCGCCACCGTCATGTCCGACGACAATAGGGTCGTCCCCACGACCCCGGGTCCAGGTTGGCCAGCCGCCGACATTTCCGACGACTATAGAGTCGTCCCCACGACACCGGGCCAAAGTTGGCCAGCCGCCGACATGTCCGACGACTATAGGGTCGTCCCCACGGCCCCGGGACTAGATTGGCCCGGCACCGTCATGTCCGACGATTATAGGGTCGTCCCCACGACCCCGGGACAAGCTTGGCCCGCCGCCGAATTGTTCGACGACTATAGGGTCGTCCCCACGACCCCGGGACTAGATTGGCCCGCCACCGTCATGTCCGACGAGAATAGGGTCGTCCCCTCGACCCCGGGTCTAGGTTGGCCAGCCGCCGACTTGTCCGACGACTATAGGGTCGTACCCACGACCCCGGGACTAGGCTGACAAGCCGCCAACATGTCCGACGACTATAGGGTCGTCCCCACGACCCCGGGACTAGATTGGCCCGCCACCGTCATGTCCGACGAGAATAGGGCCGTCCCCTCGACCCCGGGTCTAGGTTGGCCAGCCGCCGACTTGTCCGACGACTATAGGGTCGTCCCCACGACCTCGGGACTAGATTGGCCCGCCACCGTCAAGTCCGACGACTATAGGGTCGTCCCCACGACCCCGGGCCAAAGTTGGCAAGCCGCCGAAATGTCCGACGACTGTAGGGTCGTCCCCACGACCCCGGGCCAAAGTTGGCAAGCCGCCGAAATGTCCGACGACTGTAGGGTCGTCCCCACAACCCCGGGACTAGATTGGCACGCCACCGTCAAGTCCGACGACTATAGGGTCGTCCCCACGACCCCGGGCCAAAGTTGGCAAGCCGCCGAAATGTCCGACGACTGTAGGGTCGTCCCCACGACCCCGGGCCAAAGATGTCCAGCCGCCGTCTTGTCCGACGACTATAGGGTCGTCCCCACGACCCCGAGTCCAGGTTGGCCAGCCGCCGACATTTCCGACGACTATAGAGTCGTCCCCACGACCCCGGGCCAAAGTTGGCCAGCCGCCGACATGTCCGACGACTATGGGGTCGTCCCCACGACCCCGAGACTAGATTGGCCCGCCACCGTCATGTCCGACGACAATAGGGTCGTCCCCACGACCCCGGGTCCAGGTTGGCCAGCCGCCGACATTTCCGACGACTATAGAGTCGTCCCCACGACACCGGGCCAAAGTTGGCCAGCCGCCGACATGTCCGACGACTATAGGGTCGTCCCCACGGCCCCGGGACTAGATTGGCCCAGCACCGTCATGTCCGACGATTATAGGGTCGTCCCCACGACCCCGGGACAAGCTTGGCCCGCCGCCGAATTGTTCGACGACTATAGGGTCGTCCCCACGACCCCGGGACTAGATTGGCCCGCCACCGTCATGTCCGACGAGAATAGGGTCGTCCCCTCGACCCCGGGTCTAGGTTGGCCAGCCGCCGACTTGTCCGACGACTATAGGGTCGTACCCACGACCCCGGGACTAGGCTGACAAGCCGCCAACATGTCCGACGACTATAGGGTCGTCCCCACGACCCCGGGCCAAAGATGTCCAGCCGCCGTCTTGTCCGACGACAATCGGATCGTCCCCACGACCACGCGCCAAAGTTGGCCAGCCGCCGACATGTCCGACGACTTTTGGATCGTCCCGACGACCACGGGCCAAAGTTGGCCAGCCGCTGACATTTCCAACGACTATAGGGTCGTCCCCACGACCACGGGCCAAAGCTGGCCAGCCGCCGACATGTCCGACGACTATTGGATCGTCCCCACGACCACCGGCCAAAGTTGGCCAGCCGCCGACATGTCCGACGACTATAGGGTCGTCCCCACGACCCCGGGACTAGATTGGTCCGCCACCGTCATGTCCGACGACTATAGGGTCGTCCCCACGACCCCGGGCCAAAGTTGGCAAGCCGCCGAAATGTCCGACGACTGTAGGGTCGTCCCCACGACCCCGGGACTAGATTGGCCCGCCACCGTCAAGTCCGACGACCTCGGGACTAGGTTGGCCAGCCGCCGACATGTCCGACGACTATAGGGTCGCCCCCACGACCTCGGGCCAATTTTGGCCAGCCGCCGACATGTCCGACGACTATAGGGTCGTCCCCACGACCCCGGGCCAAAGTTGGCCAGCCGCCGAAATGTCCGACGACTGTAGGGTCGTCCCCACGACCCCGGGAATAGATTGGCCGGCCACCGTCAAGTCCGACGACTATAGGGTCGTCCCCACGACCTCGGGACTAGATTGGCCCGCCACCGTCAAGTCCGACGACTATAGGGTCGTCCCCACGACCCCGGGCCAAAGTTGGCAAGCCGCCGAAATGTCCGACGACTGTAGGGTCGTCCCCACGACCCCGGGACTAGATTGGCCCGCCACCGCCAAGTCCGACGACCTCGGGACTAGGTTGGCCAGCCGCCGACATGTCCGACGACTATAGGGTCGTCCCCACGACCTCGGGCCAATTTTGGCCAGCCGCCGACATGTCCGACGACTATAGGGTCGTCCCCACGACCCCGGGCCAAAGTTGGCAAGCCGCCGAAATGTCCGACGGCTGTAGGGTCGTCCCCACGACCTCGGGACTAGATTGGCCCGCCAACGTCAAGTCCGACGACTATAGGGTCGTCCCCACGACCCCGGGCCAAAGTTGGCAAGCCGCCGAAATGTCCGACGACTGTAGGGTCGTCCCCACAACCCCGGGACTAGATTGGCCCGCCACCGTCAAGTCCGGCGACTATAGGGTCGTCCCCACGACCCCGGGCCAAAGTTGGCAAGCCGCCGAAATGTCCGACGACTGTAGGGTCGTCCCCACGACCCCCGGACTAGATTGGCCCGCCACCGACAAGTCCGACGACTATAGGGTCGTCCCCACGACCCCGGGACTAGATTGGCCCGCCACCGTCATGTCCAACGACTATCGGATCGTCCCCACGACCACGGGCCAAAGTTGGCCAGCCGCCGACATGTCCGACGACCATTGGGTCGTCCCCACGACACCGGGCCAAAGTTGGCCAGCCGCTGACATGTCCAACGACTATAGGGTCGCCCCACGACCACGGGCCAAAGTTGACCAGCCGCCGACATGTCCGACGACTATTGGATCGTCCCCACGACCCCGGGCCAAAGTTGGCAAGCCGCCGAAATGTCCGACGACTGTAGGGTCGTCCCCACGACCCCCGGACTAGATTGGCCCGCCACCGACAAGTCCGACGACTATAGGGTCGTCCCCACGACCCCGGGACTAGATTGGCCCGCCACCGCCTTGTCCGACGACAATAGGGTCGTCCCCACGACCCCGGGTCTATGTTGGCCAGCCGCCGACATGTCCGACGACAATCGGATCGTCCCCACGCCCACGCGCCAAAGTTGGCCAGCCGCCGACATGTCCGACGACTATTGGAACGTCCCCACGACCACGGGCCAAAGTTGGCCAGCCGCCGACATGTCCGACGACTATAGGGTCGTCCCCACGACCCCGGGACTAGATTGGCCCGCCACCGTCATGTCCGACGACTATAGGGTCGTCCCCACGACCCCGGGCCAAAGTTGGCCAGCCGCCGACATGTCCGACGACTATAGGGTCGTCCCCACGACCCCGAGACTAGATTGGCGCGCCACCGTCATGTCCGACGAAAATAGGGTCGTCCCCACGACCCCGGGTCCAGGTTGGCCAGCCGCCGACATTTCCGACGACTATAGAGTCGTCCCCACGGCACCGGGCCAAAGTTGGCCAGCCGCCGACATGTCCGACGACTATAGGGTCGTCCCCACGACCCCGGGACAAGGTTGGCCCGCCGCCGACTTGTCCGACGACTATAGGGCCGTACCCACGACCCCGGGACTAGGCTGACAAGCCGCCAACATGTCCGACGACTATAGGGTCGTCCCCACGACCCCGGGCCAAAGTTGGCCTGCCGCCGAAATGTCCGACGACTGTAGGGTCGTACCCACGACCCCGGGACCAGGCTGACAAGCCGCCAACATGTCCGACGACTATAGGGTCGTCCCCACGACCCCGGGCCAAAGTTGGCAAGCCGCCGACATGTCCGACGACTATAGGGTCGTCCCCACGACCTCGGGCCAATTTTGGCCAGCCGCCGACATGTCCGACGACTATAGGGTCGTCCCCACGACCCCGGGCCAAAGATGTCCAGCCGCCGTCTTGTCCGACGACTATAGGGTCGTCCCCACGACCCCGGGACTAGATTGGCCCGCCACCGTCATGTCCAACGACTATAGGGTCGTCCCCACAACCACGGGCCAAAGTTGGCCAGCCGCCGACATGTCCGACGACAATCGGATCGTCCCCACGACCACGCGCCAAAGTTGGCCAGCCGCCGACATGTCCGACGACTTTTGGATCGTCCCCACGACCACGGGCCAAAGTTGGCCTGCCGCTGACATTTCCAACGACTATTGGGTCGTCCCCACGACCACGGGCCAATGTTGGCTAGCCGCCGAAATGTCCGACGACTGTAGGGTCGTCCCCACGACCCCGGGAGTAGATTGGCCCGCCACCGTCAAGTCCGACGACCTCGGGACTAGGTTGGCCAGCCGCCGACATGTCCGACGACTATAGGATCGTCCCCACGACCACGGGCCAAAGCTGGCCAGCCGCCGACATGTCCGACGACTATTGGATCGTCCCCACGACCACCGGCCAAAGTTGGCCAGCCGCCGACATGTCCGACGACTATAGGGTCGTCCCCACGACCCCGGGACTAGATTGGTCCGCCACCGTCATGTCCGACGACTATAGGGTCGTCCCCACGACCCCGGGCCAAAGTTGGCAAGCCGCCGAAATGTCCGACGACTGTAGGGTCGTCCCCACGACCCCGGGAATAGATTGGCCGGCCATCGTCAAGTCCGACGACTATAGGGGCGTCCCCACGACCTCGGGACTAGATTGGCCCGCCACCGTCAAGTCCGACGACTATAGGGTCGTCCCCACGACCCCGGGCCAAAGTTGGCAAGCCGCCGAAATGTCCGACGACTGTAGGGTCGTCCCCACAACCCCGGGACTAGATTGGCCCGCCACCGTCAAGTCCGACGACTATCGGGTCGTCCCCACGACCCCGGGCCAAAGTTGGCAAGCCGCCGAAATGTCCGACGACTGTAGGGTCGTCCCCACGACCCCCGGACTAGATTGGCCCGCCACCGACAAGTCCTACGACTATAGGGTCGTCCCCACGACCCCGGGACTAGATTGGCCCGCCACCGTCATGTCCAACGACTATCGGATCGTCCCCACGACCACGGGCCAAAGTTGGCCAGCCGCCGCCTTGTCCGACGACTATAGGGTCGTCCCCACGACCCCTAGTCCAGGTTGGCCAGCCGCCGACATTTCCGACGACTATAGAGTCGTCCCCACGACCCCGGGCCAAAGTTGGCCAGCCGCCGACATGTCCGACGACTATGGGGTCGTCCCCACAACCACGGGCCAAAGTTGGCCAGCCGCCGACATGTCCAACGACTATAGGGTCGTCCCCACGACCTCGGGCCAATTTTGGCCAGCCGCCGACATGTCCGACGACTATAGGGTCGTCCCCACGACCCCGGGTCAAAGTTGGCAAGCCGCCGAAATGTCCGACGACTGTAGGGTCGTCCCCACGACCTCGGGACTAGATTGGCCCGCCAACGTCAAGTCCGACGACTATAGGGTCGTCCCCACGACCCCGGGCCAAAGTTGGCAAGCCGCCGAAATGTCCGACGACTGTAGGGTCGTCCCCACAACCCCGGGACTAGATTGGCCCGCCACCGTCAAGTCCGACGACTATAGGGTCGTTCCCACGACCCCGGGCCAAAGTTGGCAAACCGCCGAAATGTCCGACGACTGTAGGGTCGTACCCACGACCCCGGGACTAGGCTGACAAGCCGCCAACATGTCCGACGACTATAGGGTCGTCCCCACGACCCCGGGCCAAAGTTAGCAAGCCGCCGAAATGTCCGACGACTGTAGGGTCGTCCCCACGACCCCTAGTCCAGGTTGGCCAGCCGCCGACATTTCCGACGACTATAGAGTCGTCCCCACGACCCCGGGCCAAAGTTGGCCAGCCGCCGACATGTCCGACGACTATGGGGTCGTCCCCACGACCCCGAGACTAGATTGGCCCGCCACCGTCAAGTCCGACGACTATAGGGTCGTCCCCAGGACCTCGGGACTAGATTGGCCCGCCACCGTCAAGTCCGACGACCATAGGGTCGTCCCCACGACCCCGGGCCAAAGTTGGCAAGCCGCCGAAATGTCCGACGACTGTAGGGTCGTACCCACGACCCCGGGACTAGGCTGACAAGCCGCCAACATGTCCGACGAGTATAGGGTCGCCCCCACGACCCCGGGCCACAGTTGGCCAGCCGCCGACATGTTCGACTATTGGGTCGTCCCCACGACCCGGGACATGACGGTGGCCCGCCACCGTCATGTCCGACGACTATATAGTCGTCCCCACGACCACGGGCCAATGTTGGCCAGCCGCCGACATGTCCGACGACTATAGGGTCGTCCCCACGACCTCGGGTCTAGATTGGCCCGCTACCGTCATGTCCGAAGACTATAGGGTCGTCCCCACGACACCGGTCCAAAGTTGGCCAGCCGCCGACATGTCCGACGACTATAGGGTCGTCCCCACGAACCCGGGCCAAAGTTGGCAAGCCGCCGAAATGTCCGACGACTATAGGGTCGTCCCCACGACCCCGGGACAAGCTTGGCCCGCCGCCGACTTGTTCGACGACTATAGGGTCGTCCCCACGACCCCGGGACTAGATTGGCCCGCCACCGTCATGTCCGACGACTATTGGATCGTCCCCACGACCACGGGCCAAAGTTGGCCAGCCGCCGACATGTTCGACTATAGGGTGGTCCCCACGACCCCGGGACTAGATTGGTCCGCCACCGTCAAGTCCGACGACTATAGGGTCGTCCCCACGACCTCGGGACTAGGTTGGCCAGCCGCCGACATGTCCGACCACTATTGGGTCGTCCCCACGACACCGGTCCAAAGTTGGCCAGCCGCCGACATGTCCGACGACTATAGGGTCGTCCCCACGAACCCGGGCCAAAGTTGGCAAGCCGCCGAAATGTCCGACGACTATAGGGTCGTCCCCACGACCCCGGGACAAGCTTGGCCCGCCGCCGACTTGTTCGACGACTATAGGGTCGTCCCCACGACCCCGGGACTAGATTGGCCCGCCACCGTCATGTCCGACGACTATTGGATCGTCCCCACGACCACGGGCCAAAGTTGGCCAGCCGCCGACATGTTCGACTATAGGGTCGTCCCCACGACCCGGGACATGACGGTGGCCCGCCACCGTCATGTCCGACGACTATATAGTCGTCCCCACGACCACGGGCCAATGTTGGCCAGCCGCTGACTTGTCCGACGACTATAGGGTCGTCCCCAAGACCGCGGGACTAGATTGGCTCGCCGCCGACTTGTCCGACGACTGTAGGGTCGTCCCCATGACCCCGGGACTAGATTGGCCCGCCACCGTCATTTCCGACGACTATAGGGTCGTCCGCACGACCCCGGGACTAGATTGGCCCGCCACCGTCATGTCCGACGATTATAGGGTCGTCCCCACGACCGCGAGACTAGATTGGCCCGCCACCGTCATGTCCGACGACAATAGGGTCGTCCCCACGACCCCGGGTCCAGGTTGGCGAGCCTCCGACATGTCCGACGACTATAGGGTCGTCCCCACGACCCCGGGACTAGGTTGGCTCGCCACCGTCATGTCTGACGACTATAGGGTCGACCCCACGACCACGGGCCAAAGTTGGCCAGCCGCCGACTTGTCCGACGAGTATAGGGTCCTCCCCACGACCACGGGCCAAAGTTGGCCAGCCGCCGACATGTCCGACGACTATAGGGTCGTCGCCACAACCACGGGCCAAAGATGTCCAGCCGCCGTCTTGTCCGACGACTATAGGGTCGTCCCCACGACCCCGGGACTAGATTGGCCCGCCACCGTCATGTCCAACGACTATAGGGTCGTCCCCACAACCACGGGCCAAAGTTGGCCAGCCGCCGACATGTCCGACGATTATTGGATCGTCCCCACGACCACGGGCCAAAGTTGGCAAGCCGCCGAAATGTCCGACGACTGTAGGGTCGTCCCCACGACACCGGGACTAGATTGGCCCGCCACCGTCAAGTCCGACGACTATAGGGCCGTCCCCAGGAACTCGGGACTAGATTGGCCCGCCACCGTCAAGTCCGACGACCATAGGGTCGTCCCCACGACCCCGGGCCAAAGTTGGCAAGCCGCCGAAATGTCCGACGACTGTAGGGTCGTCCCCACGACCCCGGGACTAGATTGGCCCGCCACCGTGAAGTCCGACGACTATAGGGTCGTCCCCACGACCTCGGGACTAGGTTGGCCAGCCGCCGACATGTCCGACGACTATAGGGTCGTCCCCACGACCCCGGGCCAAAGTTGGCCAACCGCCGACATGTCCGACGACTATAGGGTCGTCCCCACGACCCCGGGACTAGATTGGTCCGCCACCGTCATGTCCGACGACTATAGGGTCGCCCCCACGACCCCGGGCCAAAGTTGGCAAGCCGCCGAAATGTCCGACGACTGTAGGGTCGTCCCCACGACCCCGGGACTAGATTGGCCCGCCACCGTGAAGTCCGACGACTATAGGGTCGTCCCCACGACCTCGGGACTAGGTTGGCCAGCCGCCGACATGTCCGACGACTATAGGGTCGTCCCCACGACCGCGAGCCAAGGATATCCAGCCGCCGTCTTGTCCGACGACTATAGGGTCGTCCCCACGACCCCGGGACTAGATTGGCCCGCCACCGTCATGTCCGACGACTATAGGGTCGTCCCCACGTCCCCGGGACAAGGTTGGCCCGCCGCCGACTTGTCCGACGACTATAGGGTCGTACCCACGACCCCGGGACTAGATTGGCCCGCCACCGTCATGTCCAACGACTATAGGGTCGTCCCCACGACCCCGGGCCAAAGTTGGCATGCCGCCGAAATGTCCGACGACTATAGGGTCGTCCCCACGACCCCGGGCCAAAGATGGCATGCCGCCGAAATGGCCGACGACTATAGGGTCGTCCCCAGGACCGCGGGCCAAAGATGTCAAGCCGTCGTCTTCTCCGACGACTATAGGGTCGTCCCCACGACCCCGGGCCAATGTTGGCCAATTGCCGACATGTCCGACGACTATAGGGTCGTCCCTACGACCCCGGGACTAGATTGGCCCGCCACCGTCATGTCCAACGACTATAGGGTCGTCCCCACGACCATGGGCCAAAGTTGGCCAGCCGCCGATATGTCCAACGACTATTGGGTCGTCCCCACGACCACGGGCCAAAGTTAGCCAGCCGCCGACATGTCCGACGACTATAGGGTCGTCCCCACGACCGCGGGCCAAAGTTGGCAAGCCGCCGAAATGTCCGACGACTGTAGGGTCGTCCCCTCGACCCCGGGTCTAGGTTGGCCAGCCGCCGACTTGTCCGACGACTATAGGGTCGTACCCACGACCCCGGGACTAGGCTGACAAGCCGCCAACATGTCCGACGACTATAGGGTCGTCCCCACGACCCCGGGCCAAAGATGTCCAGCCGCCGTCTTGTCCGACGACTATAGGGTCGTCCCCACGACCCCGGGACTAGATTGGCCCGCCACCGTCATGTCCAACGACTATAGGGTCGTCCCCACAACCACGGGCCAAAGTTGGCCAGCCGCGGACATGTCCAACGACTATAGGGTCGTCCCCACGACCACGGGCCAAAGTTGACCAGCCGCCGACATGTCCGACGACTATTGGATCGTCCCCACGACCCCGGGCCAAAGTTGGCAAGCCGCCGACATGTCCGACGACTATAGGGTCGTCCCCACGACCTCGGGACTAGGTTGGCCACCCGCCGACATGTCCGACGACTATAGGGTCGTCCCCACGACCCCGGGTCTAGGTTGGCCAGCCGCCGACATGTCCGACGAATATAGAGTCGTCCCCACGACACCGGGCCAAAGTTGGCCAGCCGCCGACATGTCCGACGACTATTGGGTCGTCCCCACGACACCGGGCCAAAGTTGGCCAGCCGCCGACATGTCCGACGACAATCGGATCGTCCCCACGACCACGCGCCAAATTTGGCCAGCCGCCGACATGTCCGACGACTTTTGGATCGTCCCCACGACCACGGGCCAAAGTTGGCCAGCCGCCACCATGTCCGACGACTATAGGGTCGTCCCCACGACCCCGGGACTAGATTGGTCCGCCACCGTCATGTCCGACGACTATAGGGTCGTCCCCACGACCCCGGGCCAATGTTGGCCAATCGCCGACATGTCCGACGACTATAGGGTCGTCCCTACGACCCCGGGCCAAAGCTGGCCAGCCGCCGACATGTCCGACGACTATTGGATCGTCCCCACGACCACGGGCCAAAGTTGGCCAGCCGCCGACATGTCCGAAGACTATAGGGTCGTCCCCACGACCCCGGGACTAGATTGGCCAGCCACCGACATGTCCGACGACTATAGAGTCGTCCCCACGACACCGGGTCAAAGTTGGCCAGCCGCTGATATTTCCATCGACTATTGGGTCGTCCCCACGACCACGGGCCAATGATGGCTAGCCGCCGACATGTCCGACGACTATAGGGTCGTCCCCAGGACCACGGGCCAAAGCTGGCCAGCCGCCGACATGTCCGACGACTATTGGATCGTCCCCACGACCACGGGCCAAGGTTGGCCAGCCGCCGACATGTCCGACGACTATAGGGTCGTCCCCACGACCCCGGGTCTAGGTTGGCCAGCCGCCGACATGTCCGACGAATATAGAGTCGTCCCCACGACACCGGGCCAAAGTTGGCCAGCCGCCGACATGTCCGACGACTATTGGGTCGTCCCCACGACACCGGGCCAAAGTTGGCCAGCCGCCGACATGTCCGACGACAATCGGATCGTCCCCACGACCACGCGCCAAAGATGGCCAGCCGCCGACATGTCCGACGACTTTTGGATCGTCCCCACGACCACGGGCCAAAGTTGGCCAGCCGCCGACATGTCCGACGACTATAGGGTCGTCCCCACGACCCCGGGACTAGATTGGTCCGCCACCGTCATGTCCGACGACTATAGGGTCGTCCCCACGACCCCGGCCCATTGTTGGCCAATCGCCGACATGTCCGACGACTATAGGGTGGTCCCTACGACCCCGGGCCAAAGCTGGCCAGCCGCCGACATGTCCGACGACTATTGGATCGTCCCCACGACCACGGGCCAAAGTTGGCCAGCCGCCGACATGTCCGAAGACTATAGGGTCGTCCCCACGACCCCGGGACTAGATTGGCCAGCCACCGACATGTCCGACGACTATAGAGTCGTCCCCACGACACCGGGTCAAAGTTGGCCAGCCGCTGATATTTCCATCGACTATTGGGTCGTCCCCACGACCACGGGCCAATGTTGGCTAGCCGCCGACATGTCCGACGACTATAGGGTCGTCCCCAGGACCACGGGCCAAAGCTGGCCAGCCGCCGACATGTCCGACGACTATTGGATCGTCCCCACGACCACGGGCCAAGGTTGGCCAGCCGCCGACATGTCCGACGACTATAGGGTCGTCCCCACGACCCCGGGACTAGATTGGCCCGCCACCGTCATGTCCAACGACTATAGGGTCGTCCCCACAACCACGGGCCAAAGTTGGCCAGCCGCCGACATGTCCAACGACTATAGGGTCGTCCCCACGACCACGGGCCAAAGTTGACCAGCCGCCGACATGTCCGACGACTATTGGATCGTCCCCACGACCCCGGGCCAAAGTTGGCAAGCCGCCGACATGTCCGACGACTATAGGGTCGTCCCCACGACCTCGGGACTAGGTTGGCCACCCGCCGACATGTCCGACGACTATAGGGTCGTCCCCACGACCCCGGGTCTAGGTTGGCCAGCCGCCGACATGTCCGACGAATATAGAGTCGTCCCCACGACACCGGGCCAAAGTTGGCCAGCCGCCGACATGTCCGACGACTATTGGATCGTCCCCACGACCGCGGGCCAAGGTTGGCCAGCCGCCGACATGTCCGACGACTATAGGGTCGTCCCCACGACCCCGGGACTAGATTGGTCCGCCACCGTCATGTCCGACGACTATAGGGTCGTCCCCACGACCCCGGGCCAAAGTTGGCAAGCCGCCGAAATGTCCGACGACTGTAGGGTCGTCCCCACGACCCCGGGACTAGATTGGCTCGCCACCGTCAAGTCCGACGACCTCGGGACTAGGTTGGCCAGCCGCCGACATGTCCGACGACTATAGGGTCGCCCCCACGACCTCGGGCCAATTTTGGCCCGCCGCCGACATGTCCGACGAATATAGGGTCGTCCCCACGACCGCGGGCCAAAGTTGGCAAGCCGCCGAAATGTCCGACGACTGTAGGGTCGTCCCCACGACCCCGGGACTAGATTGGCCCGCCACCGTCAAGTCCGACGACTATAGGGTCGTCCCCACGACCCCGGGTCAAAGTTGGCCAGCCGCTGACATTTCCAACGACTATTGGGTCGTCCCCACGACCACGGGCCAATGTTGGCTAGCCGCCGACATGTCCGTCGACTATTGGATCGTCCCCACGACCCCGGGCCAAAGTTGGCAAGCCGCCGACATGTCCGACGACTATAGGGTCGTCCCCACGGCCTCGGGACTAGGTTGGCCACCCGCCGACATGTCCGACGACTATAGGGTCGTCCACACGACCCCGGGCCAAAGTTGGCAAGACGCCGAAATGTCCAACGACTGTAGGGTCGTCCCCACGACCTCGGGACTAGGTTGGCCACCCGCCGACATGTCCGACGACTATAGGGTCGTCCCCACGACCCCGGGTCTAGGTTGGCCAGCCGCCGACATGTCCGACGACTATAGAGTCGTCCCCACGACACCGGGCCAAAGTTGGCCAGCCCCCGACATGTCCGACGACTATTGGGTCGTCCCCAGGACCGCGGGCCAAAGATGTCCAGCCGCCGTCTTGTCCGACGACTATAGGGTCGTCCCCACGACCCCGGGACTAGATTGGCCCGCCACCGTCATGTCCAACGACTATAGGGTCGTCCCCACAACCACGGGCCAAAGTTGGCCAGCCGCCGACATGTCCAACGACTATAGGGTCGTCCCCACGACCACGGGCCAAAGTTGACCAGCCGCCGACATGTCCGACGACTATTGGATCGTCCCCACGACCCCGGGCCAAAGTTGGCAAGCCGCCGACATGTCCGACGACTATAGGGTCGTCCCCACGACCTCGGGACTAGGTTGGCCACCCGCCGACATGTCCGACGACTATAGGGTCGTCCCCACGACGCCGGGTCTAGGTTGGCCAGCCGCCGACATGTCCGACGAATATAGAGTCGTCCCCACGACACCGGGCCAAAGTTGGCCAGCCGCCGACATGTCCGACGACTATTGGGTCGTCCCCACGACACCGGGCCAAAGTTGGCCAGCCGCCGACATGTCCGACGACAATCGGATCGTCCCCACGACCACGCGCCAAAGATGGCCAGCCGCCGACATGTCCGACGACTTTTGGATCGTCCCCACGACCACGGGCCAAAGTTGGCCAGCCGCCGACATGTCCGACGACTATAGGGTCGTCCCCACGACCCCGGGACTAGATTGGTCCGCCACCGTCATGTCCGACGACTATAGGGTCGTCCCCACGACCCCGGGCCATTGTTGGCCAATCGCCGACATGTCCGACGACTATAGGGTCGTCCCTACGACCCCGGGCCAAAGCTGGCCAGCCGCCGACATGTCCGACGACTATTGGATCGTCCCCACGACCACGGGCCAAAGTTGGCCAGCCGCCGACATGTCCGAAGACTATAGGGTCGTCCCCACGACCCCGGGACTAGATTGGCCAGCCACCGACATGTCCGACGACTATAGAGTCGTCCCCACGACACCGGGTCAAAGTTGGCCAGCCGCCGACATGTCCGACGACAATCGGATCGTCCCCACGACCACGCGCCAAAGATGGCCAGCCGCCGACATGTCCGACGACTTTTGGATCGTACCCACGACCACGGGCCAAAGTTGGCCAGCCGCCGACATGTCCGACGACTATAGGGTCGTCCCCACGACCCCGGGACTAGATTGGTCCGCCACCGTCATGTCCGACGACTATAGGGTCGTCCCCACGACCCCGGGACTAGATTGGTCCGCCACCGTCATGTCCGACGACTATAGGGTCGTCCCCACGACCCCGGGCCAAAGTTGGCAAGCCGCCGAAATGTCCGACGACTGTAGGGTCGTCCCCACGACCCCGGGACTAGATTGGCCCGCCACCGTCAAGTCCGACGACCTCGGGACTAGGTTGGCCAGCCGCCGACATGTCCGACGACTATAGGGTCGTCCCCACGACCTCGGGCCAATTTTGGCCAGCCGCCGACATGTCCGACGACTATAGGGTCGTCCCCACGACCCCGGGCCAAAGTTGGCAAGCCGCCGAAATGTCCGACGACTGTAGGGTCGTCCCCACAACCCCGGGACTAGATTGGCCCGCCACCGTCAAGTCCGACGACTATAGGGTCGTCCCCACGACCCCGGGCCAAAGTTGGCAAGCCGCCGAAATGTCCGACGACTGTAGGGTCGTCCCCACGACTCCGTGCCAAAGTTGGCAAGCTGCCGACTTGTCCGACGACTATAGGGTCGTCCCCACGACCCCGGGAATAGATTGGCCCGCCACCGTCATTTCCGACGACAATAGGGTCGTCCCCACGACCACGGGTCAAAGTTGGCCAGCCGCCGACATATCCGACGACTATAGGGTCGTCCCCACGACCCCGGGCCAAAGTTGGCAAGCCGCCGAAATGTCCGACGACTGTAGGGTCGTCCCCACGACCTCGGGACTAGATTGGCCCGCCACCGTCAAGTCCGACGACTATAGGGTCGTCCCCACGACCCCGGGCCAAAGTTGGCAAGCCGCCGAAATGTCCGACGACTGTAGGGTCGTCCCCACAACCCCGGGACTAGATTGGCCCGCCACCGTCAAGTCCGACGACTATAGGGTCGTCCCCACGACCCCGGGCCAAAGTTGGCAAGCCGCCGAAATGTCCGACGACTGTAGGGTCGTCCCCACGACCCCCGGACTAGATTGGCCCGCCACCGACAAGTCCGACGACTATAGGGTCGTCCCCACGACCCCGGGACTAGATTGGCCCGCCACCGTCATGTCCAACGACTATCGGATCGTCCCCACGACCACGGGCCAAAGTTGGCCAGCCGCCGACATGTCCGACGACTATAGGGTCGTCCCCACGACCCCGAGACTAGATTGGCCCGCCACCGTCATGTCCGACGAAAATAGGGTCGTCCCCACGACCCCGGGTTCAGGTTGGCCAGCCGCCGACATTTCCGACGACTATAGAGTCGTCCCCACGACCCCGGGACTAGATTGGCCCGCCACCGTCATGTCCAACGACAATAGGGTCGTCCCCACGACCACGGGCCAAAGTTGGGCAGCCGGCGACATATCCGACGACTATTGGGTCGTCCCCACGACCCCGGGCCAAAGTTGGGCAGCCGCCGACATGTCCGACGACTATAGGGTCGTCCCCACGACCCCGAGACTAGATTGGCCCGCCACCGTCAAGTCCGACGACCTCGGGACTAGTTTGGCCAGCCGCCGACATGTCCGACGACTATAGGGTCGTCCCCACGACCCCGGGCCAAAGATGTCCAGCCGCCGTCTTGTCCGACGACTATAGGGTCGTCCCCACGACCCCGGGCCAAAGTTGGCAAGCCGCCGAAATGTCCGACGACTGTAGGGTCGTCCCCACAACCCCGGGACTAGATTGGCCCGCCACCGTCAAGTCCGACGACTATAGGGTCGTCCCCACGACCCCGGGCCAAAGTTGGCAAGCCGCCGAAATGTCCGACGACTGTAGGGTCGTCCCCACGACCCCCGGACTAGATTGGCCCGCCACCGACAAGTCCGACGACTATAGGGTCGTCCCCACGACCCCGGGACTAGATTGGCCCGCCACCGTCATGTCCAACGACTATCGGATCGTCCCCACGACCACGGGCCAAAGTTGGCCAGCCGCCGACATGTCCGACGACTATAGGGTCGTCCCCACGACCCCGAGACTAGATTGGCCCGCCACCGTCATGTCCGACGAAAATAGGGTCGTCCCCACGACCCCGGGTTCAGGTTGGCCAGCCGCCGACATTTCCGACGACTATAGAGTCGTCCCCACGACCCCGGGACTAGATTGGCCCGCCACCGTCATGTCCAACGACAATAGGGTCGTCCCCACGACCACGGGCCAAAGTTGGGCAGCCGGCGACATATCCGACGACTATTGGGTCGTCCCCACGACCCCGGGCCAAAGTTGGGCAGCCGCCGACATGTCCGACGACTATAGGGTCGTCCCCACGACCCCGGGACTAGGTTGGCACGCCACCGACATGTCTGACGACTATAGGGTCGTCCCCACGACCCCGGGACTAGGTTGGCCCGCCGCCGACTTGTCCGACGACTATAGGGTCGTCCCCACGACCCCGGGACTAGGTTGGCTCGCCACCGACATGTCTGACGACTATAGGGTCGTCCCCACGACCCCGGGACTAGATTGGCCCGCCACCGTCAAGTCCGACGACTATAGGGTCGTCCCCACGACCCCGGGCCAAAGTTGGACAGCCGCCGACTTGTCCGACGATTATAGGGTCGTCCCCACGACCACGGGCCAAAGTTGGCCAGCCGCCGGCTTGTCCGACGAATATAGGGTCGTCCCCACGACCCCGGGACTAGGTTGGCCCGCCGCCGACTTGTCCGACGACTATAGGGTCGTCCCCACGACCCGGGACTAGAGTGGCCCGCCACCGTCATGTCCGACGACTATATGGTCGTCCCCACGACCACGGGCCAATGTTGTCCAGCCGCTGACTTGTCCGACGACTATAGGGTCGTCCCCACGACCGCGGGACTAGATTGGCTCGCCGCCGACATGTCCGACGACTATAGGGTCGTCTCCACGACCCCTGGGCCAAAGTTGGACAGCCACCGACATTTCCGACGACTATACGGTCGTCCCCACGACCACGGGCCAAAGTTCGCCAGCCACCGACATGTTTGACGACTATAGGGTCGTCCCCACGACCCGGGACTAGACTGGCCCGCCACCGTCATGTCCGACGACTATAGGGTCGTCCCCACGACCCCGGGACTAGGTAGGCCCGCCACCAACTTGTCCGACGACTATAGGGTCGTCCCCACGACCCCGGGACTAGATTGGCCCGCCACCGTTATGTCCGACGACTATAGGGTCGTCCCCACGACCACGGGCCAAAGTTGGCCAGCCGGCGACATGTCCGACGACTATAGGGTCGTCCCCACGACCCCGGGACTAGATTAGCCCGCCACCGTCTTGTCCGACGACTATAGGGTCGTCTTCACGACCACGGGCCAAAGTTGGCCAGCCGCCGACATTTCCGACGACTATAGGGTCGTCCTCACGACCACGGGCCAAATTTGGCCAGCTGCCGACTTGTCCGAACATTATAGGGTCGTCCCCACAACGCCGGGACTAGGTTGGCTCGCCGCCGACATTTCCGACGACTATAGGGTCGTCCCCACGACCACGGGCCATATTTGGCCAGCCGCCGACTTGTCCGACGACTATAGGGTCGTTCCCACGACCACGGGCCAAAGTTGGCCAGCCGCCGACTTGTTCGAGGACTATAGGGTCGTCCCCACGACCCCGGGTCTAGGTTGGCCCGCCACCGTCATGTCCAACGACTATCGGATCGTCCCCACGACCACGGGCCAAAGTTGGCCAGCCGCCGACATGTCCGACGACTATAGGGTCGTCCCCACGACCCCGAGACTAGATTGGCCCGCCACCGTCATGTCCGACGAAAATAGGGTCGTCCCCACGACCCCGGGTTCAGGTTGGCCAGCCGCCGACATTTCCGACGACTATAGAGTCGTCCCCACGACCCCGGGACTAGATTGGCCCGCCACCGTCATGTCCAACGACAATAGGGTCGTCCCCACGACCACGGGCCAAAGTTGGGCAGCCGGCGACATATCCGACGACTATTGGGTCGTCCCCACGACCCCGGGCCAAAGTTGGGCAGCCGCCGACATGTCCGACGACTATAGGGTCGTCCCCACGACCCCGAGACTAGATTGGCCCGCCACCGTCAAGTCCGACGACCTCGGGACTAGGTTGGCCAGCCGCCGACATGTCCGACGACTATAGGGTCGTCCCCACGACCCCGGGCCAAAGATGTCCAGCCGCCGTCTTGTCCGACGACTATAGGGTCGTCCCCACGACCCCGGGCCAAAGTTGGCAAGCCGCCGAAATGTCCGACGACTGTAGGGTCGTCCCCACAACCCCGGGACTAGATTGGCCCGCCACCGTCAAGTCCGACGACTATAGGGTCGTCCCCACGACCCCGGGCCAAAGTTGGCAAGCCGCCGAAATGTCCGACGACTGTAGGGTCGTCCCCACGACCCCCGGACTAGATTGGCCCGCCACCGACAAGTCCGACGACTATAGGGTCGTCCCCACGACCCCGGGACTAGATTGGCCCGCCACCGTCATGTCCAACGACTATCGGATCGTCCCCACGACCACGGGCCAAAGTTGGCCAGCCGCCGACATGTCCGACGACTATAGGGTCGTCCCCACGACCCCGAGACTAGATTGGCCCGCCACCGTCATGTCCGACGAAAATAGGGTCGTCCCCACGACCCCGGGTTCAGGTTGGCCAGCCGCCGACATTTCCGACGACTATAGAGTCGTCCCCACGACCCCGGGACTAGATTGGCCCGCCACCGTCATGTCCAACGACAATAGGGTCGTCCCCACGACCACGGGCCAAAGTTGGGCAGCCGGCGACATATCCGACGACTATTGGGTCGTCCCCACGACCCCGGGCCAAAGTTGGGCAGCCGCCGACATGTCCGACGACTATAGGGTCGTCCCCACGACCCCGAGACTAGATTGGCCCGCCACCGTCAAGTCCGACGACCTCGGGACTAGGTTGGCCAGCCGCCGACATGTCCGACGACTATAGGGTCGTCCCCACGACCCCGGGCCAAAGATGTCCAGCCGCCGTCTTGTCCGACGACTATAGGGTCGTCCCCACGACCCCGGGACTAGATTGGCCCGCCACCGTCAAGTCCGACGACCTCGGGACTTGGTTGGCCAGCCGCCGACATGTCCGACGACTATAGGGTCGCCCCCACGACCTCGGGACTAGGTAGGCCAGCCGCCGACATGTCCGACGACTATAGGGTCGTCCCCACCACCCCGGGCCAAAGTTGGCAAGCCGCCGAAATGTCCGACGACTGTAGGGTCGTCCCCAAGACCCCGGGACTAGATTGGCCCGCCACCGTCAAGTCCGACGACTATAGGGTCGTCCCCACGACCCCGGGCCAAAGTTGGCAAGCCGCCGAAATGTCCGACGACTGTAGGGTCGCCCCCACGACCCCGTAGCTAGATTGGCCCGCCACCGTCAAGTCCGACGACTATAGGGTCGTCCCAACTACCTCGGGACTAGGTTGGCCAGTCGCCGACATGTCCGACGACTATAGGGTCGTCCCCACGACCCCGGGCCAAAGATGTCCAGCCGCCGTCTTGTCCGACGACTATAGGGTCGTCCCCACGACCCCCGGACTAGGTTGGCCGGCCGCCGACTTGTCCGACGACTATAGGGTCGTCCCCACGACCCCCCGACTAGGTGGGCTCGCCGCCGACTTGTCCGACGACTATAGGGTCATCCCCACGACCCCGGGACTAGGTTGGCCCGCCGCCGACTTGTCCGACGACTATAGGGTCGTCCCCACGACCCCGGGACTAGGTTGGCACGCCACCGACATGTCTGACGACTATAGGGTCGTCCCCACGACCCCGGGACTAGGTTGGCCCGCCGCCGACTTGTCCGACGACTATAGGGTCGTCCCCACGACCCCGGGACTAGGTTGGCTCGCCACCGACATGTCTGACGACTATAGGGTCGTCCCCACGACCCCGGGACTAGATTGGCCCGCCACCGTCAAGTCCGACGACTATAGGGTCGTCCCCACGACCCCGGGCCAAAGTTGGACAGCCGCCGACTTGTCCGACGATTATAGGGTCGTCCCCACGACCACGGGCCAAAGTTGGCCAGCCGCCGGCTTGTCCGACGAATATAGGGTCGTCCCCACGACCCCGGGACTAGGTTGGCCCGCCGCCGACTTGTCCGACGACTATAGGGTCGTCCCCACGACCCGGGACTAGAGTGGCCCGCCACCGTCATGTCCGACGACTATATGGTCGTCCCCACGACCACGGGCCAATGTTGTCCAGCCGCTGACTTGTCCGACGACTATAGGGTCGTCCCCACGACCGCGGGACTAGATTGGCTCGCCGCCGACATGTCCGACGACTATAGGGTCGTCTCCACGACCCCTGGGCCAAAGTTGGACAGCCACCGACATTTCCGACGACTATACGGTCGTCCCCACGACCACGGGCCAAAGTTCGCCAGCCACCGACATGTTTGACGACTATAGGGTCGTCCCCACGACCCGGGACTAGACTGGCCCGCCACCGTCATGTCCGACGACTATAGGGTCGTCCCCACGACCCCGGGACTAGGTAGGCCCGCCACCAACTTGTCCGACGACTATAGGGTCGTCCCCACGACCCCGGGACTAGATTGGCCCGCCACCGTTATGTCCGACGACTATAGGGTCGTCCCCACGACCACGGGCCAAAGTTGGCCAGCCGGCGACATGTCCGACGACTATAGGGTCGTCCCCACGACCCCGGGACTAGATTAGCCCGCCACCGTCTTGTCCGACGACTATAGGGTCGTCTTCACGACCACGGGCCAAAGTTGGCCAGCCGCCGACATTTCCGACGACTATAGGGTCGTCCTCACGACCACGGGCCAAATTTGGCCAGCTGCCGACTTGTCCGAACATTATAGGGTCGTCCCCACAACGCCGGGACTAGGTTGGCTCGCCGCCGACATTTCCGACGACTATAGGGTCGTCCCCACGACCACGGGCCATATTTGGCCAGCCGCCGACTTGTCCGACGACTATAGGGTCGTTCCCACGACCACGGGCCAAAGTTGGCCAGCCGCCGACTTGTTCGAGGACTATAGGGTCGTCCCCACGACCCCGGGTCTAGGTTGGCCAGCCGCCGACATGTCCGACGACTATAGAGTCGTCCCCAAGACACCGGGCCAAAGTAGGACAGCCACCGACATCTCCGACGACTATAGGGTCGTCCCCACGATCCCGGGACTAGATTGGCTAGCCACCGTCACGTCCGACGACTATCGGATCGTCCCCACGACCACGGGCCGAAGTTGGCCAGCCGCCGACATGTCCGACGACTGTTGGGTCGTCCCCACGACCACGGGCCAATGTTGGCCAGCCGCCGACATGTCCGACGATTATAGGGTCGTCCCCACGACCCCGGGACTAGGTTGGCTCGCCACCGTCATGTCTGACGACTATAGGGTCGTCCCCACGACCACGGGCCAAAGTTGGCCAGCCGCCGACATGTCCGACGACTATAGGGTCGTCCCCACGACCCGGGACTAGACTGGCCCGCCACCGTCATGTCCGACGACTATATGGTCGTCCCCACGTCCACGGGCCAATGTTGGCTAGCCGCTGACTTGTCCGACGACTATAGGGTCGTCCCCACGACCACGGGCCAAAGTTGGCCAGCCGCCGACATGTCCGACGACTATAGGGTCGTCCCCACGACCCGGGACTAGACTGGCCCGCCACCGTCATGTCCGACGACTATAGGGTCGTCCCCACGACCCCCGAACTAGGTTGGCCGGCCGCCGACTTGTCCGACGACTATAGGGTCGTCCCCACGACCCCCGGACTAGGTGGGCTCGCCCCCGACTTGTCCGACGACTATAGGGTCGTTCCCACGACCCCGGCCCAAAGTTGGCAAGCTGCCGACTTATCCGACGACTATAGGGTCGTCCCCACGACCCCGGGACTAGGTAGGCCCGCCACCGACTTGTCCGACGACTATAGGGTCGTCCCCACGACCCCGGGACTAGATTGGCCCGCCACCGTTATGTCCGACGACTATAGGGTCGTCCCCACGACCACGGCCTAAAGTTGGCCATCCGGCGACATGTCCGACGACTATAGGGTCGTCCCCACGACCCCGGGACTAGATTGGCCCGCCACCGTCTTGTCCGACGACTATAGGGTCGTCTTCACGACCACGGGCCAAAGTTGGCCAGCCGCCGACATTTCCGACGACTATAGGGTCGTCCTCACGACCACGGGCCAAATTTGGCCAGCTGCCGACTTGTCCGAACATTATAGGGTCGTCCCCACGACGCCGGGACTAGGTTGGCTCGCCGCCGACATTTCCGACGACTATAGGGTCGTCCCCACGACCACGGGCCATATTTGGCCAGCCGCCGACTTGTCCGAAGACTATAGGGTCGTTCCCACGACCACGGGCCAAAGTTGGCCAGCCGCCGACTTGTTCGAGGACTATAGGGTCGTCCCCACGACCCCGGGTCTAGGTTGGCCAGCCGCCGACATGTCCGACGACTATGGAGTCGTCCCCAAGACACCGGGCCAAAGTAGGACAGCCGCCGACATCTCCGACGACTATAGGGTCGTCCCCACGATCCCGGGACTAGATTGGCTAGCCACCGTCACGTCCGATGACTATCGGATCGTCCCCACGACCACGGGCCAAAGTTGGCCTGCCGCCGACATGTCCGACGACTGTTGGGTCGTCCCCACGACCACGGGCCAATGTTGGCCAGCCGCCGACATGTCCGACGATTATAGGGTCGTCCCCACGACCCCGGGCCAATAATGGCCAATCGACGACATGTCCGACGACTATAGGGTCGTACCCACGACCCCGGGACTTGATTGGCCCGGCACCGTCATGTCCAACGACTATCGGATCGTCCCTACGACCACGGGCCTAAGTTGACCAGCCGCCGACATGTCCGATGACTATAGGGTCGTCCCTATGACCCCGGGACTAGATTGGCCCGCCACCGTCATGTCCGACGACTATCGGATCGTCCCCACGACCACGGGCCAAAGTTGGCCAGCCGCCGACTTGTCCGACGACTATAGGGTCGTCCCCACGACCCCGGGACTAGACTGGCCCGCCACCGTCATGTCCGACGACTATAGGGTCATCCCCACGACCCCGGGGCTAGGTTGGCCCGCCGCCGACTTGTCCGACGACTATAGGGTCGTCCCCACGACCCCGGGACTAGATTGGCCCGCCACCGTTATGTCCGACGACTATAGGGTCGTCCCCACGACCACGGGCCAAAGTTGGCCAGCCGGCGACATGTCCGACGACTATAGGGTCGTCCCTACGACCCCGGGACTAGGTTGGCTCGCCAGCGACATGTCTGACGACTATAGGGTCGTCCCCACGACCCCGGGACTAGATTGGCCCGCCACCGTCAAGTCCGACGACTATAGGGTCGTCCCCACGACCCCGGGCCAAAGTTGGACAGCCGCCGACTTGTCCGACGACTATAGGGTCGTCCCCACGACCACGGGCCAATGTTGGCCAGCCGCCGGCTTGTCCGACGACTATAGGGTCGTTCCCACGACCCCGGCCCAAAGTTGGCAAGCTGCCGACTTATCCGACGACTATAGGGTCGTCCCCACGACCCCGGGACTAGGTAGGCCCGCCACCAACTTGTCCGACGACTATAGGGTCGTCCCCACGACCCCGGGACTAGATTAGCCCGCCACCGTCTTGTCCGACGACTATAGGGTCGTCTTCACGACCACGGGCCAAAGTTGGCCAGCCGCCGACATTTCCGACGACTATAGGGTCGTCCTCACGACCACGGGCCAAATTTGGCCAGCTGCCGACTTGTCCGAACATTATAGGGTCGTCCCCACGACCCCGGGACTAGGTTGGCCCGCCGCCGACTTGTCCGACGACTATAGGGTCGTCCCCACGACCACGGGCCAAAGTTGGCCAGCCGCCGACATATCCGACGACTATAGGGTCGTCCCCACGACCCCGGGACTAGATTGGCCCGCCACCGTCATGTCCAACGACTATCGGATCGTCCCCACGACCACGGGCCAAAGTTGGCCAGCCGCCGACATGTCCGACGACTATTGGGTCGTCCCCACGACACCGGGCCAAAGTTGGCCAGCCGCTGACATATCCAACGACTATAGAGTCGTCCCCACGACCACGGGCCAAAGTTGACCAGCCGCCGACATGTCCGACGACTATTGGATCGTCCCCACGACCCCGGGCCAAAGTTGGCAAGCTGCCGAAATGTCCGACGACTGTAGCGTCGTCCCCACGACCCCCGGACTAGACTGGCCCGCCACCGACAAGTCCGACGACTATAGGGTCGTCCCCACGACCCCGGGCCAATGTTGGCCAATCGCCGACATGTCCGACGACTATTGGATCGTCCCCACGACCACGGGCCAAAGTTGACCAGCCGCCGACATGTCCGACGACTATTGGATCGTCCCCACGACCCCGGGCCAAAGTTGGCAAGCTGCCGAAATGTCCGACGACTGTAGGGTCGTCCCCACGACCCCCGGACTAGACTGGCCCGCCACCGACAAGTCCGACGACTATAGGGTCGTCCCCACGACTCCGGGAATAGATTGGCCGGCCACCGTCAAGTCCGACGACTATAGGGTCGTCCCCACGACCACGGGCCAAAGTTGGCCAGACGCCGACATGTCCGACGACTATAGGGTCGTCCCCACGACCCCGGGAATAGATTGGCCGGCCACCGTCAAGTCCGACGACTATAGGGTCGTCCCCACGACTTCGGGACTAGATTGGCCCGCCAACGTCAAGTCCGACGACTATAGGGTCGTCCCCACGACCCCGGGCCAAAGTTGGCAAGCCGCCGAAATGTCCGACGACTGTAGGGTCGTCCCCACGACCCCCGGACTAGATTGGCCCGCCACCGTCATGTCCAACGACTATCGGATCGTCCCCACGACCACGGGCCAAAGTTGGCCAGCCGCCGACATGTCCGACGACTGTAGGGTCGTCCCCACGACCCCGGGCCAAAGTTGGCAAGCCGCCGAAATGTCGGACGACTGTAGGGTCGTCCCCACAACCCCGGGACTAGATTGGCCCGCCACCGTCATGTCCGACGACAATAGGGTCGTCCCCACGACCCCGGGTCCAGGTTGGCCAGCCGCCGACATTTCCGACGACTATAGGGTCGTCCCCACGACCCCGAGACTAGATTGGCCCGCCACCGTCATGTCCGACGACAATAGGGTCGTCCCCACGACCCCGGGTCCAGGTTGGCCAGCCGCCGACATTTCCGACGACTATAGAGTCGTCCCCACGACCCCGGGCCAAAGATGGCCAGCCGCCGACATGTCCGACGACTATAGGGTCGTCCCCACGACCCCGAGACTAGATTGGCCCGCCACCGTCATGTCCGACGACAATAGGGTCGTCCCCACGACCCCGGGTCCAGGTTGGCCAGCCGCCGACATTTCCGACGACTATAGAGTCGTCCCCACGACACCGGGCCAAAGTTGGCCAGCCGCCGACATGTCCGACGACTATAGGGTCGTCCCCACGACCCCGGGACTAGATTGGCCCGCCACCGTCATGTCCGACAATTATAGGGTCGTCCCCACTACCCCGGGACAAGCTTGGCCCGCCGCCGAATTGTTCGACGACTATAGGGTCGTCCCCACGACCCCGGGCCAAAGTTGGCAAGCCGCCGAAATGTCCGACGACTGTAGGGTCGTACCCACGACCCCGGGACTAGGCTGACAAGCCGCCAACATGTCCGACGACTATAGGGTCGCCCCCACGACCCCGGGCCAAAGTTGGCCAGCCGCCGACATGTCCGACGACTATAGGGTCGTCCCCACGACCCCGAGACTACATTGGCCCGCCACCGTCATGTCCGACGACTATAGGGTCGTCCCCACGACCCCGGGACTAGATTGGCCCGCCACCGTCATGTCCAACGACTATAGGGTCGTCCCCACAACCACGGGCCAAAGTTGGCCTGCCGCCGACATGTCCGACGACGATTGGATCGTCCCCACGACCACGGGCCAAAGTTGGCCAGCCGCCGACATGTCCGACGACTATAGGGTCGTCCCCACGACCCCGGGACTAGAGTGGTCCGCCACCGTCTTGTCCGACGACTATAGGGTCGTCCCCACGACCACGGGCCAAAGTTGACCAGCCGCCGACATGTCCGACGACTATAGGGTCGTCCCCACGACCCCGGGACTAGATTGGCCCGCCACCGTCATGTCCGACGATTATAGGGTCGTCCCCACGACCGCGAGACTAGATTGGCCCGCCACCGTCATGTCCGACGACAATAGGGTCGTCCCCACGACCCCGGGACAAGCTTGGCCCGCCGGCGTCTTGTCCGACGACTATAGGGTCGTCCCCACGACCCCGGGTCTAGGTTGGCCAGCTGCCGACATGTCCGACGACTATAGACTCGTCCCCACGAACGCGAGCCAAGGATGTCCAGCCGCCGTCTTGTCCGACGCCTATAGGGTCGTCCCCACGACCCCGGGCCAAAGTTGGCAAGCCGCCGAAATGTCCGACGACAGTAGGGTCGTCCCCACGACCCCGGGACTAGATTGGCCCGCCACCGTGAAGTCCGACGACTATAGGGTCGACCCCACGACCTCGGGACTACGTTGGCCAGCCGCCGACATGTCCGACGACTATAGGGTCGTCCCCACGACCCCGGGCCAATGTTGGCCAATCGCCGACATATCCGACGACTATAGGGTCGTCCCTACGACCCCGGGACTAGATTGGCCCGCCACCGTCATGTCCAACGACTATAGGGTCGTCCCCACGACCCCGGGCCAAAGTTGGCATGCCGCCGAAATGTCCGCCGACTATAGGGTCGTCCCCACGACCCCGGGCCAAAGTTGGCAAGCCGCCGAAATGTCCGACGACTATAGGGTCGTCCCCACGAACGCGAGCCAAGGATATCCAGCCGCCGTCTTGTCCGACGACTATAGGGTCGTCCCCACAACCCCGGGACTAGATTGGTCCGCCACCGTCATGTCCGACGACTATAGGGTCGTCCCCACGACCCCGGGCCAAAGTTGGCAAGCCGCCGAAATGTCCGACGACTGTAGGGTCGTCCCCACGACCCCGGGACTAGATTGGCCCGCCACCGTGAAGTCCGACGACTATAGGGTCGTCCCCACGACCTCGGGACTAGGTTGGCCAGCCGCCGACATGTCCGACGACTATAGGGTCCACCCCACGACCCCGGGCCAATGTTGGCCAATCGCCGACATATCCGACGACTATAGGGTCGTCCCTACGACCCCGGGACTAGATTGGCCCGCCACCGTCATGTCCAACGACTATAGGGTCGTCCCCACGACCCCGGGAATAGATTGGCCCGCCACCGTCATGTCCGACGACTATAGAGTCGTCCCCACGACTACGGGCCAAAGTTGGCCAGCCGTCGACATGTCCGACGACTATTGGGTCGTCCCCACGACCACGGGCCATAGTTGGCCAGCCGCCGACATGTCCGAAGACTATAGGGTCGTCCCCACGACCCCGGGACTAGATTGACCAGCCGCCGACATGTCCGACGACTGCAGGGTCGTCCCCACGACCCCGGGACTAGATTGGCCCGCCACCGTCAAGTCCGACGACCTCGGGACTAGGTTGGCCAGCCGCCGACATGTCCGACGACTATAGGGTCGCCCCCACGACCTCGGGACTAGGTTGGCCAGCCGCCGACATGTCCGACGACTATTGGGTCGTCCCCACGACCCCGGGACTAGAATGGCCCGCCACCGTCATGTCCAACGACTATCGGATCGTCCCCACGACCACGGGACTAGGTTGGCCAGCCGCCGACATGTCCCACGACTATAGGGTCGTCCCGACGACCCCGGGCCAATGTTGGCCAGCCGCCGACATGTCCGACGACTATTGGGTCGTCCCCACGACCACGGGCCAAAGTTGGCCAGCCGCCGACATGTCCGACGACTATTGGATCGTCCCCACGACCCCGGGACAAGATTGGCCCGCCACCGTCATGTCCAACGACTATCGGATCGCCCCCACGACCACGGGCCAAAGTTGGCCAGCCGCCGACATGTCCGACGAATATTGGGTCGTCCCCACGACCACGGGCCAAAGTTTTGCCAGCCGCCGACATGTCCGACGACAATAGGGTCGTCCCCACGACCCCGGGTCTAGGTTGGCCAGCCGCCGACATGTCCGACGACTATAGAGTCGTCCCCACGACACCGGGCCAAAGTTGGCCAGCCGCTGACATGTCCAACGACTATAGGGTCGTCCCCACGACCTCGGGACTAGGTTGGCCACCCGCCGACATGACCGACGACTATAGGGTCGTCCCCACGACCCCGGGTCTAGGTTGGCCAGCCGCCGACATTTCCGACGACTATAGAGTCGTCCCCACGACCCCGGGCCAAAGTTGGCCAGCCGCCGACATGTCCGACGACTATGGGGTCGTCCCCATGACCCCGAGACTAGATTGGCCCGCCACCGTCATGTCCGACGACAATAGGGTCGTCCCCACGACCCCGGGTCCAGGTTGGCCCGCCACCGTCATGTCCGACGACTATAGAGTCGTCCCCACGACTACGGGCCAAAGTTGGCCAGCCGTCGACATGTCCGACGACTATTGGGTCGTCCCCACGACCACGGGCCATAGTTGGCCAGCCGCTGACATGTCCAACGACTATAGGGTCGTCCCCACGACCTCGGGACTAGGTTGGCCACCCGCCGACATGACCGACGACTATAGGGTCGTCCCCACGACCCCGGGTCTAGGTTGGCCAGCCGCCGACATTTCCGACGACTATAGAGTCGTCCCCACGACCCCGGGCCAAAGTTGGCCAGCCGCCGACATGTCCGACGACTATGGGGTCGTCCCCATGACCCCGAGACTAGATTGGCCCGCCACCGTCATGTCCGACGACAATAGGGTCGTCCCCACGACCCCGGGTCCAGGTTGGCCAGCCGCCGACATTTCCGACGACTATAGAGTCGTCCCCACGACACCGGGCCAAAGTTGGCCAGCCGCCGACATGTCCGACGACTATAGGGTCGTCCCCACGACCCCGGGCCAATGTTGGCCAATCGCCGACATATCCGACGACTATAGGGTCGTCCCTACGACCCCGGGACTAGATTGGCCCGCCACCGTCATGTCCAACGACTATAGGGTCGTCCCCACGACCCCGGGCCAAAGTTGGCATGCCGCCGAAATGTCCGCCGACTATAGGGTCGTCCCCACGACCCCGGGCCAAAGTTGGCCAGCCGCCGACATGTCCGACGACTATGGGGTCGTCCCCATGACCCCGAGACTAGATTGGCCCGCCACCGTCATGTCCGACGACAATAGGGTCGTCCCCACGACCCCGGGTCCAGGTTGGCCAGCCGCCGACATTTCCGACGACTATAGAGTCGTCCCCACGACACCGGGCCAAAGTTGGCCAGCCGCCGACATGTCCGACGACTATAGGGTCGTCCCCACGAACGCGAGCCAAGGATATCCAGCCGCCGTCTTGTCCGACGACTATAGGGTCGTCCCCACAACCCCGGGACTAGATTGGTCCGCCACCGTCATGTCCGACGACTATAGGGTCGTCCCCACGACCCCGGGCCAAAGTTGGCAAGCCGCCGAAATGTCCGACGACTGTAGGGTCGTCCCCACGACCCCGGGACTAGATTGGCCCGCCACCGTGAAGTCCGACGACTATAGGGTCGTCCCCACGACCTCGGGACTAGGTTGGCCAGCCGCCGACATGTCCGACGACTATAGGGTCCACCCCACGACCCCGGGCCAATGTTGGCCAATCGCCGACATATCCGACGACTATAGGGTCGTCCCTACGACCCCGGGACTAGATTGGCCCGCCACCGTCATGTCCAACGACTATAGGGTCGTCCCCACGACCCCGGGAATAGATTGGCCCGCCACCGTCATGTCCGACGACTATAGAGTCGTCCCCACGACTACGGGCCAAAGTTGGCCAGCCGTCGACATGTCCGACGACTATTGGGTCGTCCCCACGACCACGGGCCAAAGTTGGCCAGCCGCCGACATGTCCGAAGACTATAGGGTCGTCCCCACGACCCCGGGACTAGATTGACCAGCCGCCGACATGTCCGACGACTGCAGGGTCGTCCCCACGACCCCGGGACTAGATTGGCCCGCCACCGTCAAGTCCGACGACCTCGGGACTAGGTTGGCCAGCCGCCGACATGTCCGACGACTATAGGGTCGCCCCCACGACCTCGGGACTAGGTTGGCCAGCCGCCGACATGTCCGACGACTATTGGGTCGTCCCCACGACCCCGGGACTAGAATGGCCCGCCACCGTCATGTCCAACGACTATCGGATCGTCCCCACGACCACGGGACTAGGTTGGCCAGCCGCCGACATGTCCCACGACTATAGGGTCGTCCCGACGACCCCGGGCCAATGTTGGCCAGCCGCCGACATGTCCGACGACTATTGGGTCGTCCCCACGACCACGGGCCAAAGTTGGCCAGCCGCCGACATGTCCGACGACTATTGGATCGTCCCCACGACCCCGGGACAAGATTGGCCCGCCACCGTCATGTCCAACGACTATCGGATCGCCCCCACGACCACGGGCCAAAGTTGGCCAGCCGCCGACATGTCCGACGAATATTGGGTCGTCCCCACGAGCACGGGCCAAAGTTTTGCCAGCCGCCGACATGTCCGACGACAATAGGGTCGTCCCCACGACCCCGGATCTAGGTTGGCCAGCCGCCGACATGTCCGACGACTATAGAGTCGTCCCCACGACACCGGGCCAAAGTTGGCCAGCCGCTGACATGTCCAACGACTATAGGGTCGTCCCCCACGACCTCGGGACTAGGTTGGCCACCCGCCGACATGACCGACGACTATAGGGTCGTCCCCACGACCCCGGGTCTAGGTTGGCCAGCCGCCGACATTTCCGACGACTATAGAGTCGTCCCCACGACCCCGGGCCAAAGTTGGCCAGCCGCCGACATGTCCGACGACTATGGGGTCGTCCCCATGACCCCGAGACTAGATTGGCCCGCCACCGTCATGTCCGACGACAATAGGGTCGTCCCCACGACCCCGGGTCCAGGTTGGCCAGCCGCCGACATTTCCGACGACTATAGAGTCGTCCCCACGACACCGGGCCAAAGTTGGCCAGCCGCCGACATGTCCGACGACTATAGGGTCGTCCCCACGACCCCGGGCCAATGTTGGCCAATCGCCGACATATCCGACGACTATAGGGTCGTCCCTACGACCCCGGGACTAGATTGGCCCGCCACCGTCATGTCCAACGACTATAGGGTCGTCCCCACGACCCCGGGCCAAAGTTGGCATGCCGCCGAAATGTCCGCCGACTATAGGGTCGTCCCCACGACCCCGGGCCAAAGTTGGCCAGCCGCCGACATGTCCGACGACTATGGGGTCGTCCCCATGACCCCGAGACTAGATTGGCCCGCCACCGTCATGTCCGACGACAATAGGGTCGTCCCCACGACCCCGGGTCCAGGTTGGCCAGCCGCCGACATTTCCGACGACTATAGAGTCGTCCCCACGACACCGGGCCAAAGTTGGCCAGCCGCCGACATGTCCGACGACTATAGGGTCGTCCCCACGAACGCGAGCCAAGGATATCCAGCCGCCGTCTTGTCCGACGACTATAGGGTCGTCCCCACAACCCCGGGACTAGATTGGTCCGCCACCGTCATGTCCGACGACTATAGGGTCGTCCCCACGACCCCGGGCCAAAGTTGGCAAGCCGCCGAAATGTCCGACGACTGTAGGGTCGTCCCCACGACCCCGGGACTAGATTGGCCCGCCACCGTGAAGTCCGACGACTATAGGGTCGTCCCCACGACCTCGGGACTAGGTTGGCCAGCCGCCGACATGTCCGACGACTATAGGGTCCACCCCACGACCCCGGGCCAATGTTGGCCAATCGCCGACATATCCGACGACTATAGGGTCGTCCCTACGACCCCGGGACTAGATTGGCCCGCCACCGTCATGTCCAACGACTATAGGGTCGTCCCCACGACCCCGGGAATAGATTGGCCCGCCACCGTCATGTCCGACGACTATAGAGTCGTCCCCACGACTACGGGCCAAAGTTGGCCAGCCGCCGACATGTCCGACGACTATTGGGTCGTCCCCACGACCACGGGCCAAAGTTGGCCAGCCGCCGACATGTCCGAAGACTATAGGGTCGTCCCCACGACCCCGGGACTAGATTGACCTGCCGCCGACATGTCCGACGACTATTGGGTCGTCCCCACGACCCCGGGCCAAAGTTGGCAAGCCGCCGAAATGTCCGACGACTGTAGGGTCGTCCCCACAACCCCGGGACTAGATTGGCCCGCCACCGTCAAGTCCGACGACTATAGGGTCGTCCCCACGACCCCGGGCCAAAGTTGGCAAGCCGCCGAAATGTCCGACGACTGTAGGGTCGTCCCCACCACCCCCGGACTAGATTGGCCCGCCACCGACAAGTCCGACGACTATAGGGTCGTCCCCACGACCCCGGGACTAGATTGGCCCGCCACCGTCATGTCCAACGACGATTGGATCGTCCCCACGACCACGGGCCAAAGTTGGCCAGCCGCCGACATGTCCGACGACTATAGGGTCGTCCCCACGACCCCGGGAATAGATTGGTCCGCCACCGTCTTGTCCGACGACTATAGGGTCGTCCCCACGACCACGGGCCAAAGTTGACCAGCCGCCGACATGTCCGACGACTATAGGGTCGTCCCCACGACCCCGGGACTAGATTGGCCCGCCACCGTCATGTCCGACGATTATAGGGTCGTCCCCACGACCGCGAGACTAGATTGGCCCGCCACCGTCATGTCCGACGACAATAGGGTCGTCCCCACGACCCCGGGACTAGATTGGCCCGCCACCGTCATGTCCAACGATTATAGGGTCGTCCCTACGACCCCGGGACTAGATTGGCCCGCCACCGTCATGTCCGACGAATATAGGGTCGTCCACACGACCCTGGGACAAGCTTGGCCCGCCGGCGTCTTGTCCGACGACTATAGGGTCGTCCCCACGACCCCGGGACTAGATTGGCCCGCCACTGTCATGTCCGACGACAATAGGGTCGTCCCCACGACCCCGGGTCTAGGTTGGCCAGCTGCCGACAAGTCCGACGACTATAGAGTCGTCCCCACGAACGCGAGCCAAGGATGTCCAGCCGCCGTCTTGTCCGACGCCTATAGGGTCGTCCCCACGACCCCGGGCCAAAGTTGGCAAGCCGCCGAAATGTCCGACGACAGTAGGGTCGTCCCCACGACCCCGGGACTAGATTGGCCCGCCACCGTGAAGTCCGACGACTATAGGGTCGACCCCACGACCTCGGGACTACGTTGGCCAGCCGCCGACATGTCCGACGACTATAGGGTCGTCCCCACGACCCCGGGCCAATGTTGGCCAATCGCCGACATATCCGACGACTATAGGGTCGTCCCTACGACCCCGGGACTAGATTGGCCAGCCACCGTCATGTCCAACGACTATAGGGTCGTCCCCACGACCCCGGGACTAGATTGGCCCGCCACCGTGAAGTCCGACGACTATAGGGTCGTCCCCACGACCTCGGGACTAGGTTGGCCAGCCGCCGACATGTCCGACGACTATAGGGTCCACCCCACGACCCCGGGCCAATGTTGGCCAATCGCCGACATATCCGACGACTATAGGGTCGTCCCTACGACCCCGGGACTAGATTGGCCCGCCACCGTCATGTCCAACGACTATAGGGTCGTCCCCACGACCCCGGGAATAGATTGGCCCGCCACCGTGAAGTCCGACGACTATAGGGTCGTCCCCACGACCTCGGGACTAGGTTGGCCAGCCGCCGACATGTCCGACGACTATAGGGTCCACCCCACGACCCCGGGCCAATGTTGGCCAATCGCCGACATATCCGACGACTATAGGGTCGTCCCTACGACCCCGGGACTAGATTGGCCCGCCACCGTCATGTCCAACGACTATAGGGTCGTCCCCACGACCCCGGGAATAGATTGGCCCGCCACCGTCATGTCCGACGACTATAGAGTCGTCCCCACGACTACGGGCCAAAGTTGGCCAGCCGCCGACATGTCCGACGACTATTGGGTCCACCCCACGACCCCGGGCCAATGTTGGCCAGCCGCCGACATGTCCGAAGACTATAGGGTCGTCCCCACGACCCCGGGACTAGATTGACCAGCCGCCGACATGTCCGACGACTGCAGGGTCGTCCCCACGACCCCGGGACTAGATTGGCCCGCCACCGTCAAGTCCGACGACCTCGGGACTAGGTTGGCCAGCCGCCGACATGTCCGACGACTATAGGGTCGCCCCCACGACCTCGGGACTAGGTTGGCCAGCCGCCGACATGTCCGACGACTATTGGGTCGTCCCCACGACCCCGGGACTAGAATGGCCCGCCACCGTCATGTCCAACGACTATCGGATCGTCCCCACGACCACGGGACTAGGTTGGCCAGCCGCCGACATGTCCCACGACTATAGGGTCGTCCCGACGACCCCGGGCCAATGTTGGCCAGCCGCCGACATGTCCGACGACTATTGGGTCGTCCCCACGACCACGGGCCAAAGTTGGCCAGCCGCCGACATGTCCGACGACTATTGGATCGTCCCCACGACCCCGGGACAAGATTGGCCCGCCACCGTCATGTCCAACGACTATCGGATCGCCCCCACGACCACGGGCCAAAGTTGGCCAGCCGCCGACATGTCCGACGAATATTGGGTCGTCCCCACGACCACGGGCCAAAGTTTTGCCAGCCGCCGACATGTCCGACGACAATAGGGTCGTCCCCACGACCCCGGGTCTAGGTTGGCCAGCCGCCGACATGTCCGACGACTATAGAGTCGTCCCCACGACACCGGGCCAAAGTTGGCCAGCCGCTGACATGTCCAACGACTATAGGGTCGTCCCCACGACCTCGGGACTAGGTTGGCCACCCGCCGACATGACCGACGACTATAGGGTCGTCCCCACGACCCCGGGTCTAGGTTGGCCAGCCGCCGACATTTCCGACGACTATAGAGTCGTCCCCACGACCCCGGGCCAAAGTTGGCCAGCCGCCGACATGTCCGACGACTATGGGGTCGTCCCCATGACCCCGAGACTAGATTGGCCCGCCACCGTCATGTCCGACGACAATAGGGTCGTCCCCACGACCCCGGGTCCAGGTTGGCCAGCCGCCGACATTTCCGACGACTATAGAGTCGTCCCCACGACACCGGGCCAAAGTTGGCCAGCCGCCGACATGTCCGACGACTATAGGGTCGTCCCCACGACCCCGGGCCAATGTTGGCCAATCGCCGACATATCCGACGACTATAGGGTCGTCCCTACGACCCCGGGACTAGATTGGCCCGCCACCGTCATGTCCAACGACTATAGGGTCGTCCCCACGACCCCGGGCCAAAGTTGGCATGCCGCCGAAATGTCCGCCGACTATAGGGTCGTCCCCACGACCCCGGGCCAAAGTTGGCCAGCCGCCGACATGTCCGACGACTATGGGGTCGTCCCCATGACCCCGAGACTAGATTGGCCCGCCACCGTCATGTCCGACGACAATAGGGTCGTCCCCACGACCCCGGGTCCAGGTTGGCCAGCCGCCGACATTTCCGACGACTATAGAGTCGTCCCCACGACACCGGGCCAAAGTTGGCCAGCCGCCGACATGTCCGACGACTATAGGGTCGTCCCCACGGCCCCGGGACTAGATTGGCCGGCCACCGTCATGTCCGACGATTATAGGGTCGTCCCCACGACCCCGGGACAAGCTTGGCCCGCCGCCGAATTGTTCGACGACTATAGGGTCGTCCCCACGACCCCGGGACTAGATTGGCCCGCCACCGTCATGTCCGACGAGAATAGGGTCGTCCCCTCGACCCCGGGTCTAGGTTGGCCAGCCGCCGACTTGTCCGACGACTATAGGGTCGTACCCACGACCCCGGGACTAGGCTGACAAGCCGCCAACATGTCCGACGACTATAGGGTCGTCCCCACGACCCCGGGCCAAAGATGTCCAGCCGCCGTCTTGTCCGACGACTATAGGGTCGTCCCCACGACCCCGGGACTAGATTGGCCCGCCACCGTCATGTCCAACGACTATAGGGTCGTCCCCACAACCACGGGCCAAAGTTGGCCAGCCGCCGACATGTCCAACGACTATAGGGTCGTCCCCACGACCACGGGCCAAAGTTGACCAGCCGCCGACATGTCCGACGACTATTGGATCGTCCCCACGACCCCGGGCCAAAGTTGGCAAGCCGCCGACATGTCCGACGACTATAGGGTCGTCCCCACGACCTCGGGACTAGGTTGGCCACCCGCCGACATGTCCGACGACTATAGGGTCGTCCCCACGACCCCGGGTCTAGGTTGGCCAGCCGCCGACATGTCCGACGAATATAGAGTCGTCCCCACGACACCGGGCCAAAGTTGGCCAGCCGCCGACATGTCCGACGATTATTGGGTCGTCCCCACGACACCGGGCCAAAGTTGGCCAGCCGCCGACATGTCCGACGACAATCGGATCGTCCCCACGACCACGCGCCAAAGTTGGCCAGCCGCCGACATGTCCGACGACTTTTGGATCGTCCCCACGACCACGGGCCAAAGTTGGCCAGCCGCCGACATGTCCGACGACTATAGGGTCGTCCCCACGACCCCGGGACTAGATTGGTCCGCCACCGTCATGTCCGACGACTATAGGGTCGTCCCCACGACCCCGGGCCATTGTTGGCCAATCGCCGACATATCCGACGACTATAGGGTCGTCCCTACGACCCCGGGACTAGATTGGCCCGCCACCGTCATGTCCGACGATTATAGGGTCGTCCCCACGACCGCGAGACTAGATTGGCCCGCCACCGTCATGTCCGACGACAATAGGGTCGTCCCCACGACCCCGGGACTAGATTGGCCCGCCACCGTCATGTCCAACGATTATAGGGTCGTCCCTACGACCCCGGGACTAGATTGGCCCGCCACCGTCATGTCCGACGAATATAGGGTCGTCCACACGACCCTGGGACAAGCTTGGCCCGCCGGCGTCTTGTCCGACGACTATAGGGTCGTCCCCACGACCCCGGGACTAGATTGGCCCGCCACTGTCATGTCCGACGACAATAGGGTCGTCCCCACGACCCCGGGTCTAGGTTGGCCAGCTGCCGACAAGTCCGACGACTATAGAGTCGTCCCCACGAACGCGAGCCAAGGATGTCCAGCCGCCGTCTTGTCCGACGCCTATAGGGTCGTCCCCACGACCCCGGGCCAAAGTTGGCAAGCCGCCGAAATGTCCGACGACAGTAGGGTCGTCCCCACGACCCCGGGACTAGATTGGCCCGCCACCGTGAAGTCCGACGACTATAGGGTCGACCCCACGACCTCGGGACTACGTTGGCCAGCCGCCGACATGTCCGACGACTATAGGGTCGTCCCCACGACCCCGGGCCAATGTTGGCCAATCGCCGACATATCCGACGACTATAGGGTCGTCCCTACGACCCCGGGACTAGATTGGCCAGCCACCGTCATGTCCAACGACTATAGGGTCGTCCCCACGACCCCGGGACTAGATTGGCCCGCCACCGTGAAGTCCGACGACTATAGGGTCGTCCCCACGACCTCGGGACTAGGTTGGCCAGCCGCCGACATGTCCGACGACTATAGGGTCCACCCCACGACCCCGGGCCAATGTTGGCCAATCGCCGACATATCCGACGACTATAGGGTCGTCCCTACGACCCCGGGACTAGATTGGCCCGCCACCGTCATGTCCAACGACTATAGGGTCGTCCCCACGACCCCGGGAATAGATTGGCCCGCCACCGTGAAGTCCGACGACTATAGGGTCGTCCCCACGACCTCGGGACTAGGTTGGCCAGCCGCCGACATGTCCGACGACTATAGGGTCCACCCCACGACCCCGGGCCAATGTTGGCCAATCGCCGACATATCCGACGACTATAGGGTCGTCCCTACGACCCCGGGACTAGATTGGCCCGCCACCGTCATGTCCAACGACTATAGGGTCGTCCCCACGACCCCGGGAATAGATTGGCCCGCCACCGTCATGTCCGACGACTATAGAGTCGTCCCCACGACTACGGGCCAAAGTTGGCCAGCCGCCGACATGTCCGACGACTATTGGGTCCACCCCACGACCCCGGGCCAATGTTGGCCAGCCGCCGACATGTCCGAAGACTATAGGGTCGTCCCCACGACCCCGGGACTAGATTGACCAGCCGCCGACATGTCCGACGACTGCAGGGTCGTCCCCACGACCCCGGGACTAGATTGGCCCGCCACCGTCAAGTCCGACGACCTCGGGACTAGGTTGGCCAGCCGCCGACATGTCCGACGACTATAGGGTCGCCCCCACGACCTCGGGACTAGGTTGGCCAGCCGCCGACATGTCCGACGACTATTGGGTCGTCCCCACGACCCCGGGACTAGAATGGCCCGCCACCGTCATGTCCAACGACTATCGGATCGTCCCCACGACCACGGGACTAGGTTGGCCAGCCGCCGACATGTCCCACGACTATAGGGTCGTCCCGACGACCCCGGGCCAATGTTGGCCAGCCGCCGACATGTCCGACGACTATTGGGTCGTCCCCACGACCACGGGCCAAAGTTGGCCAGCCGCCGACATGTCCGACGACTATTGGATCGTCCCCACGACCCCGGGACAAGATTGGCCCGCCACCGTCATGTCCAACGACTATCGGATCGCCCCCACGACCACGGGCCAAAGTTGGCCAGCCGCCGACATGTCCGACGAATATTGGGTCGTCCCCACGACCACGGGCCAAAGTTTTGCCAGCCGCCGACATGTCCGACGACAATAGGGTCGTCCCCACGACCCCGGGTCTAGGTTGGCCAGCCGCCGACATGTCCGACGACTATAGAGTCGTCCCCACGACACCGGGCCAAAGTTGGCCAGCCGCTGACATGTCCAACGACTATAGGGTCGTCCCCACGACCTCGGGACTAGGTTGGCCACCCGCCGACATGACCGACGACTATAGGGTCGTCCCCACGACCCCGGGTCTAGGTTGGCCAGCCGCCGACATTTCCGACGACTATAGAGTCGTCCCCACGACCCCGGGCCAAAGTTGGCCAGCCGCCGACATGTCCGACGACTATGGGGTCGTCCCCATGACCCCGAGACTAGATTGGCCCGCCACCGTCATGTCCGACGACAATAGGGTCGTCCCCACGACCCCGGGTCCAGGTTGGCCAGCCGCCGACATTTCCGACGACTATAGAGTCGTCCCCACGACACCGGGCCAAAGTTGGCCAGCCGCCGACATGTCCGACGACTATAGGGTCGTCCCCACGACCCCGGGCCAATGTTGGCCAATCGCCGACATATCCGACGACTATAGGGTCGTCCCTACGACCCCGGGACTAGATTGGCCCGCCACCGTCATGTCCAACGACTATAGGGTCGTCCCCACGACCCCGGGCCAAAGTTGGCATGCCGCCGAAATGTCCGCCGACTATAGGGTCGTCCCCACGACCCCGGGCCAAAGTTGGCCAGCCGCCGACATGTCCGACGACTATGGGGTCGTCCCCATGACCCCGAGACTAGATTGGCCCGCCACCGTCATGTCCGACGACAATAGGGTCGTCCCCACGACCCCGGGTCCAGGTTGGCCAGCCGCCGACATTTCCGACGACTATAGAGTCGTCCCCACGACACCGGGCCAAAGTTGGCCAGCCGCCGACATGTCCGACGACTATAGGGTCGTCCCCACGGCCCCGGGACTAGATTGGCCGGCCACCGTCATGTCCGACGATTATAGGGTCGTCCCCACGACCCCGGGACAAGCTTGGCCCGCCGCCGAATTGTTCGACGACTATAGGGTCGTCCCCACGACCCCGGGACTAGATTGGCCCGCCACCGTCATGTCCGACGAGAATAGGGTCGTCCCCTCGACCCCGGGTCTAGGTTGGCCAGCCGCCGACTTGTCCGACGACTATAGGGTCGTACCCACGACCCCGGGACTAGGCTGACAAGCCGCCAACATGTCCGACGACTATAGGGTCGTCCCCACGACCCCGGGCCAAAGATGTCCAGCCGCCGTCTTGTCCGACGACTATAGGGTCGTCCCCACGACCCCGGGACTAGATTGGCCCGCCACCGTCATGTCCAACGACTATAGGGTCGTCCCCACAACCACGGGCCAAAGTTGGCCAGCCGCCGACATGTCCAACGACTATAGGGTCGTCCCCACGACCACGGGCCAAAGTTGACCAGCCGCCGACATGTCCGACGACTATTGGATCGTCCCCACGACCCCGGGCCAAAGTTGGCAAGCCGCCGACATGTCCGACGACTATAGGGTCGTCCCCACGACCTCGGGACTAGGTTGGCCACCCGCCGACATGTCCGACGACTATAGGGTCGTCCCCACGACCCCGGGTCTAGGTTGGCCAGCCGCCGACATGTCCGACGAATATAGAGTCGTCCCCACGACACCGGGCCAAAGTTGGCCAGCCGCCGACATGTCCGACGATTATTGGGTCGTCCCCACGACACCGGGCCAAAGTTGGCCAGCCGCCGACATGTCCGACGACAATCGGATCGTCCCCACGACCACGCGCCAAAGTTGGCCAGCCGCCGACATGTCCGACGACTTTTGGATCGTCCCCACGACCACGGGCCAAAGTTGGCCAGCCGCCGACATGTCCGACGACTATAGGGTCGTCCCCACGAACGCGAGCCAAGGATATCCAGCCGCCGTCTTGTCCGACGACTATAGGGTCGTCCCCACAACCCCGGGACTAGATTGGTCCGCCACCGTCATGTCCGACGACTATAGGGTCGTCCCCACGACCCCGGGCCAAAGTTGGCAAGCCGCCGAAATGTCCGACGACTGTAGGGTCGTCCCCACGACCCCGGGACTAGATTGGCCCGCCACCGTGAAGTCCGACGACTATAGGGTCGTCCCCACGACCTCGGGACTAGGTTGGCCAGCCGCCGACATGTCCGACGACTATAGGGTCCACCCCACGACCCCGGGCCAATGTTGGCCAATCGCCGACATATCCGACGACTATAGGGTCGTCCCTACGACCCCGGGACTAGATTGGCCCGCCACCGTCATGTCCAACGACTATAGGGTCGTCCCCACGACCCCGGGAATAGATTGGCCCGCCACCGTCATGTCCGACGACTATAGAGTCGTCCCCACGACTACGGGCCAAAGTTGGCCAGCCGCCGACATGTCCGACGACTATTGGGTCGTCCCCACGACCACGGGCCAAAGTTGGCCAGCCGCCGACATGTCCGAAGACTATAGGGTCGTCCCCACGACCCCGGGACTAGATTGACCTGCCGCCGACATGTCCGACGACTATTGGGTCGTCCCCACGACCCCGGGCCAAAGTTGGCAAGCCGCCGAAATGTCCGACGACTGTAGGGTCGTCCCCACAACCCCGGGACTAGATTGGCCCGCCACCGTCAAGTCCGACGACTATAGGGTCGTCCCCACGACCCCGGGCCAAAGTTGGCAAGCCGCCGAAATGTCCGACGACTGTAGGGTCGTCCCCACCACCCCCGGACTAGATTGGCCCGCCACCGACAAGTCCGACGACTATAGGGTCGTCCCCACGACCCCGGGACTAGATTGGCCCGCCACCGTCATGTCCAACGACGATTGGATCGTCCCCACGACCACGGGCCAAAGTTGGCCAGCCGCCGACATGTCCGACGACTATAGGGTCGTCCCCACGACCCCGGGAATAGATTGGTCCGCCACCGTCTTGTCCGACGACTATAGGGTCGTCCCCACGACCACGGGCCAAAGTTGACCAGCCGCCGACATGTCCGACGACTATAGGGTCGTCCCCACGACCCCGGGACTAGATTGGCCCGCCACCGTCATGTCCGACGATTATAGGGTCGTCCCCACGACCGCGAGACTAGATTGGCCCGCCACCGTCATGTCCGACGACAATAGGGTCGTCCCCACGACCCCGGGACTAGATTGGCCCGCCACCGTCATGTCCAACGATTATAGGGTCGTCCCTACGACCCCGGGACTAGATTGGCCCGCCACCGTCATGTCCGACGAATATAGGGTCGTCCACACGACCCTGGGACAAGCTTGGCCCGCCGGCGTCTTGTCCGACGACTATAGGGTCGTCCCCACGACCCCGGGACTAGATTGGCCCGCCACTGTCATGTCCGACGACAATAGGGTCGTCCCCACGACCCCGGGTCTAGGTTGGCCAGCTGCCGACAAGTCCGACGACTATAGAGTCGTCCCCACGAACGCGAGCCAAGGATGTCCAGCCGCCGTCTTGTCCGACGCCTATAGGGTCGTCCCCACGACCCCGGGCCAAAGTTGGCAAGCCGCCGAAATGTCCGACGACAGTAGGGTCGTCCCCACGACCCCGGGACTAGATTGGCCCGCCACCGTGAAGTCCGACGACTATAGGGTCGACCCCACGACCTCGGGACTACGTTGGCCAGCCGCCGACATGTCCGACGACTATAGGGTCGTCCCCACGACCCCGGGCCAATGTTGGCCAATCGCCGACATATCCGACGACTATAGGGTCGTCCCTACGACCCCGGGACTAGATTGGCCAGCCACCGTCATGTCCAACGACTATAGGGTCGTCCCCACGACCCCGGGACTAGATTGGCCCGCCACCGTGAAGTCCGACGACTATAGGGTCGTCCCCACGACCTCGGGACTAGGTTGGCCAGCCGCCGACATGTCCGACGACTATAGGGTCCACCCCACGACCCCGGGCCAATGTTGGCCAATCGCCGACATATCCGACGACTATAGGGTCGTCCCTACGACCCCGGGACTAGATTGGCCCGCCACCGTCATGTCCAACGACTATAGGGTCGTCCCCACGACCCCGGGAATAGATTGGCCCGCCACCGTGAAGTCCGACGACTATAGGGTCGTCCCCACGACCTCGGGACTAGGTTGGCCAGCCGCCGACATGTCCGACGACTATAGGGTCCACCCCACGACCCCGGGCCAATGTTGGCCAATCGCCGACATATCCGACGACTATAGGGTCGTCCCTACGACCCCGGGACTAGATTGGCCCGCCACCGTCATGTCCAACGACTATAGGGTCGTCCCCACGACCCCGGGAATAGATTGGCCCGCCACCGTCATGTCCGACGACTATAGAGTCGTCCCCACGACTACGGGCCAAAGTTGGCCAGCCGCCGACATGTCCGACGACTATTGGGTCCACCCCACGACCCCGGGCCAATGTTGGCCAGCCGCCGACATGTCCGAAGACTATAGGGTCGTCCCCACGACCCCGGGACTAGATTGACCAGCCGCCGACATGTCCGACGACTGCAGGGTCGTCCCCACGACCCCGGGACTAGATTGGCCCGCCACCGTCAAGTCCGACGACCTCGGGACTAGGTTGGCCAGCCGCCGACATGTCCGACGACTATAGGGTCGCCCCCACGACCTCGGGACTAGGTTGGCCAGCCGCCGACATGTCCGACGACTATTGGGTCGTCCCCACGACCCCGGGACTAGAATGGCCCGCCACCGTCATGTCCAACGACTATCGGATCGTCCCCACGACCACGGGACTAGGTTGGCCAGCCGCCGACATGTCCCACGACTATAGGGTCGTCCCGACGACCCCGGGCCAATGTTGGCCAGCCGCCGACATGTCCGACGACTATTGGGTCGTCCCCACGACCACGGGCCAAAGTTGGCCAGCCGCCGACATGTCCGACGACTATTGGATCGTCCCCACGACCCCGGGACAAGATTGGCCCGCCACCGTCATGTCCAACGACTATCGGATCGCCCCCACGACCACGGGCCAAAGTTGGCCAGCCGCCGACATGTCCGACGAATATTGGGTCGTCCCCACGACCACGGGCCAAAGTTTTGCCAGCCGCCGACATGTCCGACGACAATAGGGTCGTCCCCACGACCCCGGGTCTAGGTTGGCCAGCCGCCGACATGTCCGACGACTATAGAGTCGTCCCCACGACACCGGGCCAAAGTTGGCCAGCCGCTGACATGTCCAACGACTATAGGGTCGTCCCCACGACCTCGGGACTAGGTTGGCCACCCGCCGACATGACCGACGACTATAGGGTCGTCCCCACGACCCCGGGTCTAGGTTGGCCAGCCGCCGACATTTCCGACGACTATAGAGTCGTCCCCACGACCCCGGGCCAAAGTTGGCCAGCCGCCGACATGTCCGACGACTATGGGGTCGTCCCCATGACCCCGAGACTAGATTGGCCCGCCACCGTCATGTCCGACGACAATAGGGTCGTCCCCACGACCCCGGGTCCAGGTTGGCCAGCCGCCGACATTTCCGACGACTATAGAGTCGTCCCCACGACACCGGGCCAAAGTTGGCCAGCCGCCGACATGTCCGACGACTATAGGGTCGTCCCCACGACCCCGGGCCAATGTTGGCCAATCGCCGACATATCCGACGACTATAGGGTCGTCCCTACGACCCCGGGACTAGATTGGCCCGCCACCGTCATGTCCAACGACTATAGGGTCGTCCCCACGACCCCGGGCCAAAGTTGGCATGCCGCCGAAATGTCCGCCGACTATAGGGTCGTCCCCACGACCCCGGGCCAAAGTTGGCCAGCCGCCGACATGTCCGACGACTATGGGGTCGTCCCCATGACCCCGAGACTAGATTGGCCCGCCACCGTCATGTCCGACGACAATAGGGTCGTCCCCACGACCCCGGGTCCAGGTTGGCCAGCCGCCGACATTTCCGACGACTATAGAGTCGTCCCCACGACACCGGGCCAAAGTTGGCCAGCCGCCGACATGTCCGACGACTATAGGGTCGTCCCCACGGCCCCGGGACTAGATTGGCCGGCCACCGTCATGTCCGACGATTATAGGGTCGTCCCCACGACCCCGGGACAAGCTTGGCCCGCCGCCGAATTGTTCGACGACTATAGGGTCGTCCCCACGACCCCGGGACTAGATTGGCCCGCCACCGTCATGTCCGACGAGAATAGGGTCGTCCCCTCGACCCCGGGTCTAGGTTGGCCAGCCGCCGACTTGTCCGACGACTATAGGGTCGTACCCACGACCCCGGGACTAGGCTGACAAGCCGCCAACATGTCCGACGACTATAGGGTCGTCCCCACGACCCCGGGCCAAAGATGTCCAGCCGCCGTCTTGTCCGACGACTATAGGGTCGTCCCCACGACCCCGGGACTAGATTGGCCCGCCACCGTCATGTCCAACGACTATAGGGTCGTCCCCACAACCACGGGCCAAAGTTGGCCAGCCGCCGACATGTCCAACGACTATAGGGTCGTCCCCACGACCACGGGCCAAAGTTGACCAGCCGCCGACATGTCCGACGACTATTGGATCGTCCCCACGACCCCGGGCCAAAGTTGGCAAGCCGCCGACATGTCCGACGACTATAGGGTCGTCCCCACGACCTCGGGACTAGGTTGGCCACCCGCCGACATGTCCGACGACTATAGGGTCGTCCCCACGACCCCGGGTCTAGGTTGGCCAGCCGCCGACATGTCCGACGAATATAGAGTCGTCCCCACGACACCGGGCCAAAGTTGGCCAGCCGCCGACATGTCCGACGATTATTGGGTCGTCCCCACGACACCGGGCCAAAGTTGGCCAGCCGCCGACATGTCCGACGACAATCGGATCGTCCCCACGACCACGCGCCAAAGTTGGCCAGCCGCCGACATGTCCGACGACTTTTGGATCGTCCCCACGACCACGGGCCAAAGTTGGCCAGCCGCCGACATGTCCGACGACTATAGGGTCGTCCCCACGACCCCGGGACTAGATTGGTCCGCCACCGTCATGTCCGACGACTATAGGGTCGTCCCCACGACCCCGGGCCATTGTTGGCCAATCGCCGACATGTCCGACGACTATAGGGTCGTCCCTACGACCCCGGGCCAAAGCTGGCAAGCCGCCGACATGTCCGACGACTATTGGATCGTCCCCACGACCACGGGCCAAAGTTGGCCAGCCGCCGACATGTCCGAAGACTATAGGGTCGTCCCCACGACCCCGGGACTAGATTGGCCAGCCACCGACATGTCCGACGACTATAGAGTCGTCCCCACGACACCGGGTCAAAGTTGGCCAGCCGCTGATATTTCCATCGACTATTGGGTCGTCCCCACGACCACGGGCCAATGTTGGCTAGCCGCCGACATGTCCGACGACTATAGGGTCGTCCCCAGGACCACGGGCCAAAGCTGGCCAGCCGCCGACATGTCCGACGACTATTGGATCGTCCCCACGACCACGGGCCAAGGTTGGCCAGCCGCCGACATGTCCGACGACTATAGGGTCGTCCCCACGACCCCGGGACTAGATTGGTCCGCCACCGTCATGTCCGACGACTATAGGGTCGTCCCCACGACCCCGGGCCAAAGTTGGCAAGCCGCCGAAATGTCCGACGACTGTAGGGTCGTCCCCACGACCCCGGGACTAGATTGGCCCGCCACCGTCAAGTCCGACGACCTCGGGACTAGGTTGGCCAGCCGCCGACATGTCCGACGACTATAGGGTCGCCCCCACGACCCCGGGTCAAAGTTGGCCAGCCGCTGACATTTCCAACGACTATTGGGTCGTCCCCACGACCACGGGCCAATGTTGGCTAGCCGCCGACATGTCCGTCGACTATTGGATCGTCCCCACGACCCCGGGCCAAAGTTGGGAAGCCGCCGACATGTCCGACGACTAAAGGTCGTCCCCACGGCCTCGGGACTAGGTTGGCCACCCGCCGACATGTCCGACGACTATAGGGTCGTCCACACGACCCCGGGCCAAAGTTGGCAAGACGCCGAAATGTCCAACGACTGTAGGGTCGTCCCCACGACCTCGGGACTAGGTTGGCCACCCGCCGACATGTCCGACGACTATAGGGTCGTCCCCACGACCCCGGGTCTAGGTTGGCCAGCCGCCGACATGTCCGACGACTATAGAGTCGTCCCCACGACACCGGGCCAAAGTTGGCCAGCCCCCGACATGTCCGACGACTATTGGGTCGTCCCCACGACACCGGGCCAAAGTTGGCCAGCCGCTGACATGTCCAACGACTATGGGGTCGTCCCCACGACCACGGGCCAAAGTTGACCAGCCGCCGACATGTCCGACGACTGTAGGGTCGTCCCCACGACCCCGGACTAGATTGGCCCACCACCGTCAAGTCCGACGACTATAGGGTCGTCCCCACGACCTCGGGACTAGGTTGGCCAGCCGCCGACATGTCCGACGACTATAATGTCGTCCCCACGACCCCGGGCCAATGTTGGCCAATCGCCGACATGTCCGACGACTATAGGGTCGTCCCCACGACCCCGGGCCAAAGTTGGCAAGCCGCCGACATGTCCGACGACTATAGGGTCGTCCCCACGACCTCGGGACTAGGTTGGCCACCCGCCGACATGTCCGACGACTATAGGGTCGTCCACACGACCCCGGGCCAAAGTTGGCAAGACGCCGAAATGTCCTACGACTGTAGGGTCGTCCCCACGACCCCGGACTAGATTGGCCCACCACCGTCATGTCCGACGACTATAGGGTCGTCCCCACGACCACGGGCCAAAGTTGGCCAGCCGCCGACATGTCCGACGACTATTGGATCGTCCCCACGACCACGGGCCAAAGTTGGCCAGCCGCCGACATGTCCGACGACTATAGGGTCGTCCCCATGACCACGGGCCAAAGCTGGCCAGCCGCCGACATGTCCGACGACTATTGGATCGTCCCCACGACCACGGGCCAAAGTTGGCCAGCCGCCGACATGTCCGACGACTCTAGGGTCGTCCCCACGACCCCGGGACTAGATTGGTCCGCCACCGTCATGTCCGACGACTATAGGGTCGTCCACACGACCCCGGGCCAAAGTTGGCAAGCCGCCGAAATGTCCGACGACTGTGGGGTCGTCCCCACGACCCCGGCACTAGATTGGCCCGCCACCGTCAAGTCCGACGACCTCGGGACTAGGTTGGCCAGCCGCCGACATGTCCGACGACTATAGGGTCGTCCCCACGACCTCGGGCCAATTTTGGCCAGCCGCCGACATGTCCGACGACTATAGGGTCGTCCCCACGACCCCGGGCCAAAGTTGGCAAGCCGCCGAAATGTCCGACGACTGTAGGGTCGTCCCCACAACCCCGGGACTAGATTGGCCCGCCACCGTCAAGTCCGACGACTATAGGGTCGTCCCCACGACCCCGGGCCAAAGTTGGCAAGCCGCCGAAATGTCCGACGACTGTAGGGTCGTCCCCACGACTCCGTGCCAAAGTTGGCAAGCTGCCGACTTGTCCGACGACTATAGGGTCGTCCCCACGACCCCGGGAATAGATTGGCCCGCCACCGTCATTTCCGACGACAATAGGGTCGTCCCCACGACCACGGGTCAAAGTTGGCCAGCCGCCGACATATCCGACGACTATAGGGTCGTCCCCACGACCCCGGGCCAAAGTTGGCAAGCCGCCGAAATGTCCGACGACTGTAGGGTCGTCCCCACGACCTCGGGACTAGATTGGCCCGCCACCGTCAAGTCCGACGACCTCGGGACTTGGTTGGCCAGCCGCCGACATGTCCGACGACTATAGGGTCGCCCCCACGACCTCGGGACTAGGTAGGCCAGCCGCCGACATGTCCGACGACTATAGGGTCGTCCCCACCACCCCGGGCCAAAGTTGGCAAGCCGCCGAAATGTCCGACGACTGTAGGGTCGTCCCCAAGACCCCGGGACTAGATTGGCCCGCCACCGTCAAGTCCGACGACTATAGGGTCGCCCCCACGACCTCGGGACTAGGTAGGCCAGCCGCCGACATGTCCGACGACTATAGGGTCGTCCCCACCACCCCGGGCCAAAGTTGGCAAGCCGCCGAAATGTCTGACGACTATAGGGTCGTCCCCACGACCCCCCGACTAGGTGGGCTCGCCGCCGACTTGTCCGACGACTATAGGGTCATCCCCACGACCCCGGGACTAGGTTGGCCCGCCGCCGACTTGTCCGACGACTATAGGGTCGTCCCCACGACCCCGGGACTAGGTTGGCACGCCACCGACATGTCTGACGACTATAGGGTCGTCCCCACGACCCCGGGACTAGATTGGCCCGCCACCGTCAAGTCCGACGACTATAGGGTCATCCCCACGACCCCGGGACTAGGTTGGCCCGCCGCCGACTTGTCCGACGACTATAGGGTCGTCCCCACGACCCCGGGACTAGGTTGGCTCGCCACCGACATGTCTGACGACTATAGGGTCGTCCCCACGACCCCGGGACTAGATTGGCCCGCCACCGTCAAGTCCGACGACTATAGGGTCATCCCCACGACCCCGGGACTAGGTTGGCCCGCCGCCGACTTGTCCGACGACTATAGGGTCGTCCCCACGACCCCGGGACTAGGTTGGCTCGCCACCGACATGTCTGACGACTATAGGGTCGTCCCCACGACCCCGGGACTAGATTGGCCCGCCACCGTCAAGTCCGACGACTATAGGGTCGTCCCCACGACCCCGGGCCAAAGTTGGACAGTCGCCGACTTGTCCGACGATTATAGGGTCGTCCCCACGACCACGGGCCAAAGTTGGCCAGCCGCCGGCTTGTCCGACGAATATAGGGTCGTCCCCACGACCCCGGTACTAGGTTGGCCCGCCGCCGACTTGTCCGACGACTATAGGGTCGTCCCCACGACCCGGGACTAGAGTGGCCCGCCACCGTCATGTCCGACGACTATATGGTCGTCCCCACGACCACGGGCCAATGTTGTCCAGCCGCTGACTTGTCCGACGACTATAGGGTCGTCCCCACGACCGCGGGACTAGATTGGCTCGCCCCCGACTTGTCCGAAGACTATAGGGTCGTCCCCACGACCACGGGCCAAAGTTGGCCAGCCGCCGACTTGCCCGACGACTATAGGGTCGTCCCCATGACCCGGGACTAGACTGGCCCGCCACCGTCATGTCCGAACCACTATAGGGTCGTCCCCACGACCCCGGGCCAAAGTTGGCAAGCCGCCGAAATGTCCGACGACTGTAGGGTCGTCCCCACGACTCCGTGCCAAAGTTGGCAAGCTGCCGACTTGTCCGACGACTATAGGGTCGTCCCCACGACCCCGGGAATAGATTGGCCCGCCACCGTCATTTCCGACGACAATAGGGTCGTCCCCACGACCACGGGTCAAAGTTGGCCAGCCGCCGACATATCCGACGACTATAGGGTCGTCCCCACGACCCCGGGCCAAAGTTGGCAAGCCGCCGAAATGTCCGACGACTGTAGGGTCGTCCCCACGACCTCGGGACTAGATTGGCCCGCCACCGTCAAGTCCGACGACCTCGGGACTTGGTTGGCCAGCCGCCGACATGTCCGACGACTATAGGGTCGCCCCCACGACCTCGGGACTAGGTAGGCCAGCCGCCGACATGTCCGACGACTATAGGGTCGTCCCCACCACCCCGGGCCAAAGTTGGCAAGCCGCCGAAATGTCCGACGACTGTAGGGTCGTCCCCAAGACCCCGGGACTAGATTGGCCCGCCACCGTCAAGTCCGACGACTATAGGGTCGCCCCCACGACCTCGGGACTAGGTAGGCCAGCCGCCGACATGTCCGACGACTATAGGGTCGTCCCCACCACCCCGGGCCAAAGTTGGCAAGCCGCCGAAATGTCTGACGACTATAGGGTCGTCCCCACGACCCCCCGACTAGGTGGGCTCGCCGCCGACTTGTCCGACGACTATAGGGTCATCCCCACGACCCCGGGACTAGGTTGGCCCGCCGCCGACTTGTCCGACGACTATAGGGTCGTCCCCACGACCCCGGGACTAGGTTGGCACGCCACCGACATGTCTGACGACTATAGGGTCGTCCCCACGACCCCGGGACTAGATTGGCCCGCCACCGTCAAGTCCGACGACTATAGGGTCATCCCCACGACCCCGGGACTAGGTTGGCCCGCCGCCGACTTGTCCGACGACTATAGGGTCGTCCCCACGACCCCGGGACTAGGTTGGCTCGCCACCGACATGTCTGACGACTATAGGGTCGTCCCCACGACCCCGGGACTAGATTGGCCCGCCACCGTCAAGTCCGACGACTATAGGGTCATCCCCACGACCCCGGGACTAGGTTGGCCCGCCGCCGACTTGTCCGACGACTATAGGGTCGTCCCCACGACCCCGGGACTAGGTTGGCTCGCCACCGACATGTCTGACGACTATAGGGTCGTCCCCACGACCCCGGGACTAGATTGGCCCGCCACCGTCAAGTCCGACGACTATAGGGTCGTCCCCACGACCCCGGGCCAAAGTTGGACAGTCGCCGACTTGTCCGACGATTATAGGGTCGTCCCCACGACCACGGGCCAAAGTTGGCCAGCCGCCGGCTTGTCCGACGAATATAGGGTCGTCCCCACGACCCCGGTACTAGGTTGGCCCGCCGCCGACTTGTCCGACGACTATAGGGTCGTCCCCACGACCCGGGACTAGAGTGGCCCGCCACCGTCATGTCCGACGACTATATGGTCGTCCCCACGACCACGGGCCAATGTTGTCCAGCCGCTGACTTGTCCGACGACTATAGGGTCGTCCCCACGACCGCGGGACTAGATTGGCTCGCCGCCGACTTGTCCGAAGACTATAGGGTCGTCCCCACGACCACGGGCCAAAGTTGGCCAGCCGCCGACTTGCCCGACGACTATAGGGTCGTCCCCATGACCCGGGACTAGACTGGCCCGCCACCGTCATGTCCGAACCACTATAGGGTCGTCCCCACGACCCCCGGACTAGGTTGGTACGCCGCCGACTTGTCCGACGAGTATAGGTTCCTCCCCACGACCACGGGCCAATGTTGGCCAGCCGCCGACATGTCCGACGACTATAGGGTCGTCCCCACGACCCGGGACTAGACTGGCCCGCCACCAACATGTCCGACGACTATAGAGTCGTCCCCACGACCCCGGGTCAATGTTGGCTCGCCGCCGACATGTCCGACGACTATAGGGTCGTCCCCACGACCCCCGGGCCAAAGTTGGACAGCCACCGACATTTCCGACGACTATAGGGTCGTCTCCACGACCCGGGACTAGACTGGCCCGCCACCGTCATGTCCGACGACTATAGGGTCGTCCCCACGACCCCCGGACTAGGTTGGCCGGCCGCCGACTTGTCCGACGACTATAGGGTCGTCCCCACGACCCCCCGACTAGGTGGGATCGCCGCCGACTTGTCCGACGACTATAGGGTCGTCCCCACGACCCCGGGACTAGGTTGGCTCGCCACCGTCATGTCTGACGACTATAGGGTCGTCCCCACGACCACGGGCCAAAGTTGGCCAGCCGCCGACATGTCCGACGACTATAGGGTCGTCCCCACGACCCGGGACTAGACTGGCCCGCCACCGTCATGTCCGACGACTATAGGGTCATCCCCACGACCCCGGGTCTAGGTTGGCCCGCCGCCGACTTGTCCGACGACTATAGGGTCGTCCCCACGACCCCGGGACTAGATTGGCCCGCCACCGTCAAGTCCGACGACTATAGGGTCGTCCCCACGACCCCGGGCCAAAGTTGGACAGCCGCCGACATGTCCGACGACTATAGGGTCGTCCCCACGACCCGGGACTAGAGTGGCCCGCCACCGTCATGTCCGACGACTATATGGTCGTCCCCACGACCACGGGCCAATGTTGTCCAGCCGCTGACTTGTCCGACGACTATAGGGTCGTCCCCACGACCGCGGGACTAGATTGGCTCGCCGCCGACTTGTCCGAAGACTATAGGGTCGTCCCCACGACCACGGGCCAAAGTTGGCCAGCCGCCGACTTGCCCGACGACTATAGGGTCGTCCCCATGACCCGGGACTAGACTGGCCCGCCACCGTCATGTCCGAACCACTATAGGGTCGTCCCCACGACCCCCGGACTAGGTTGGTACGCCGCCGACTTGTCCGACGGGTATAGGGTCCTCCCCACGACCACGGGCCAATGTTGGCCAGCCGCCGACATGTCCGACGACTATAGGGTCGTCCCCACGACCCGGGACTAGACTGGCCCGCCACCGACATGTCCGACGACTATAGAGTCGTCCCCACGACCCCGGGTCAATGTTGGCTCGCCGCCGACAAGTCCGACGACTATAGGGTCGTCCCCACGACCCCCGGGCCAAAGTTGGACAGCCACCGACATTTCCGACGACTATAGGGTCGTCCCCACGACCCGGGACTAGACTGGCCCGCCACCGTCATGTCCGACGACTATAGGGTCGTCCCCACGACCCCCGGACTAGGTTGGCCGGCCGCCGACTTGTCCGACGACTATAGGGTCGTCCCCACGACCCCCCGACTAGGTGGGATCGCCGCCGACTTGTCCGACGACTATAGGGTCGTCCCCACGACCCCGGGACTAGGTTGGCTCGCCACCGTCATGTCTGACGACTATAGGGTCGTCCCCACGACCACGGGCCAAAGTTGGCCAGCCGCCGACATGTCCGACGACTATAGGGTCGTCCCCACGACCCGGGACTAGACTGGCCCGCCACCGTCATGTCCGACGACTATAGGGTCGTCCCCACGACCACGGGCCAAAGTTGGCCAGCCGGCGACATGTCCGACGACTATAGGGTCGTCCCCACGACCCCGGGACTAGATTAGCCCGCCACCGTCTTGTCCGACGACTATAGGGTCGTCTTCACGACCACGGGCCAAAGTTGGCCAGCCGCCGACATTTCCGACGACTATAGGGTCGTCCTCACGACCACGGGCCAAATTTGGCCAGCTGCCGACTTGTCCGAACATTATAGGGTCGTCCCCACGACGCCGGGACTAGGTTGGCTCGCCGCCGACATTTCCGACGACTATAGGGTCGTCCCCACGACCACGGGCCATATTTGGTCAGCCGCCGACTTGTCCGACGACTATAGGGTCGTTCCCACGACCACGGGCCAAAGTTGGCCAGCCGCCGACTTGTTCGAGGACTATAGGGTCGTCCCCACGACCCCGGACTAGATTGGCCCACCACCGTCATGTCCGACGACTATAGGGTCGTCCCCACGACCCCGGACTAGATTGGCCCACCACCGTCATGTCCGACGACTATAGGGTCGTCCCCACGACCACGGGCCAAAGTTGGCCAGCCGCCGACATGTCCGACGACTATTGGATCGTCCCCACGACCACGGGCCAAAGTTGGCCAGCCGCCGACATGTCCGACGACTATAGGGTCGTCCCCATGACCACGGGCCAAAGCTGGCCAGCCGCCGACATGTCCGACGACTATTGGATCGTCCCCACGACCACGGGCCAAAGTTGGCCAGCCGCCGACATGTCCGACGACTCTAGGGTCGTCCCCACGACCCCGGGACTAGATTGGTCCGCCACCGTCATGTCCGACGACTATAGGGTCGTCCACACGACCCCGGGCCAAAGTTGGCAAGCCGCCGAAATGTCCGACGACTGTGGGGTCGTCCCCACGACCCCGGCACTAGATTGGCCCGCCACCGTCAAGTCCGACGACCTCGGGACTAGGTTGGCCAGCCGCCGACATGTCCGACGACTATAGGGTCGTCCCCACGACCTCGGGCCAATTTTGGCCAGCCGCCGACATGTCCGACGACTATAGGGTCGTCCCCACGACCCCGGGCCAAAGTTGGCAAGCCGCCGAAATGTCCGACGACTGTAGGGTCGTCCCCACAACCCCGGGACTAGATTGGCCCGCCACCGTCAAGTCCGACGACTATAGGGTCGTCCCCACGACCCCGGGCCAAAGTTGGCAAGCCGCCGAAATGTCCGACGACTGTAGGGTCGTCCCCACGACTCCGTGCCAAAGTTGGCAAGCTGCCGACTTGTCCGACGACTATAGGGTCGTCCCCACGACCCCGGGAATAGATTGGCCCGCCACCGTCATTTCCGACGACAATAGGGTCGTCCCCACGACCACGGGTCAAAGTTGGCCAGCCGCCGACATATCCGACGACTATAGGGTCGTCCCCACGACCCCGGGCCAAAGTTGGCAAGCCGCCGAAATGTCCGACGACTGTAGGGTCGTCCCCACGACCTCGGGACTAGATTGGCCCGCCACCGTCAAGTCCGACGACCTCGGGACTTGGTTGGCCAGCCGCCGACATGTCCGACGACTATAGGGTCGCCCCCACGACCTCGGGACTAGGTAGGCCAGCCGCCGACATGTCCGACGACTATAGGGTCGTCCCCACCACCCCGGGCCAAAGTTGGCAAGCCGCCGAAATGTCCGACGACTGTAGGGTCGTCCCCAAGACCCCGGGACTAGATTGGCCCGCCACCGTCAAGTCCGACGACTATAGGGTCGCCCCCACGACCTCGGGACTAGGTAGGCCAGCCGCCGACATGTCCGACGACAATAGGGTCGTCCCCACCACCCCGGGCCAAAGTTGGCAAGCCGCCGAAATGTCTGACGACTATAGGGTCGTCCCCACGACCCCCCGACTAGGTGGGCTCGCCGCCGACTTGTCCGACGACTATAGGGTCATCCCCACGACCCCGGGACTAGGTTGGCCCGCCGCCGACTTGTCCGACGACTATAGGGTCGTCCCCACGACCCCGGGACTAGGTTGGCACGCCACCGACATGTCTGACGACTATAGGGTCGTCCCCACGACCCCGGGACTAGATTGGCCCGCCACCGTCAAGTCCGACGACTATAGGGTCATCCCCACGACCCCGGGACTAGGTTGGCCCGCCGCCGACTTGTCCGACGACTATAGGGTCGTCCCCACGACCCCGGGACTAGGTTGGCTCGCCACCGACATGTCTGACGACTATAGGGTCGTCCCCACGACCCCGGGACTAGATTGGCCCGCCACCGTCAAGTCCGACGACTATAGGGTCATCCCCACGACCCCGGGACTAGGTTGGCCCGCCGCCGACTTGTCCGACGACTATAGGGTCGTCCCCACGACCCCGGGACTAGGTTGGCTCGCCACCGACATGTCTGACGACTATAGGGTCGTCCCCACGACCCCGGGACTAGATTGGCCCGCCACCGTCAAGTCCGACGACTATAGGGTCGTCCCCACGACCCCGGGCCAAAGTTGGACAGTCGCCGACTTGTCCGACGATTATAGGGTCGTCCCCACGACCACGGGCCAAAGTTGGCCAGCCGCCGGCTTGTCCGACGAATATAGGGTCGTCCCCACGACCCCGGTACTAGGTTGGCCCGCCGCCGACTTGTCCGACGACTATAGGGTCGTCCCCACGACCCGGGACTAGAGTGGCCCGCCACCGTCATGTCCGACGACTATATGGTCGTCCCCACGACCACGGGCCAATGTTGTCCAGCCGCTGACTTGTCCGACGACTATAGGGTCGTCCCCACGACCGCGGGACTAGATTGGCTCGCCGCCGACTTGTCCGAAGACTATAGGGTCGTCCCCACGACCACGGGCCAAAGTTGGCCAGCCGCCGACTTGCCCGACGACTATAGGGTCGTCCCCATGACCCGGGACTAGACTGGCCCGCCACCGTCATGTCCGAACCACTATAGGGTCGTCCCCACGACCCCCGGACTAGGTTGGTACGCCGCCGACTTGTCCGACGAGTATAGGTTCCTCCCCACGACCACGGGCCAATGTTGGCCAGCCGCCGACATGTCCGACGACTATAGGGTCGTCCCCACGTCCCGGGACTAGACTGGCCCGCCACCAACATGTCCGACGACTATAGAGTCGTCCCCACGACCCCGGGTCAATGTTGGCTCGCCGCCGACATGTCCGACGACTATAGGGTCGTTCCCACGACCCCCGGGCCAAAGTTGGACAGCCACCGACATTTCCGACGACTATAGGGTCGTCTCCACGACCCGGGACTAGACTGGCCCGCCACCGTCATGTCCGACGACTATAGGGTCGTCCCCACGACCCCCGGACTAGGTTGGCCGGCCGCCGACTTGTCCGACGACTATAGGGTCGTCCCCACGACCCCCCGACTAGGTGGGATCGCCGCCGACTTGTCCGACGACTATAGGGTCGTCCCCACGACCCCGGGACTAGGTTGGCTCGCCACCGTCATGTCTGACGACTATAGGGTCGTCCCCACGACCACGGGCCAAAGTTGGCCAGCCGCCGACATGTCCGACGACTATAGGGTCGTCCCCACGACCCGGGACTAGACTGGCCCGCCACCGTCATGTCCGACGACTATAGGGTCATCCCCACGACCCCGGGTCTAGGTTGGCCCGCCGCCGAAATGTCCGACGACTGTAGGGTCGTCCCCACGACTCCGTGCCAAAGTTGGCAAGCTGCCGACTTGTCCGACGACTATAGGGTCGTCCCCACGACCCCGGGAATAGATTGGCCCGCCACCGTCATTTCCGACGACAATAGGGTCGTCCCCACGACCACGGGTCAAAGTTGGCCAGCCGCCGACATATCCGACGACTATAGGGTCGTCCCCACGACCCCGGGCCAAAGTTGGCAAGCCGCCGAAATGTCCGACGACTGTAGGGTCGTCCCCACGACCTCGGGACTAGATTGGCCCGCCACCGTCAAGTCCGACGACCTCGGGACTTGGTTGGCCAGCCGCCGACATGTCCGACGACTATAGGGTCGCCCCCACGACCTCGGGACTAGGTAGGCCAGCCGCCGACATGTCCGACGACTATAGGGTCGTCCCCACCACCCCGGGCCAAAGTTGGCAAGCCGCCGAAATGTCCGACGACTGTAGGGTCGTCCCCAAGACCCCGGGACTAGATTGGCCCGCCACCGTCAAGTCCGACGACTATAGGGTCGCCCCCACGACCTCGGGACTAGGTAGGCCAGCCGCCGACATGTCCGACGACTATAGGGTCGTCCCCACCACCCCGGGCCAAAGTTGGCAAGCCGCCGAAATGTCTGACGACTATAGGGTCGTCCCCACGACCCCCCGACTAGGTGGGCTCGCCGCCGACTTGTCCGACGACTATAGGGTCATCCCCACGACCCCGGGACTAGGTTGGCCCGCCGCCGACTTGTCCGACGACTATAGGGTCGTCCCCACGACCCCGGGACTAGGTTGGCACGCCACCGACATGTCTGACGACTATAGGGTCGTCCCCACGACCCCGGGACTAGATTGGCCCGCCACCGTCAAGTCCGACGACTATAGGGTCATCCCCACGACCCCGGGACTAGGTTGGCCCGCCGCCGACTTGTCCGACGACTATAGGGTCGTCCCCACGACCCCGGGACTAGGTTGGCTCGCCACCGACATGTCTGACGACTATAGGGTCGTCCCCACGACCCCGGGACTAGATTGGCCCGCCACCGTCAAGTCCGACGACTATAGGGTCATCCCCACGACCCCGGGACTAGGTTGGCCCGCCGCCGACTTGTCCGACGACTATAGGGTCGTCCCCACGACCCCGGGACTAGGTTGGCTCGCCACCGACATGTCTGACGACTATAGGGTCGTCCCCACGACCCCGGGACTAGATTGGCCCGCCACCGTCAAGTCCGACGACTATAGGGTCGTCCCCACGACCCCGGGCCAAAGTTGGACAGTCGCCGACTTGTCCGACGATTATAGGGTCGTCCCCACGACCACGGGCCAAAGTTGGCCAGCCGCCGGCTTGTCCGACGAATATAGGGTCGTCCCCACGACCCCGGTACTAGGTTGGCCCGCCGCCGACTTGTCCGACGACTATAGGGTCGTCCCCACGACCCGGGACTAGAGTGGCCCGCCACCGTCATGTCCGACGACTATATGGTCGTCCCCACGACCACGGGCCAATGTTGTCCAGCCGCTGACTTGTCCGACGACTATAGGGTCGTCCCCACGACCGCGGGACTAGATTGGCTCGCCGCCGACTTGTCCGAAGACTATAGGGTCGTCCCCACGACCACGGGCCAAAGTTGGCCAGCCGCCGACTTGCCCGACGACTATAGGGTCGTCCCCATGACCCGGGACTAGACTGGCCCGCCACCGTCATGTCCGAACCACTATAGGGTCGTCCCCACGACCCCCGGACTAGGTTGGTACGCCGCCGACTTGTCCGACGAGTATAGGTTCCTCCCCACGACCACGGGCCAATGTTGGCCAGCCGCCGACATGTCCGACGACTATAGGGTCGTCCCCACGACCCGGGACTAGACTGGCCCGCCACCAACATGTCCGACGACTATAGAGTCGTCCCCACGACCCCGGGTCAATGTTGGCTCGCCGCCGACATGTCCGACGACTATAGGGTCGTCCCCACGACCCCCGGGCCAAAGTTGGACAGCCACCGACATTTCCGACGACTATAGGGTCGTCTCCACGACCCGGGACTAGACTGGCCCGCCACCGTCATGTCCGACGACTATAGGGTCGTCCCCACGACCCCCGGACTAGGTTGGCCGGCCGCCGACTTGTCCGACGACTATAGGGTCGTCCCCACGACCCCCCGACTAGGTGGGATCGCCGCCGACTTGTCCGACGACTATAGGGTCGTCCCCACGACCCCGGGACTAGGTTGGCTCGCCACCGTCATGTCTGACGACTATAGGGTCGTCCCCACGACCACGGGCCAAAGTTGGCCAGCCGCCGACATGTCCGACGACTATAGGGTCGTCCCCACGACCCGGGACTAGACTGGCCCGCCACCGTCATGTCCGACGACTATAGGGTCATCCCCACGACCCCGGGTCTAGGTTGGCCCGCCGCCGACTTGTCCGACGACTATAGGGTCGTCCCCACGACCCCGGGACTAGATTGGCCCGCCACCGTCAAGTCCGACGACTATAGGGTCGTCCCCACGACCCCGGGCCAAAGTTGGACAGCCGCCGACATGTCCGACGACTATAGGGTCGTCCCCACGACCCGGGACTAGAGTGGCCCGCCACCGTCATGTCCGACGACTATATGGTCGTCCCCACGACCACGGGCCAATGTTGTCCAGCCGCTGACTTGTCCGACGACTATAGGGTCGTCCCCACGACCGCGGGACTAGATTGGCTCGCCGCCGACTTGTCCGAAGACTATAGGGTCGTCCCCACGACCACGGGCCAAAGTTGGCCAGCCGCCGACTTGCCCGACGACTATAGGGTCGTCCCCATGACCCGGGACTAGACTGGCCCGCCACCGTCATGTCCGAACCACTATAGGGTCGTCCCCACGACCCCCGGACTAGGTTGGTACGCCGCCGACTTGTCCGACGGGTATAGGGTCCTCCCCACGACCACGGGCCAATGTTGGCCAGCCGCCGACATGTCCGACGACTATAGGGTCGTCCCCACGACCCGGGACTAGACTGGCCCGCCACCGACATGTCCGACGACTATAGAGTCGTCCCCACGACCCCGGGTCAATGTTGGCTCGCCGCCGACAAGTCCGACGACTATAGGGTCGTCCCCACGACCCCCGGGCCAACGTTGGACAGCCACCGACATTTCCGACGACTATAGGGTCGTCCCCACGACCCGGGACTAGACTGGCCCGCCACCGTCATGTCCGACGACTATAGGGTCGTCCCCACGACCCCCGGACTAGGTTGGCCGGCCGCCGACTTGTCCGACGACTATAGGGTCGTCCCCACGACCCCCCGACTAGGTGGGATCGCCGCCGACTTGTCCGACGACTATAGGGTCGTCCCCACGACCCCGGGACTAGGTTGGCTCGCCACCGTCATGTCTGACGACTATAGGGTCGTCCCCACGACCACGGGCCAAAGTTGGCCAGCCGCCGACATGTCCGACGACTATAGGGTCGTCCCCACGACCCGGGACTAGACTGGCCCGCCACCGTCATGTCCGACGACTATAGGGTCGTCCCCACGACCACGGGCCAAAGTTGGCCAGCCGGCGACATGTCCGACGACTATAGGGTCGTCCCCACGACCCCGGGACTAGATTAGCCCGCCACCGTCTTGTCCGACGACTATAGGGTCGTCTTCACGACCACGGGCCAAAGTTGGCCAGCCGCCGACATTTCCGACGACTATAGGGTCGTCCTCACGACCACGGGCCAAATTTGGCCAGCTGCCGACTTGTCCGAACATTATAGGGTCGTCCCCACGACGCCGGGACTAGGTTGGCTCGCCGCCGACATTTCCGACGACTATAGGGTCGTCCCCACGACCACGGGCCATATTTGGCCAGCCGCCGACTTGTCCGACGACTATAGGGTCGTTCCCACGACCACGGGCCAAAGTTGGCCAGCCGCCGACTTGTTCGAGGACTATAGGGTCGTCCCCACGACCCCGGACTAGATTGGCCCACCACCGTCATGTCCGACGACTATAGGGTCGTCCCCACGACCCCGGACTAGATTGGCCCACCACCGTCATGTCCGACGACTATAGGGTCGTCCCCACGACCACGGGCCAAAGTTGGCCAGCCGCCGACATGTCCGACGACTATTGGATCGTCCCCACGACCACGGGCCAAAGTTGGCCAGCCGCCGACATGTCCGACGACTATAGGGTCGTCCCCATGACCACGGGCCAAAGCTGGCCAGCCGCCGACATGTCCGACGACTATTGGATCGTCCCCACGACCACGGGCCAAAGTTGGCCAGCCGCCGACATGTCCGACGACTCTAGGGTCGTCCCCACGACCCCGGGACTAGATTGGTCCGCCACCGTCATGTCCGACGACTATAGGGTCGTCCACACGACCCCGGGCCAAAGTTGGCAAGCCGCCGAAATGTCCGACGACTGTGGGGTCGTCCCCACGACCCCGGCACTAGATTGGCCCGCCACCGTCAAGTCCGACGACCTCGGGACTAGGTTGGCCAGCCGCCGACATGTCCGACGACTATAGGGTCGTCCCCACGACCTCGGGCCAATTTTGGCCAGCCGCCGACATGTCCGACGACTATAGGGTCGTCCCCACGACCCCGGGCCAAAGTTGGCAAGCCGCCGAAATGTCCGACGACTGTAGGGTCGTCCCCACAACCCCGGGACTAGATTGGCCCGCCACCGTCAAGTCCGACGACTATAGGGTCGTCCCCACGACCCCGGGCCAAAGTTGGCAAGCCGCCGAAATGTCCGACGACTGTAGGGTCGTCCCCACGACTCCGTGCCAAAGTTGGCAAGCTGCCGACTTGTCCGACGACTATAGGGTCGTCCCCACGACCCCGGGAATAGATTGGCCCGCCACCGTCATTTCCGACGACAATAGGGTCGTCCCCACGACCACGGGTCAAAGTTGGCCAGCCGCCGACATATCCGACGACTATAGGGTCGTCCCCACGACCCCGGGCCAAAGTTGGCAAGCCGCCGAAATGTCCGACGACTGTAGGGTCGTCCCCACGACCTCGGGACTAGATTGGCCCGCCACCGTCAAGTCCGACGACCTCGGGACTTGGTTGGCCAGCCGCCGACATGTCCGACGACTATAGGGTCGTCCCCACGACCTCGGGACTAGGTAGGCCAGCCGCCGACATGTCCGACGACTATAGGGTCGTCCCCACCACCCCGGGCCAAAGTTGGCAAGCCGCCGAAATGTCCGACGACTGTAGGGTCGTCCCCAAGACCCCGGGACTAGATTGGCCCGCCACCGTCAAGTCCGACGACTATAGGGTCGCCCCCACGACCTCGGGACTAGGTAGGCCAGCCGCCGACATGTCCGACGACTATAGGGTCGTCCCCACCACCCCGGGCCAAAGTTGGCAAGCCGCCGAAATGTCTGACGACTATAGGGTCGTCCCCACGACCCCCCGACTAGGTGGGCTCGCCGCCGACTTGTCCGACGACTATAGGGTCATCCCCACGACCCCGGGACTAGGTTGGCCCGCCGCCGACTTGTCCGACGACTATAGGGTCGTCCCCACGACCCCGGGACTAGGTTGGCACGCCACCGACATGTCTGACGACTATAGGGTCGTCCCCACGACCCCGGGACTAGATTGGCCCGCCACCGTCAAGTCCGACGACTATAGGGTCATCCCCACGACCCCGGGACTAGGTTGGCCCGCCGCCGACTTGTCCGACGACTATAGGGTCGTCCCCACGACCCCGGGACTAGGTTGGCTCGCCACCGACATGTCTGACGACTATAGGGTCGTCCCCACGACCCCGGGACTAGATTGGCCCGCCACCGTCAAGTCCGACGACTATAGGGTCATCCCCACGACCCCGGGACTAGGTTGGCCCGCCGCCGACTTGTCCGACGACTATAGGGTCGTCCCCACGACCCCGGGACTAGGTTGGCTCGCCACCGACATGTCTGACGACTATAGGGTCGTCCCCACGACCCCGGGACTAGATTGGCCCGCCACCGTCAAGTCCGACGACTATAGGGTCGTCCCCACGACCCCGGGCCAAAGTTGGACAGTCGCCGACTTGTCCGACGATTATAGGGTCGTCCCCACGACCACGGGCCAAAGTTGGCCAGCCGCCGGCTTGTCCGACGAATATAGGGTCGTCCCCACGACCCCGGTACTAGGTTGGCCCGCCGCCGACTTGTCCGACGACTATAGGGTCGTCCCCACGACCCGGGACTAGAGTGGCCCGCCACCGTCATGTCCGACGACTATATGGTCGTCCCCACGACCACGGGCCAATGTTGTCCAGCCGCTGACTTGTCCGACGACTATAGGGTCGTCCCCACGACCGCGGGACTAGATTGGCTCGCCGCCGACTTGTCCGAAGACTATAGGGTCGTCCCCACGACCACGGGCCAAAGTTGGCCAGCCGCCGACTTGCCCGACGACTATAGGGTCGTCCCCATGACCCGGGACTAGACTGGCCCGCCACCGTCATGTCCGAACCACTATAGGGTCGTCCCCACGACCCCCGGACTAGGTTGGTACGCCGCCGACTTGTCCGACGAGTATAGGTTCCTCCCCACGACCACGGGCCAATGTTGGCCAGCCGCCGACATGTCCGACGACTATAGGGTCGTCCCCACGACCCGGGACTAGACTGGCCCGCCACCAACATGTCCGACGACTATAGAGTCGTCCCCACGACCCCGGGTCAATGTTGGCTCGCCGCCGACATGTCCGACGACTATAGGGTCGTTCCCACGACCCCCGGGCCAAAGTTGGACAGCCACCGACATTTCCGACGACTATAGGGTCGTCTCCACGACCCGGGACTAGACTGGCCCGCCACCGTCATGTCCGACGACTATAGGGTCGTCCCCACGACCCCCGGACTAGGTTGGCCGGCCGCCGACTTGTCCGACGACTATAGGGTCGTCCCCACGACCCCCCGACTAGGTGGGATCGCCGCCGACTTGTCCGACGACTATAGGGTCGTCCCCACGACCCCGGGACTAGGTTGGCTCGCCACCGTCATGTCTGACGACTATAGGGTCGTCCCCACGACCACGGGCCAAAGTTGGCCAGCCGCCGACATGTCCGACGACTATAGGGTCGTCCCCACGACCCGGGACTAGACTGGCCCGCCACCGTCATGTCCGACGACTATAGGGTCATCCCCACGACCCCGGGTCTAGGTTGGCCCGCCGCCGACTTGTCCGACGACTATAGGGTCGTCCCCACGACCCCCGGACTAGGTTGGTACGCCGCCGACTTGTCCGACGGGTATAGGGTCCTCCCCACGACCACGGGCCAAAGTTGGCCAGCCGCCGACATGTCCGACGACTATAGGGTCGTCCCCACGACCCGGGACTAGACTGGCCCGCCACCGACATGTCCGACGACTATAAAGTCGTCCCCACGACCCCGGGTCAATGTTGGCTCGCCGCCGACATGTCCGACGACTATAGGGTCGTCCCCACGACCCCCGGGCCAAAGTTGGACAGCCACCGACATTTCCGACGACTATAGGGTCGTCCCCACGACCCCGGGACTAGATTGGCCCGCCACCGTCTTGTCCGACGACTATAGGGTCGTCTTCACCACCACGGGCCAAAGTTGGCCAGCCGCCGACATTTCCGACGACTATAGGGTCGTCCTCACGACCACGGGCCAAATTTGGCCAGCTGCCGACTTGTCCGAACATTATAGGGTCGTCCCCACGACGCCGGGACTAGGTTGGCTCGCCGCCGACATTTCCGACGACTATAGGGTCGTCCCCACGACCACGGGCCATATTTGGCCAGCCGCCGACTTGTCCGACGACTATAGGGTCGTTCCCACGACCACGGGCCAAAGTTGGCCAGCCGCCGACTTGTTCGAGGACTATAGGGTCGTCCCCACGACCCCGGGTCTAGGTTGGCCAGCCGCCGACATGTCCGACGACTATAGAGTCGTCCCCAAGACACCGGGCCAAAGTAGGACAGCCGCCGACATCTCCGACGACTATAGGGTCGTCCCCACGATCCCGGGACTAGATTGGCTAGCCAGCGTCACGTCCGACGACTATCGGATCGTCCCCACGACCACGGGCCAAAGTTGGCCTGCCGCCGACTTGTCCGACGACTATAGGGTCGTCCCCACGACCCCGGGACTAGGTTGGCTCGCCACCGATATGTCTGATGACTATAGGGTCGTCCCCACGACCCCGGGACTAGGTTGGCCGGCCGCCGACTTGTCCGACGACTATAGGGTCGTCCCCACGACCCCCCGACTAGGTGGCCTCGCCGCCGACATGTCCGACGACTATAGGGTCGTCCCCACGACCCCGGGCCAAAGTTGGACAGCCGCCGACTTGTCCGACGACTAAAGGGTCGTCCCCACGACCACGGGCCAAAGTTGGCCAGCCGGCGACATTTCCGACGACTATAGGGTCGTCCCCACGGCCACGGGCCAAAGTTGGCCAGCCGCCGACATGTCCGGCGACTATAGGGTCGTCCCCACGACCCCGGGACTAGAGCGGCCCGCCACCGTCATGGCCGACGACTATAGGGTCGTCCCCACGACCCCCGGACTAGGTTGGCCGGCCGCCGACTTGTCCGACGACTATAGGGTCGTCCCCACGACCCCCCGACTAGGTGGGCTCGCCGCCGACTTGTCCGACGACTATAGGGTCGTCCCCACGACCCCGGGACTAGGTTGGCTCGCCACCGTCATGTCTGACGACTATAGGGTCGTCCCCACGACCACGGGCCAAAGTTGGCCAGCCGCCGGCATGTCCGACGACTATAGGGTCGTCCCCACGACCCGGGACTAGACTGGCCCGCCACCGTCATGTCCGACGACTATAGGGTCATCCCCACGACCCCGGGTCTAGGTTGGCCCGCCGCCGACTTGTCCGACGACTATAGGGTCGTCCCCACGACCCCGGGACTAGATTGGCCCGCCACCGTTATGTCCGACGACTATAGGGTCGTCCCCACGACCACGGGCCAAAGTTGGCCAGCCGGCGACATGTCCGACGACTATAGGGTCGTCCCTACGACCCCGGGACTAGGTTGGCTCGCCACCGACATGTCTGACGACTATAGGGTCGTCCCCACGACCCCGGGACTAGATTGGCCCGCCACCATCAAGTCCGACGACTATAGGGTCGTCCCCACGACCCCGGGCCAAAGTTGGACAGCCGCCGACTTGTCCGACGACTATAGGGTCGTCCCCACGACCACGGGCCAATGTTGGCCAGCCGCCGGCTTGTCCGACGATTATAGGGTCGTCCCCACGACCCCGGGACTAGGTTGGCCCGCCGCCGACTTGTCCGACGACTATAGGGTCGTCCCCACGACCACGGGCCAAAGTTGGCCAGCCGCCGACATATCCGACGACTATAGGGTCGTCCCCACGACCCCGGGCCAATGTTGGCCAGCCGCCGACATGTCCGACGACTATAGGGTCGTCCCCACGACCCGGGACTAGAGTGGCCCGCCACCGTCATGTCCGACGACTATATGGTCGTCCCCACGACCACTGGCCAATGTTGGCCAGCCGCTGACTTGTCCGACGACTATAGGGTCGTCCCCACGACCGCGGGACTAGATTGGCTCGCCGCCGACTTGTCCGACGACTGTAGGGTCGTCCCCACGACCACCGGACTAGATTGGCCCGCCACCGTCATTTCCGACGACTATAGGGTCGTCCCCACGACCACGGGCCAAAGTTGGCCAGCCGCCGACTTGTCCGACGACTATAGGGTCGTCCCCATGACCCGGGACTAGACTGGCCCGCCACCGTCATGTCCGACGACTATAGGGTCGTCCCCACGACCCCCGGACTAGGTTAGTACGCCGCCGACTTGTCCGACGGGTATAGGGTCCTCCCCACGACCACGGGCCAAAGTTGGCCAGCCGCCGACATGTCCGACGACTATAGGGTCGTCCCCACGACCCGGGACTAGACTGGCCCGCCACCGACATGTCCGACGACTATAAAGTCGTCCCCACGACCCCGGGTCAATGTTGGCTCGCCGCCGACATGTCCGACGACTATAGCGTCGTCCCCACGACCCCCGGGCCAAAGTTGGACAGCCACCGACATTTCCGACGACTATAGGGTCGTCCCCACGACCCCGGGACTAGATTGGCCCGCCACCGTCTTGTCCGACGACTATAGGGTCGTCTTCACGACCACGGGCCAAAGTTGGCCAGCCGCCGACATTTCCGACGACTATAGGTTCGTCCTCACGACCACGGGCCAAATTTGGCCAGCTGCCGACTTGTCCGAACATTATAGGGTCGTCCCCACGACGCCGGGACTAGGTTGGCTCGCCGCCGACATTTCCGACGACTATAGGGTCGTCCCCACGACCACGGGCCATATTTGGCCAGCCGCCGACTTGTCCGACGACTATAGGGTCGTTCCCACGACCACGGGCCAAAGTTGGCCAGCCGCCGACTTGTTCGAGGACTATAGGGTCGTCCCCACGACCCCGGGTCTAGGTTGGCCAGCCGCCGACATGTCCGACGCCTATAGAGTCGTCCCCACGACCACGGGCCAAAGTTGGCCAGCCGCCGACTTGTCCGACGACTATAGGGTCGTCCCCACGACCCCGGGACTAGGTTGGCTCGCCACCGATATGTCGGACGACTATAGGGTCGTCCCCACGACCCCGGGACTAGGTTGGCCGGCCGCCGACTTGTCCGACGACTATAGGGTCGTCCCCACGACCCCCCGACTAGGTGGCCTCGCCGCCGACATGTCCGACGACTATAGGGTCGTCCCCACGACCCCGGGCCAAAGTTGGACAGCCGCCGACTTGTCCGACGACTAAAGGGTCGTCCCCACGACCACGGGCCAAAGTTGGCCAGCCGCCGACATGTCCGGCGACTATAGGGTCGTCCCCACGACCCCGGGACTAGAGTGGCCCGCCACCGTCATGTCCGACGACTATAGGGTCGTCCCCACGACCCCCGGACTAGGTTGGCCGGCCGCCGACTTGTCCGACGACTATAGGGTCGTCCCCACGACCCCCCGACTAGGTGGGCTCGCTGCCGACTTGTCCGACGACTATAGGGTCGTCCCCACGACCCCGGGACTAGGTTGGCTCGCCACCGTCATGTCTGACGACCACGGGCCAAAGTTGGCCAGCCGCCGACATGTCCGACGACTATAGGGTCGTCCCCACGACCCGGGACTAGACTGGCCCGCCACCGTCATGTCCGACGACTATAGGGTCATCCCCACGACCCCGGGTCTAGGTTGGCCCGCCGCCGACTTGTCCGACGACTATAGGGTCGTCCCCACGACCCCGGGACTAGAATGGCCCGCCACCGTTATGTCCGACGACTATAGGGTCGTCCCCACGACCACGGGCCAAAGTTGGCCAGCCGGCGACATGTCCGACGACTATAGGGTCGTCCCTACGACCCCGGGACTAGGTTGGCTCGCCACCGACATGTCTGACGACTATAGGGTCGTCCCCACGACCCCGGGACTAGATTGGCCCGCCACCGTCAAGTCCGACGACTATAGGGTCGTCCCCACGACCCCGGGCCAAAGTTGGACAGCCGCCGACTTGTCCGACGACTATAGGGTCGTCCCCACGACCACGGGCCAATGTTGGCCAGCCGCCGGCTTGTCCGACGATTATAGGGTCGTCCCCACGACCCCGGGACTAGGTTGGCCCGCCGCCGACTTGTCCGACGACTATAGGGTCGTCCCCACGACCACGGGCCAAAGTTGGCCAACCGCCGAAATATCCGACGACTATAGGGTCGTCCCCACGACCCCGGGCCAATGTTGGCCAGCCGCCGACATGTCCGACGACTATAGGGTCGTCCCCACGACCCGGGACTAGAGTGGCCCGCCACCGTCATGTCCGACGACTATATGGTCGTCCCCACGACCACTGGCCAATGTTGGCCAGCCGCTGACTTGTCGGACGACTATAGGGTCGTCCCCACGACCGCGGGACTAGATTGGCTCGCCGCCGACTTGTCCGACGACTGTAGGGTCGTCCCCACGACCACGGGACTAGATTGGCCCGCCACCGTCATTTCCGACGACTATAGGGTCGTCCCCACGACCACGGGCCAAAGTTGGCCAGCCGCCGACTTGTCCGACGACTATAGGGTCGTCCCCATGACCCGGGACTAGACTGGCCCGCCACCGTCATGTCCGACGACTATAGGGTCGTCCCCACGACCCCGGGCCAAAGTTGGCAAGCCGCCGAAATGTCCGACGACTGTAGGGTCGTCCCCACGACCCCGGGAATAGATTGGCCGGCCACCGTCAAGTCCGACGACTATAGGGTCGTCCCCACGACCTCGGGACTAGATTGGCCCGCCACCGTCAAGTCCGACGACTATAGGGTCGTCCCCACGACCCCGGGCCAAAGTTGGCAAGCCGCCGAAATGTCCGGCGACTCTAGGGTCGTCCCCACAACCCCGGGACTAGATTGGCCCGCCACCGTCAAGTCCGACGACTATAGGGTCGTCCCCACGACCCCGGGCCAAAGTTGGCAAGCCGCCGAAATGTCCGACGACTGTAGGGTCGTCCCCACGACCCCCGGACTAGATTGGCCCGCCACCGTCATGTCCAACGACTATCGGATCGTCCCCACGACCACGGGCCAAAGTTGGCCAGCCGCCGACTTGTTCGAGGACTATAGGGTCGTCCCCACGACGCCGGGACTAGGTTGGCTCGCCGCCGACATTTCCGACGACTATAGGGTCGTCCCCACGACCACGGGCCATATTTGGCCAGCCGCCGACTTGTCCGACGACTATAGGGTCGTTCCCACGACCACGGGCCAAAGTTGGCCAGCCGCCGACTTGTTCGAGGACTATAGGGTCATCCCCACGACCCCGGGACTAGGTTGGCCCGCCGCCGACTTGTCCGACGACTATAGGGTCGTCCCCACGACCCCGGGACTAGGTTGGCACGCCACCGACATGTCTGACGACTATAGGGTCGTCTTCACGACCACGGGCCATATTTGGCCAGCCGCCGACTTGTCCGACGACTATAGGGTCGTTCCCACGACCACGGGCCAAAGTTGGCCAGCCGCCGACATGTCCGACGACTATAGGGTCGTCCCCACGACCCGGGACTAGACTGGCCCGCCACCGTCATGTCCGACGACTATAGGGTCATCCCCACGACCCCGGGTCTAGGTTGGCCCGCCGCCGACTTGTCCGACGACTATAGGGTCGTCCCCACGACCCCGGGACTAGATTGGCCCGCCACCGTTATGTCCGACGACTATAGGGTCGTCCCCACGACCACGGGCCAAAGTTGGCCAGCCGGCGACATGTCCGACGACTATAGGGTCGTCCCTACGACCCCGGGACTAGGTTGGCTCGCCACCGACATGTCTGACGACTATAGGGTCGTCCCCACGACCCCGGGACTAGATTGGCCCGCCACCGTCAAGTCCGACGACTATAGGGTCGTCCCCACGACCCCGGGCCAAAGTTGGACAGCCGCCGACTTGTCCGACGACTATAGGGTCGTCCCCACGACCACGGGCCAATGTTGGCCAGCCGCCGGCTTGTCCGACGATTATAGGGTCGTCCCCACGACCCCGGGACTAGGTTGGCCCGCCGCCGACTTGTCCGACGACTATAGGGTCGTCCCCACGACCACGGGCCAAAGTTGGCCAGCCGCCGACATATCCGACGACTATAGGGTCGTCCCCACGACCCCGGGTCAATGTTGGCCAGCCGCCGACATGTCCGACGACTATAGGGTCGTCCCCACGACCCGGGACTAGAGTGGCCCGCCACCGTCATGTCCGACGACTATATGGTCGTCCCCACGACCACTGGCCAATGTTGGCCAGCCGCTGACTTGTCCGACGACTATAGGGTCGTCCCCACGACCGCGGGACTAGATTGGCTCGCCGCCGACTTGTCCGACGACTGTAGGGTCGTCCCCACGACCACGGGACTAGATTGGCCCGCCACCGTCATTTCCGACGACTATAGGGTCGTCCCCACGACCACGGGCCAAAGTTGGCCAGCCGCCGACTTGTCCGACGACTATAGGGTCGTCCCCATGACCCGGGACTAGACTGGCCCGCCACCGTCATGTCCGACGACTATAGGGTCGTCCCCACGACCCCCGGACTAGGTTGGTACGCCGCCGACTTGTCCGACGGGTATAGGGTCCTCCCCACGACCACGGGCCAAAGTAGGACAGCCGCCGACATCTCCGACGACTATAGGGTCGCCCCACGATCCCGGGACTAGATTGGCTAGCCACCGTCACGTCCGACGACTATCGGATCGTCCCCACGACCACGGGCCAAAGTTGGCCTGCCGCCGACATGTCCGACGACTGTTGGGTCGTCCCCACGACCACGGGCCAATGTTGGCCAGCCGCCGACATGTCCGACGATTATAGGGTCGTCCCCACGACCCCGGGCCAATAATGGCCAATCGACGACATGTCCGACGACTATAGGGTCGTACCCACGACCCTGGGACTTGATTGGCCCGGCACCGTCATGTCCAACGACTATCGGATCGTCCCTACGACCACGGGCCTAAGTTGACCAGCCGCCGACATGTCCGATGACTATAGGGTCGTCCCTATGACCCCGGGACTAGATTGGCCCGCCACCGTCATGTCCGACGACTATCGGATCGTCCCCACGACCACGGGCCAAAGTTGGCCAGCCGCCGACTTGTCCGACGACTATAGGGTCGTCCCCACGACCCCGGGACTAGGTTGGCTCGCCACCGATATGTCTGACGACTATAGGGTCGTCCCCACGACCCCGGGACTAGGTTGGCCGGCCGCCGACTTGTCAGACGACTATAGGGTCGTCCCCACGACCCCCCGACTAGGTGGCCTCGCCGCCGACATGTCCGACGACTATAGGGTCGTCCCCACGACCCCGGGCCAAAGTTGGACAGCCGCCGACTTGTCCGACGACTAAAGGGTCGTCCCCACGACCACGGGCCAAAGTCGGCCAGCCGCCGACATGTCCGACGACTATAGGGTCGTCCCCACGACCCGGGACTAGACTGGCCCGCCACCGTCATGTCCGACGACTATAGGGTCATCCCCATGACCCGGGACTAGAGTGGCCCGCCACCGTCATGTCCGACGACTATATGGTCGTCCCCACGACCACGGGCCAAAGTTGGCCAGCCGGCGACATGTCCGACGACTATAGGTTCGTCCCCACGACCCGGGACTAGACTGGCCCGCCACCGTCATGTCCGACGACTATAGGGTCATCCCCACGACCCCGGGACTAGGTTGGCCCGCCGCCGACTTGTCCGACGACTATAGGGTCGTCCCCACGACCCCGGGACTAGATTGGCCCGCCACCGTTATGTCCGACGACTATAGGGTCGTCCCCACGACCACGGGCCAAAGTTGGCCAGCCGGCGACATGTCCGACGACTATAGGGTCGTCCCTACGACCCCGGGACTAGGTTGGCTCGCCACCGACATGTCTGACGACTATAGGGTCGTCCCCACGACCCCGGGACTAGATTGGCCCGCCACCGTCAAGTCCGACGACTATAGGGTCGTCCCCACGACCCCGGGCCAAAGTTGGACAGCCGCCGACTTGTCCGACGACTATAGGGTCGTCCCCACGACCACGGGCCAATGTTGGCCAGCCGCCGACATATCCGACGACTATAGGGTCGTCCCCACGACCCCAGGCCAATGTTGGCCAGCCGCCGACATGTCCGACGACTATAGGGTCGTCCCCACGACCCGGGACTAGAGTGGCCCGCCACCGTCATGTCCGACGACTATATGGTCGTCCCCACGACCACTGGCCAATGTTGGCCAGCCGCTGACTTGTCCGACGACTATAGGGTCGTCCCCACGACCGCGGGACTAGATTGGCTCGCCGCCGACTTGTCCGACGACTGTGGGGTCGTCCCCACGACCCCCGGACTAGGTTGGTACGCCGCCGACTTGTCCGACGGGTATAGGGTCCTCCCCACGACCACGGGCCAAAGTTGGCCAGCCGCCGACATGTCCGACGACTATAGGGTCGTCCCCACGACCCGGGACTAGACTGGCCCGCCACCGACATGTCCGACGACTATAAAGTCGTCCCCACGACCCCGGGTCAATGTTGGCTCGCCGCCGACATGTCCGACGACTATAGGGTCGTCCCCACGACCCCCGGGCCAAAGTTGGACAGCCACCGACATTTCCGACGACTATAGGGTCGTCCCCACGACCCGGGACTAGACTGGCCCGCCACCGTCATGTCCGACGACTATAGGGTCGTCCCCACGACCCCGGGACTAGGTTGGCTCGCCACCGTCATGTCTGACGACTATAGGGTCGTCCCCACGACCACGGGCCAAAGTTGGCAAGCCGCCGACATGTCCGACGACTATAGGGTCGTCCCCACGACCCCGGGAATAGATTGGCCCGCCACCGTCATTTCCGACGACTATAGGGTCGTCCCCACGACCCCGGGCCAAAGTTGGCCAGCCGCTGATATGTCCGACGACTATACGGTCGTCCCCACGACCCCGGGAATAGATTGGCCCGCCACCGTCATTTCCGACGACTATAGGGTCGTCCCCACGACCCCGGGCCAAAGTTGTCCAGCCGCCGACATGTCCGACGACTATAGGGTCGTCCCCACGACCCGGGACTAGAGTGGCCCGCCACCGTCATGTCCGACGACTATATGGTCGTCCCCACGACCACGGGCCAAAGTTGGCCAGCCGGCGACATGTCCGACGACTATAGGTTCGTCCCCACGACCCGGGACTAGACTGGCCCGCCACCGTCATGTCCGACGACTATAGGGTCATCCCCACGACCCCGGGACTAGGTTGGCCCGCCGCCGACTTGTCCGACGACTATAGGGTCGTCCCCACGACCCCGGGACTAGTTTGGCCCGCCACCGTCATTTCCGACGACTATAGGGTCGTCCCCACGACTACGGGCCAAAGTTGGCCAGCCGCCGACATATCCGACGACTGTAGGGTCGTCCCCACGACCCCGGGCCAAAGTTGGCCAGCCGCTGATATGTCCGAAGACTATAGGGTCGTCCCCACGACCCCGGGAATAGATTGGCCCGCCACCGTCATTTCCGACGACTGTAGGGTCGTCCCCATGACTCCGGGACTAGATTGGCCCGCCACCGTCATTTCCGACGACTATAGGGTCGTCCCCACGACCACGGGCCAAAGTTGGCCAGCCGCCGACATATCCGACGACTATAGTGTCGTCCCCACGACCACGGGCCAATGTTGGCCAGCCGCTAACTTGTCCGACGACTATAGGGTCGTCCCCACGACCACGGGCCAAAGCTGGCCAGCCGCCGACATGTCCGACGACTATTGGATCGTCCCCACGACCACGGGCCAAAGTTGGCCAGCCGCCGACATGTCCGACGACTATAGGGTCGTCCCCACGACCCCGGGACTAGATTGGTCCGCCACCATCATGTCCGACGACTATAGGGTCGTCCACACGACCCCGGGCCAAAGTTGGCAAGCCGCCGAAATGTCCGACGACTGTGGGGTCGTCCCCACGACCCCGGGACTAGATTGGCCCGCCACCGTCAAGTCCGACGACCCCGGGCCAATGTTGGCTAGCCGCCGACATGTCCGACGACTATAGGGTCGTCCCCACGACCCCGGGCCAAAGTTGGCAAGCCGCCGAAATGTCCGACGACTGTAGGGTCGTCCCCACGACCCCGTGCCAAAGATGTCCAGCCGCCGTCTTGTCCGACGACTATAGGGTCGTCCCCACGACCCTGGGACTAGATTGGCCCGCCACCGTTATGTCCGACGACTATAGGGTCGTCCCCACGACCACGGGCCAAAGTTGGCCAGCCGGCGACATGTCCGACGACTATAGGGTCGTCCCCACGACCCGGGACTAGACTGGCCCGCCACCGTCATGTCCGACGACTATAGGGTCGTCCCCACGACCCCCGGACTAGGTTGGCCGGCCGCCGACTTGTCCGACGACTATAGGGTCGTCCCCACGACCCCCGGACTAGGTGGGCTCGCCGCCGACTTATCCGAGGACTATAGGGTCGTTCCCACGACCCCGGGACTAGGTAGGCCCGCCGCCGACTTGTCCGACGACTATAGGGTCGTCCCCACGACCCCGGGCCAAAGTTGGCCAGCCGCTGATATGTCCGACGACTATACGGTCGTCCCCACGACCCCGGGAATAGATTGGCCCGCCACCGTCATTTCCGACGACTATAGGGTCGTCCCCACGACCCCGGGCCAAAGTTGGCCAGCCGCCGACATGTCCGACGACTATAGGGTCGTCCCCACGACCCGGGACTAGAGTGGCCCGCCACCGTCATGTCCGACGACTATATGGTCGTCCCCACGACCACGGGCCAAAGTTGGCCAGCCGGCGACATGTCCGACGACTATAGGTTCGTCCCCACGACCCGGGACTAGACTGGCCCGCCACCGTCATGTCCGACGACTATAGGGTCATCCCCACGACCCCGGGACTAGGTTGGCCCGCCGCCGACTTGTCCGACGACTATAGGGTCGTCCCCACGACCCCGGGACTAGTTTGGCCCGCCACCGTCATTTCCGACGACTATAGGGTCGTCCCCACGACTACGGGCCAAAGTTGGCCAGCCGCCGACATATCCGACGACTGTAGGGTCGTCCCCACGACCCCGGGCCAAAGTTGGACAGCCGCCGACTTGTCCGACGACTATAGGGTCGTCCCCACGACCCCCGGACTAGGTGGGCTCGCCGCCGACTTATCCGACGACTATAGGGTCGTTCCCACGACCCCGGGACTAGGTAGGCCCGCCGCCGACTTGTCCGACGACTATAGGGTCGTCCCCACGACCCCGGGCCAAAGTTGGCCAGCCGCTGATATGTCCGACGACTATACGGTCGTCCCCACGACCCCGGGAATAGATTGGCCCGCCACCGTCATTTCCGACGACTATAGGGTCGTCCCCACGACCCCGGGCCAAAGTTGGCCAGCCGCCGACATGTCCGACGACTATAGGGTCGTCCCCACGACCCGGGACTAGACTGGCCCGCCACCGTCATGTCCGACGACTATAGGGTCATCCCCACGACCCCGGGACTAGGTTGGCCCGCCGCCGACTTGTCCGACGACTATAGGGTCGTCCCCACGACCCCGGGACTAGTTTGGCCCGCCACCGTCATTTCCGACGACTATAGGGTCGTCCCCACGACTACGGGCCAAAGTTGGCCAGCCGCCGACATATCCGACGACTGTAGGGTCGTCCCCACGACCCCGGGCCAAAGTTGGCCAGCCGCTGATATGTCCGAAGACTATAGGGTCGTCCCCACGACCCCGGGAATAGATTGGCCCGCCACCGTCATTTCCGACGACTATATGGTCGTCCCCACGACCACGGGCCAATGTTGGCCAGCCGCTGACTTGTCCGACGACTATAGGGTCGTCCCCACGACCGCGGGACTAGATTGGCTCGCCGCCGACTTGTCCGACGACTGTAGGGTCGTCCCCATGACCCCGGGACTAGATTGGCCCGCCACCGTCATTTCCGACGACTATAGGGTCGTCCCCACGACCACGGGCCAAAGTTGGCCAGCTGCCGACATGTCCGACGACTATAGGGTCGTCCCCACGACCCCGGGACAAGGTTGGCCCGCCGCCGACTTGTCCGACGACTATAGGGTCGTACCCACCACCCCGGGACTAGGCTGACAAGCCGCCAACATGTCCGACGACTATAGGGTCGTCCCCACGACCCCGGGACTAGATTGGCCCGCCACCGTCATGTCCAACGACTATAGGGTCGTGCCCACAACCACGGGCCAAAGTTGGCCAGCCGCCGACATGTCCGACGACTATAGGGTCGTCCCCACGACCCCGGGCCAAAGTTGGCCAGCTGCCGACATGTCCGACGACTATAGGGTCGTCCCCACGACCCCGGGACAAGGTTGGCCCGCCGCCGACTTGTCCGACGACTATAGGGTCGTACCCACCACCCCGGGACTAGGCTGACAAGCCGCCAACATGTCCGACGACTATAGGGTCGTCCCCACGACCCCGGGCCAAAGATGTCCAGCCGCCGTCTTGTCCGACGACTATAGGGTCGTCCCCACGACCCCGAGACTAGATTGACCCGCCACCGTCATGTCCGACGACAATAGGGTCGGCCCCACGACTCCGGGTCCATGTTGGCCAGCCGCCGACATATCCGACGACTATAGAGTCGTCCCCACGACACCGGTCCAAAGTTGGCCAGCCGCCGACATGTCCGACGACTATAGGGTCGTCCCCACGACCCCGGGACTAGATTGGCCCGCCACCGTCATGTCCAACGACTATAGGGTCGTCCCCACAACCACGGGCCAAAGTTGGCCAGCCGCCGACATGTCCGACGAATATAGGGTCGTCCCCACGACCCCGGGCCAAAGTTGGCAAGCCGCCGAAATGTCCGACGACTATAGGGTCGTCCCCACGACCCCGGGACTAGATTGGCCCGCCACCGTCATGTCCGACGACAATACGGTCGTCCCCACGACCCCGGGTCTAGGTTGGCCAGCCGCCGACTTGTCCGACGACTATAGGGTCGTCCCCAGGACCTCGGGACTAGATTGGCCCGCCACCGTCATGTCCAACGACTATAGGGTCGTCCCCACGACCACGGGCCAAAGTTGGCATGCCGCCGAAATGTCCGACGATTATAGGGTCGTCCCCACGACCCCGGGCCAAAGTTGGCAAGCCGCCGAAATGTCCGAAGACTGTAGGGTCGTCCCCACGACCCCGGGGCAAAGTTGGCCAGCCGCCGACATGTCCGACGACTATAGGGTCGTCCCCACGACCCCGGGCCAAAGATGTCCAGCCGCCGTCTTGTCCGACGACTATAGGGTCGTCCCCACGACCCCGAGTCCAGGTTGGCCAGCCGCCGACATTTCCGACGACTATAGAGTCGTCCCCACGACCGCGGGCCAAAGTTGGCCAGCCGCCGACATGTCCGAAGACTATAGGGTCGTCCCCACGACCCCGGGACTAGATTGGCCCGCCACCGTCATGTCCGACGACAATAGGTTCGTCCCCACGACCCCGGGTCTAGGTTGTCCAGCCGCCGACTTGTCCGACGACTATAGGGTCGTACCCACGACCCCGGGACTAGATTGGTCCGCCACCGTCATGTCCGACGACTATAGGGTCGTCCCCACGACCCCGGGCCAAAGTTGGCCAGCCGCCGACATTTCCGACGACTATAGGGTCGTCCCCACGACCCCGAGACTAGATTGGCCCGCCACCTTCATGTCCGACGACAATAGGGTCGTCCCCACGACCCCGGGTCTAGGTTGCACTGCTGCCGACATGTCCGACGACTATAGAGTCGTCCCCACGACACCGCGCCAAAGTTGGACAGCCGCCGACATGTCCGACTACTATAGGGTCGTCCCCACGACCTCGGGTCTAGAATGGCCCGCTACCGTCATGTCCGAAGACTATAGGGTCGTCCCCACGACCTCGGGACTAGATTGGCCCGCTACCGACAAGTCCGACGACTATAGGGTCGTCCCACGACCCCGGGCCAAAGTTGGCAAGCCGCCGAAATGTCCGACGACTATAGGGTCGTCCCCAGGACCTCGGGACTAGATTGGCCCGCCACCGTCATGTCCAACGACTATAGGGTCGTCCCCACGACCACGGGCCAAAGTTGGCATGCCGCCGAAATGTCCGACGATTATAGGGTCGTCCCCACGACCCCGGGCCAAAGTTGGCAAGCCGCCGAAATGTCCGAAGACTGTAGGGTCGTCCCCACGACCCCGGGGCAAAGTTGGCCAGCCGCCGACATGTCCGACGACTATAGGGTCGTCCCCACGACCCCGAGACTAGATTGGCCCGCCACCGTCATGTCCGACGACAATAGGGTCGTCCCCACGACCTCGGGTCCAGGTTGGCCAGCCGCCGACATTTCCGACGACTATTTATTTATTTATTTATTTATTTATTTAATTAACGGGCGAACCCTTTAGTTTACACAATATTTCCAGACTAGTTCAGATATAATACAGATATAGCTTAACCTAATAAGAACATCAAAGAGAACTTATTTAGTAACAATAAGGCTATAGAGTCGTCCCCACGACACCGGTCCAAAGTTGGCCAGCCGCCGACATGTCCGACGACTATAGGGTCGTCCCCACGACCCCGGGACTAGATTGGCCCGCCACCGTCATGTCCAACGACTACAGGGTCGTCCCCACAACCACGGGCCAAAGTTGGCCAGCCGCCGACATGTCCGACGACTATAGGGTCGTCCCCACGACCCCGGGACTAGATTGACCCGCCACCGTCATGTCCGACAACAATACGGTCGTCCCCACGACCCCGGGTCTAGGTTGGCCAGCCGCCGACTTGTCCGACGACTATAGGGTCGTCCCCAGGACCTCGGGACTAGATTGGCCCGCCACCGTCATGTCCAACGACTATAGGGTCGTCCCCACGACCACGGGCCAAAGTTGGCATGCCGCCGAAATGTCCGACGATTATAGGGTCGTCCCCACGACCCCGGGCCAAAGTTGGCAAGCCGCCGAAATGTCCGAAGACTGTAGGGTCGTCCCCACGACACCGGGCCAAAGTTGGCCAGCCGCCGACATGTCCGACGACTATAGGGTCGTCCCCACGACCCCGGGCCAAAGATGTCCAGCCGCCGTCTTGTCCGACGACTATAGGGTCGTCCCCACGACCCCGAGTCCAGGTTGGCCAGCCGCCGACATTTCCGACGACTATAGAGTCGTCCCCACGACCGCGGGCCAAAGTTGGCCAGCCGCCGACATGTCCGAAGACTATAGGGTCGTCCCCACGACCCCGGGACTAGATTGGCCCGCCACCGTCATGTCCGACGACAATAGGTTCGTCCCCACGACCCCGGGTCTAGGTTGTCCAGCCGCCGACTTGTCCGACGACTATAGGGTCGTACCCACGACCCCGGGACTAGATTGGTCCGCCACCGTCATGTCCGACGACTATAGGGTCGTCCCCACGACCCCGGGCCAAAGTTGGCCAGCCGCCGACATGTCCGACGACTATAGGGTCGTCCCCACGACCCCGAGACTAGATTGGCCCGCCACCTTCATGTCCGACGACAATAGGGTCGTCCCCACGACCCCGGGTCTAGGTTGCCCAGCTGCCGACATGTCCGACGACTATAGAGTCGTCCCCACGACACCGCGCCAAAGTTGGACAGCCGCCGACATGTCCGACTACTATAGGGTCGTCCCCACGACCTCGGGTCTAGAATGGCCCGCTACCGTCATGTCCGAAGACTATAGGGTCGTCCCCACGACCTCGGGACTAGATTGGCCCGCTACCGACAAGTCCGACGACTATAGGGTCGTCCCACGACCCCGGGCCAAAGTTGGCAAGCCGTCGAAATGTCCGACGACTGTAGGGTCGTCCCCACGACCCCGGGACTAGATTGGCCCGCCACCGTCAAGTCCGACGACTATAGGGTCGTGCCCACAACCACGGGCCAAAGTTGGCCAGCCGCCGACATGTCCGACGACTATAGGGTCGTCCCCACGACCCCGGGCCAAAGTTGGCCAGCTGCCGACATGTCCGACGACTATAGGGTCGTCCCCACGACCCCGGGACAAGGTTGGCCCGCCGCCGACTTGTCCGACGACTATAGGGTCGTACCCACCACCCCGGGACTAGGCTGACAAGCCGCCAACATGTCCGACGACTATAGGGTCGTCCCCACGACCCCGGGCCAAAGATGTCCAGCCGCCGTCTTGTCCGACGACTATAGGGTCGTCCCCACGACCCCGAGACTAGATTGACCCGCCACCGTCATGTCCGACGACAATAGGGTCGTCCCCACGACCCCGGGACTAGATTGGCCCGCCACCGTCATGTCCAACGACTATAGGGTCGTGCCCACAACCACGGGCCAAAGTTGGCCAGCCGCCGACGTGTCCGACGACTATAGGGTCGTCCCCACGACCCCGGGCCAAAGTTGGCCAGCTGCCGACATGTCCGACGACTATAGGGTCGTCCCCACGACCCCGGGACAAGGTTGGCCCGCCGCCGACTTGTCCGACGACTATAGGGTCGTACCCACCACCCCGGGACTAGGCTGACAAGCCGCCAACATGTCCGACGACTATAGGGTCGTCCCCACGACCCCGGGCCAAAGATGTCCAGCCGCCGTCTTGTCCGACGACTATAGGGTCGTCCCCACGACCCCGAGACTAGATTGACCCGCCACCGTCATGTCCGACGACAATAGGGTCGGCCCCACGACTCCGGGTCCAGGTTGGCCAGCCGCCGACATATCCGACGACTATAGAGTCGTCCCCACGACACCGGTCCAAAGTTGGCCAGCCGCCGACATGTCCGACGACTATAGGGTCGTCTCCACGACCCCGGCACTAGATTGGCCCGCCACCGTCATGTCCAACGACTATAGGGTCGTCCCCACGACCCCGGGACTAGATTGGCCCGCCACCGTCATGTCCAACGACTATAGGGTCGTGCCCACAACCACGGGCCAAAGTTGGCCAGCCGCCGACGTGTCCGACGACTATAGGGTCGTCCCCACGACCCCGGGCCAAAGTTGGCCAGCTGCCGACATGTCCGACGACTATAGGGTCGTCCCCACGACCCCGGGACAAGGTTGGCCCGCCGCCGACTTGTCCGACGACTATAGGGTCGTACCCACCACCCCGGGACTAGGCTGACAAGCCGCCAACATGTCCGACGACTATAGGGTCGTCCCCACGACCCCGGGCCAAAGATGTCCAGCCGCCGTCTTGTCCGACGACTATAGGGTCGTCCCCACGACCCCGAGACTAGATTGACCCGCCACCGTCATGTCCGACGACAATAGGGTCGGCCCCACGACTCCGGGTCCAGGTTGGCCAGCCGCCGACATATCCGACGACTATAGAGTCGTCCCCACGACACCGGTCCAAAGTTGGCCAGCCGCCGACATGTCCGACGACTATAGGGTCGTCTCCACGACCCCGGCACTAGATTGACCCGCCACCGTCATGTCCAACGACTATAGGGTCGTCCCCACGACCCCGGGACTAGGTTGGCCCGCCGCCAACATGTCCGACGACTATAGGGTCGTCCCCACGACCCCGGCCCAAAGATGTCCAGCCGCCGTCTTGTCCGACGACTATAGGGGCGTCCCCACGACCCCGGGACTAGATTGGCCCGCCACCGTCATGTCCGACGATTATAGGGTCGTCCCCACGACCCCGGGACAAGCTTGACCCGCCGCCGAATTGTTCGACGACTATAGGGTCGTCCCCACGACCCCGGGACTAGATTGGCCCGCCACCGTCATGTCCGACGACAATACGGTCGTCCCCACGACCCCGGGTCTAGGTTGGCCAGCCGCCGACTTGTCCGACGACTATAGGGTCGTCCCCAGGACCTCGGGACTAGATTGGCCCGCCACCGTCATGTCCAACGACTATAGGGTCGTCCCCACGACCACGGGCCAAAGTTGGCATGCCGCCGAAATGTCCGACGATTATAGGGTCGTCCCCACGACCCCGGGCCAAAGTTGGCAAGCCGCCGAAATGTCCGAAGACTGTAGGGTCGTCCCCACGACCCCGGGGCAAAGTTGGCCAGCCGCCGACATGTCCGACGACTATAGGGTCGTCCCCACGACCCCGAGACTAGATTGGCCCGCCACCGTCATGTCCGACGACAATAGGGTCGTCCCCACGACCTCGGGTCCAGGTTGGCCAGCCGCCGACATTTCCGACGACTATAGAGTCGTCCCCACGACACCGGGCCAAAGTTGGCCAGCCGCCGACATGTCCGACGACTATAGGGTCGTCCCCACGACCCCGGGACTAGATTGACCCGCCACCGTCATGTCCGACGGTTATAGGGTCGTCCCCACGACCCCGGGTCCAGGTTGGCCAGCCGCCGACATGTCCGACGAATATAGGGTCGTCCCCACGACCCCGGGCCAAAGTTGGCAAGCCGCCGAAATGTCCGACGACTATAGGGTCGTCCCCACGACCCCGGGACTAGGTTGGCCCGCCGCCAACATGTCCGACGACTATAGGGTCGTCCCCACGACCCCGGCCCAAAGATGTCCAGCCGCCGTCTTGTCCGACGACTATAGGGTCGTCCCCACGACCCCGGGACTAGATTGGCCCGCCACCGTCATGTCCGACGATTATAGGGTCGTCCCCACGACCCCGGGACAAGCTTGACCCGCCGCCGAATTGTTCGACGACTATAGGGTCGTCCCCACGACCCCGGGACTAGATTGGCCCGCCACCGTCATGTCCGACGACAATACGGTCGTCCCCACGACCCCGGGTCTAGGTTGGCCAGCCGCCGACTTGTCCGACGACTATAGGGTCGTCCCCAGGACCTCGGGACTAGATTGGCCCGCCACCGTCATGTCCAACGACTATAGGGTCGTCCCCACGACCACGGGCCAAAGTTGGCATGCCGCCGAAATGTCCGACGATTATAGGGTCGTCCCCACGACCCCGGGCCAAAGTTGGCAAGCCGCCGAAATGTCCGAAGACTGTAGGGTCGTCCCCACGACCCCGGGGCAAAGTTGGCCAGCCGCCGACATGTCCGACGACTATAGGGTCGTCCCCACGACCCCGAGACTAGATTGGCCCGCCACCGTCATGTCCGACGACAATAGGGTCGTCCCCACGACCTCGGGTCCAGGTTGGCCAGCCGCCGACATTTCCGACGACTATAGAGTCGTCCCCACGACACCGGGCCAAAGTTGGCCAGCCGCCGACATGTCCGACGACTATAGGGTCGTCCCCACGACCCCGGGACTAGATTGACCCGCCACCGTCATGTCCGACGGTTATAGGGTCGTCCCCACGACCCCGGGTCCAGGTTGGCCAGCCGCCGACATTTCCGACGACTATAGAGTCGTCCCCACGACACCGGGCCAAAGTTGGCCAGCCGCCGACATGTCCGACGACTATAGGGTCGTCCACACGACCCCGGGCCAAAGTTGGCAAGCCGCCGAAATGTCCGACGACTGTGGGGTCGTCCCCACGACCCCGGGACTAGATTGGCCCGCCACCGTCAAGTCCGACGACCCCGGGCCAAATTTGGCTAGCCGCCGACATGTCCGACGACTATAGGGTCGTCCCCACGACCCCGGGCCAAAGTTGGCAAGCCGCCGAAATGTCCGACGACTGTAGGGTCGTCCCCACGACCCCGTGCCAAAGATGTCCAGCCGCCGTCTTGTCCGACGACTATAGGGTCGTCCCCACGACCCCGGGACTAGATTGGCCCGCCACCGTCATGTCCAACGACTATAGGGTCGTCCCCACAACCACGGGCCAAAGTTGGCCAGCCGCCGACATGTCCGACGATTATTGGATCGTCCCCACGACCACGGGCCAAAGTTGGCCAGCCGCCGACATGTGCGACGACTATACGGTCGTCCCCACGACCCCGGGACTAGATTGGTCCGCCACCGTCATGTCCGACGACTATAGGGTCGTCCCCACGACCCCGGGACTAGGCTGACAACCCGCCAACATGTCCGACGACTATAGGGTCGTCCCCACGACCCCGGGCCAAAGATGTCCAGCCGCCGTCTTGTCCGACGACTATAGGGTCTTACCCACGACCCCGGGACTAGATTGGCCCGCCACCGTCATGTCCAACGACTATAGGGTCGTCCCCACAACCACGGGCCAATGTTGGCCAGCCGCCGACATTTCCGACGACTATAGAGTCGTCCCCACGACACCGGGCCAAAGTTGGCCAGCCGCCGACATGTCCGACGACTATAGGGTCGTCCCCACGACCCCGGGACAAGGTTGGCCCGCCGCCGAAATGTCCGACGACTGTAGGGTCGTACCCACGACCCCGGGACTAGGCTGACAAGCCGCCAACATGTCCGACGACTATAGGGTCGTCCCCACGACCCCGGGACTAGATTGGTCCGCCACCGCCATGTCCGACGACTATAGGGTCGTCCCCACGACCCCGGGCCAAAGTTGGCAAGACGCCGAAATGTCCGACGACTGTAGGGTCGTCCCCACGACCCCGGGACTAGATTGGCCCGCCACCGTCAAGTCCGACGACTATAGGGTCGTCCCCACGACCTCGGGACTAGGTTGGCCAGCCGCCGACATGTCCGACGACTATAATGTCGTCCCCACGACCCCGGGCCAATGTTGGCCAATCGCCGACATGTCCGACGACTATAGGGTCGTCCCTACGACCCCGGGCCAAAGCTGGCCAGCCGCCGACATGTCCGACGACTATTGGATCGTCCCCACGACCACGGGCCAAAGTTGGCCAGCCGCCGACATGTCCGAAGACTATAGGGTCGTCCCCACGACCCCGGGACTAGATTGGCCAGCCGCCGACATTTCCGACGACTATAGAGTCGTCCCCACGACACCGGGCCAAAGTTGGCCAGCCGCCGACATGTCCGACGACTATAGGGTCGTCCCCACGACCCCGGGACTAGATTGACCCGCCACCGTCATGTCCGACGGTTATAGGGTCGTCCCCACGACCCCGGGTCCAGGTTGGCCAGCCGCCGACATTTCCGACGACTATAGAGTCGTCCCCACGACACCGGGCCAAAGTTGGCCAGCCGCCGACATGTCCGACGACTATAGGGTCGTCCCCACGACCCCGGGACTAGATTGGCCCGCCACCGTCATGTCCGACGATTATAGGGTCGTACCCACGACCCTGGGACTAGGCTGACAAGCCGCCAACATGTCCGACGACTATAGGGTCGTCCCCACGACCCCGGGACTAGATTGGCCCGCCACCGTCATGTCCAACGACTATAGGGTCGTGCCCACAACCACGGGCCAAAGTTGGCCAGCCGCCGACATGTCCGACGACTATAGGGTCGTCCCCACGACCCCGGGCCAAAGTTGGCCAGCTGCCGACATGTCCGACGACTATAGGGTCGTCCCCACGACCCCGGGACAAGGTTGGCCCGCCGCCGACTTGTCCGACGACTATAGGGTCGTACCCACCACCCCGGGACTAGGCTGACAAGCCGCCAACATGTCCGACGACTATAGGGTCGTCCCCACGACCCCGGGCCAAAGATGTCCAGCCGCCGTCTTGTCCGACGACTATAGGGTCGTCCCCACGACCCCGAGACTAGATTGACCCGCCACCGTCATGTCCGACGACAATAGGGTCGGCCCCACGACTCCGGGTCCAGGTTGGCCAGCCGCCGACATATCCGACGACTATAGAGTCGTCCCCACGACACCGGTCCAAAGTTGGCCAGCCGCCGACATGTCCGACGACTATAGGGTCGTCCCCACGACCCCGGGACTAGATTGGCCCGCCACCGTCATGTCCAACGACTATAGGGTCGTCCCCACAACCACGGGCCAATGTTGGCCAGCCGCCGACATTTCCGACGACTATAGAGTCGTCCCCACGACACCGGGCCAAAGTTGGCCAGCCGCCGACATGTCCGACGACTATAGGGTCGTCCCCACGACCCCGGGACAAGGTTGGCCCGCCGCCGAAATGTCCGACGACTGTAGGGTCGTACCCACGACCCCGGGACTAGGCTGACAAGCCGCCAACATGTCCGACGAGTATAGGGTCGTCCCCACGACCCCGGGACTAGATTGGTCCGCCACCGCCATGTCCGACGACTATAGGGTCGTCCCCACGACCCCGGGCCAAAGTTGGCAAGACGCCGAAATGTCCGACGACTGTAGGGTCGTCCCCACGACCCCGGGACTAGATTGGCCCGCCACCGTCAAGTCCGACGACTATAGGGTCGTCCCCACGACCTCGGGACTAGGTTGGCCAGCCGCCGACATGTCCGACGACTATAATGTCGTCCCCACGACCCCGGGCCAATGTTGGCCAATCGCCGACATGTCCGACGACTATAGGGTCGTCCCTACGACCCCGGGCCAAAGCTGGCCAGCCGCCGACATGTCCGACGACTATTGGATCGTCCCCACGACCACGGGCCAAAGTTGGCCAGCCGCCGACATGTCCGAAGACTATAGGGTCGTCCCCACGACCCCGGGACTAGATTGGCCAGCCACCGACATGTCCGACGACTATAGAGTCGTCCCCACGACACCGGGTCAAAGTTGGCCAGCCGCTGACATTTCCAACGACTATTGGGTCGTCCCCACGACCACGGGCCAATGTTAGCTAGCCGCCGACATGTCCGACGACTATAGGGTCGTCCCCACGACCACGGGCCAAAGTTGGCCAGCCGCCGACATGTCCGACGACTATTGGATCGTCCCCACGACCACGGGCCAAAGTTGGCCAGCCGCCGACATGTCCGATGACTATAGGGTCGTCCCCACGACCCCGGGTCCAGGTTGGCCAGCCGCCGACATTTCCGACGACTATAGAGTCGTCCCCACGACACCGGGCCAAAGTTGGCCAGCCGCCGACATGTCCGACGACTATAGGGTGGTCCCCACGACCCCGGGACTAGATTGACCCGCCACCGTCATGTCCGACGGTTATAGGGTCGTCCCCACGACCCCGGGTCCAGGTTGGCCAGCCGCCGACATTTCCGACGACTATAGAGTCGTCCCCACGACACCGGGCCAAAGTTGGCCAGCCGCCGACATGTCCGACGACTATAGGGTCGTCCCCACGACCCCGGGACAAGGTTGGCCCGCCGCCGACTTGTCCGACGACTATAGGGTCGTACCCACGACCCTGGGACTAGGCTGACAAGCCGCCAACATGTCCGACGACTATAGGGTCGTCCCCACGACCCCGGGACTAGATTGGCCCGCCACCGTCATGTCCAACGACTATAGGGTCGTGCCCACAACCACGGGCCAAAGTTGGCCAGCCGCCGACATGTCCGACGACTATAGGGTCGTCCCCACGACCCCGGGCCAAAGTTGGCCAGCTGCCGACATGTCCGACGACTATAGGGTCGTCCCCACGACCCCGGGACAAGGTTGGCCCGCCGCCGACTTGTCCGACGACTATAGGGTCGTACCCACCACCCCGGGACTAGGCTGACAAGCCGCCAACATGTCCGACGACTATAGGGTCGTCCCCACGACCCCGGGCCAAAGATGTCCAGCCGCCGTCTTGTCCGACGACTATAGGGTCGTCCCCACGACCCCGAGACTAGATTGACCCGCCACCGTCATGTCCGACGACAATAGGGTCGGCCCCACGACTCCGGGTCCAGGTTGGCCAGCCGCCGACATATCCGACGACTATAGAGTCGTCCCCACGACACCGGTCCAAAGTTGGCCAGCCGCCGACATGTCCGACGACTATAGGGTCGTCCCCACGACCCCGAGACTAGATTGGCCCGCCACCTTCATGTCCGACGACAATAGGGTCGTCCCCACGACCCCGGGTCTAGGTTGCCCAGCTGCCGACATGTCCGACGACTATAGAGTCGTCCCCACGACACCGCGCCAAAGTTGGACAGCCGCCGACATGTCCGACTACTATAGGGTCGTCCCCACGACCTCGGGTCTAGAATGGCCCGCTACCGTCATGTCCGAAGACTATAGGGTCGTCCCCACGACCTCGGGACTAGATTGGCCCGCTACCGACAAGTCCGACGACTATAGGGTCGTCCCACGACCCTGGAACTAGGCTGACAAGCCGCCAACATGTCCGACGACTATAGGGTAGTCCCCACGACCCCGGGACTAGATTGGCCCGCCACCGTCATGTCCAACGACTATAGGGTCGTGCCCACAACCACGGGCCAAAGTTGGCCAGCCGCCGACATGTCCGACGACTATAGGGTCGTCCCCACGACCCCGGGCCAAAGTTGGCCAGCTGCCGACATGTCCGACGACTATAGGGTCGTCCCCACGACCCCGGGACAAGGTTGGCCCGCCGCCGACTTGTCCGACGACTATAGGGTCGTACCCACCACCCCGGGACTAGGCTGACAAGCCGCCAACATGTCCGACGACTATAGGGTCGTCCCCACGACCCCGGGCCAAAGATGTCCAGCCGCCGTCTTGTCCGACGACTATAGGGTCGTCCCCACGACCCCGAGACTAGATTGACCCGCCACCGTCATGTCCGACGACAATAGGGTCGGCCCCACGACTCCGGGTCCAGGTTGGCCAGCCGCCGACATATCCGACGACTATAGAGTCGTCCCCACGACACCGGTCCAAAGTTGGCCAGCCGCCGACATGTCCGACGACTATAGGGTCGTCTCCACGACCCCGGGACTAGATTGGCCCGCCACCGTCATGTCCAACGACTATAGGGTCGTCCCCACAACCACGGGCCAAAGTTGGCCAGCCGCCGACATGTCCGACGAATATAGGGTCGTCCCCACGACCCCGGGCCAAAGTTGGCAAGCCGCCGAAATGTCCGACGACTATATGGTCGTCCCCACGACCCCGGGACTAGGTTGGCCAGCCGCCAACATGTCCGACGACTATAGGGTCGTCCCCACGACCCCGGCCCAAAGATGTCCAGCCGCCGTCTTGTCCGACGACTATAGGGTCGTCCCCACGACCCCGGGACTAGATTGGCCCGCCACCGTCATGTCCGACGATTATAGGGTCGTCCCCACGACCCCGGGACAAGCTTGACCCGCCGCCGAATTGTTCGACGACTATAGGGTCGTCCCCACGACCCCGGGACTAGATTGGCCCGCCACCGTCATGTCCGACGACAATACGGTCGTCCCCACGACCCCGGGTCTAGGTTGGCCAGCCGCCGACTTGTCCGACGACTATAGGGTCGTCCCCAGGACCTCGGGACTAGATTGGCCCGCCACCGTCATGTCCAACGACTATAGGGTCGTCCCCACGACCACGGGCCAAAGTTGGCATGCCGCCGAAATGTCCGACGATTATAGGGTCGTCCCCACGACCCCGGGCCAAAGTTGGCAAGCCGCCGAAATGTCCGAAGACTGTAGGGTCGTCCCCACGACCCCGGGGCAAAGTTGGCCAGCCGCCGACATGTCCGACGACTATAGGGTCGTCCACACGACCCCGGGCCAAAGTTGGCAAGCCGCCGAAATGTCCGACGACTGTGGGGTCGTCCCCACGACCCCGGGACTAGATTGGCCCGCCACCGTCAAGTCCGACGACCCCGGGCCAATGTTGGCTAGCCGCCGACATGTCCGACGACTATAGGGTCGTCCCCACGACCCCGGGCCAAAGTTGGCAAGCCGCCGAAATGTCCGACGACTGTAGGGTCGTCCCCACGACCCCGTGCCAAAGATGTCCAGCCGCCGTCTTGTCCGACGACTATAGGGTCTTACCCACGACCCCGGGACTAGATTGGCCCGCCACCGTCATGTCCAACGACTATAGGGTCGTCCCCACAACCACGGGCCAATGTTGGCCAGCCGCCGACATTTCCGACGACTATAGAGTCGTCCCCACGACACCGGGCCAAAGTTGGCCAGCCGCCGACATGTCCGACGACTATAGGGTCGTCCCCACGACCCCGGGACAAGGTTGGCCCGCCGCCGAAATGTCCGACGACTGTAGGGTCGTACCCACGACCCCGGGACTAGGCTGACAAGCCGCCAACATGTCCGACGACTATAGGGTCGTCCCCACGACCCCGGGACTAGATTGGTCCGCCACCGCCATGTCCGACGACTATAGGGTCGTCCCCACGACCCCGGGCCAAAGTTGGCAAGACGCCGAAATGTCCGACGACTGTAGGGTCGTCCCCACGACCCCGGGACTAGATTGGCCCGCCACCGTCAAGTCCGACGACTATAGGGTCGTACCCACCACCCCGGGACTAGGCTGACAAGCCGCCAACATGTCCGACGACTATAGGGTCGTCCCCACGACCCCGGGCCAAAGATGTCCAGCCGCCGTCTTGTCCGACGACTATAGGGTCGTCCCCACGACCCCGAGACTAGATTGACCCGCCACCGTCATGTCCGACGACAATAGGGTCGGCCCCACGACTCCGGGTCCAGGTTGGCCAGCCGCCGACATATCCGACGACTATAGAGTCGTCCCCACGACACCGGTCCAAAGTTGGCCAGCCGCCGACATGTCCGACGACTATAGGGTCGTCTCCACGACCCCGGGACTAGATTGGCCCGCCACCGTCATGTCCAACGACTATAGGGTCGTCCCCACAACCACGGGCCAAAGTTGGCCAGCCGCCGACATGTCCGACGAATATAGGGTCGTCCCCACGACCCCGGGCCAAAGTTGGCAAGCCCCCGAAATGTCCGACGACTATAGGGTCGTCCCCACGACCCCGGGACTAGGTTGGCCAGCCGCCAACATGTCCGACGACTATAGGGTCGTCCCCACGACCCCGGCCCAAAGATGTCCAGCCGCCGTCTTGTCCGACGACTATAGGGTCGTCCCCACGACCCCGGGACTAGATTGGCCCGCCACCGTCATGTCCAACGACTATAGGGTCGTCCCCACAACCACGGGCCAATGTTGGCCAGCCGCCGACATTTCCGACGACTATAGAGTCGTCCCCACGACACCGGGCCAAAGTTGGCCAGCCGCCGACATGTCCGACGACTATAGGGTCGTCCCCACGACCCCGGGACAAGGTTGGCCCGCCGCCGAAATGTCCGACGACTGTAGGGTCGTACCCACGACCCCGGGACTAGGCTGACAAGCCGCCAACATGTCCGACGACTATAGGGTCGTCCCCACGACCCCGGGACTAGATTGGTCCGCCACCGCCATGTCCGACGACTATAGGGTCGTCCCCACGACCCCGGGCCAAAGTTGGCAAGACGCCGAAATGTCCGACGACTGTAGGGTCGTCCCCACGACCCCGGGACTAGATTGGCCCGCCACCGTCAAGTCCGACGACTATAGGGTCGTACCCACCACCCCGGGGCAAAGTTGGCCAGCCGCCGACATGTCCGACGACTATAGGGTCGTCCCCACGACCCCGGGACTAGATTGACCCGCCACCGTCATGTCCGACGGTTATAGGGTCGTCCCCACGACCCCGGGACTAGATTGACCCGCCACCGTCATGTCCGACGGTTATAGGGTCGTCCCCACGACCCCGGGTCCAGGTTGGCCAGCCGCCGACATTTCCGACGACTATAGAGTCGTCCCCACGACACCGGGCCAAAGTTGGCAAGCCGCCGAAATGTCCGAAGACTGTAGGGTCGTCCCCACGACCCCGGGGCAAAGTTGGCCAGCCGCCGACATGTCCGACGACTATAGGGTCGTCCCCACGACCCCGAGACTAGATTGGCCCGCCACCGTCATGTCCGACGACAATAGGGTCGTCCCCACGACCTCGGGTCCAGGTTGGCCAGCCGCCGACATTTCCGACGACTATAGAGTCGTCCCCACGACACCGGTCCAAAGTTGGCAAGCCGCCGACATGTCCGACGACTATAGGGTCGTCCCCACGACCCCGGGACTAGATTGGCCCGCCACCGTCATGTCCAACGACTATAGGGTCGTCCCCACAACCACGGGCCAAAGTTGGCCAGCCGCCGACATGTCCGACGACTATAGGGTCGTCCCCACGACCCCGGGACTAGATTGGCCCGCCACCGTCATGTCCAACGACTATAGGGTCGTCCCCACAACCACGGGCCAAAGTTGGCCAGCCGCCGACATGTCCGACGACTATAGGGTCGTCCCCACGACACCGGGACTGGATTGACCCACCACCGTCATGTCCGACGACAATACGGTCGTCCCCACGACCCCGGGTCTAGGTTGGCCAGCCGCCGACTTGTCCGACGACTATAGGGTCGTCCCCAGGACCTCGGGACTAGATTGGCCCGCCACCGTCATGTCCAACGACTATAGGGTCGTCCCCACGACCACGGGCCAAAGTTGGCATGCCGCCGAAATGTCCGACGATTATAGGGTCGTCCCCACGACCCCGGGCCAAAGTTGGCAAGCCGCCGAAATGTCCGAAGACTGTAGGGTCGTCCCCACGACACCGGGCCAAAGTTGGCCAGCCGCCGACATGTCCGACGACTATAGGGTCGTCCCCACGACCCCGGGCCAAAGATGTCCAGCCGCCGTCTTGTCCGACGACTATAGGGTCGTCCCCACGACCCCGAGTCCAGGTTGGCCAGCCGCCGACATGTCCGATGACTATAGGGTCGTCCCCACGACCCCGGGTCCAGGTTGGCCAGCCGCCGACATTTCCGACGACTATAGAGTCGTCCCCACGACACCGGGCCAAAGTTGGCCAGCCGCCGACATGTCCGACGACTATAGGGTCGTCCCCACGACCCCGGGACTAGATTGACCCGCCACCGTCATGTCCGACGGTTATAGGGTCGTCCCCACGACCCCGGGTCCAGGTTGGCCAGCCGCCGACATTTCCGACGACTATAGAGTCGTCCCCACGACACCGGGCCAAAGTTGGCCAGCCGCCGACATGTCCGACGACTATAGGGTCGTCCCCACGACCCCGGGACAAGGTTGGCCTGCCGCCGACTTGTCCGACGACTATAGGGTCGTACCCACGACCCTGGGACTAGGCTGACAAGCCGCCAACATGTCCGACGACTATAGGGTCGTACCCACCACCCCGGGACTAGGCTGACAAGCCGCCAACATGTCCGACGACTATAGGGTCGTCCCCACGACCCCGGGCCAAAGATGTCCAGCCGCCGTCTTGTCCGACGACTATAGGGTCGTCCCCACGACCCCGAGACTAGATTGACCCGCCACCGTCATGTCCGACGACAATAGGGTCGGCCCCACGACTCCGGGTCCAGGTTGGCCAGCCGCCGACATATCCGACGACTATAGAGTCGTCCCCACGACACCGGTCCAAAGTTGGCCAGCCGCCGACATGTCCGACGACTATAGGGTCGTCCCCACGACCCCGGGACTAGATTGGCCCGCCACCGTCATGTCCAACGACTATAGGGTCGTCCCCACGACCACGGGCCAAAGTTGGCATGCCGCCGAAATGTCCGACGATTATAGGGTCGTCCCCACGACCCCGGGCCAAAGTTGGCAAGCCGCCGAAATGTCCGAAGACTGTAGGGTCGTCCCCACGACCCCGGGGCAAAGTTGGCCAGCCGCCGACATGTCCGACGACTATAGGGTCGTCCCCACGACCCCGAGACTAGATTGGCCCGCCACCGTCATGTCCGACGACAATAGGGTCGTCCCCACGACCTCGGGTCCAGGTTGGCCAGCCGCCGACATTTCCGACGATTATTTATTTATTTATTTATTTATTTATTTAATTAACGGGCGAACCCTTTAGTTTACACAATATTTCCAGACTAGTTCAGATATAATACAGATATAGCTTAACCTAATAAGAACATCAAAGAGAACTTATTTAGTAACAATAAGGCTATAGAGTCGTCCCCACGACACCGGTCCAAAGTTGGCCAGCCGCCGACATGTCCGACGACTATAGGGTCGTCCCCACGACCCCGGGACTAGATTGGCCCGCCACCGTCATGTCCAACGACTACAGGGTCGTCCCCACAACCACGGGCCAAAGTTGGCCAGCCGCCGACATGTCCGACGACTATAGGGTCGTCCCCACGACCCCGGGACTAGATTGACCCGCCACCGTCATGTCCGACAACAATACGGTCGTCCCCACGACCCCGGGTCTAGGTTGGCCAGCCGCCGACTTGTCCGACGACTATAGGGTCGTCCCCAGGACCTCGGGACTAGATTGGCCCGCCACCGTCATGTCCAACGACTATAGGGTCGTCCCCACGACCACGGGCCAAAGTTGGCATGCCGCCGAAATGTCCGACGATTATAGGGTCGTCCCCACGACCCCGGGCCAAAGTTGGCAAGCCGCCGAAATGTCCGAAGACTGTAGGGTCGTCCCCACGACACCGGGCCAAAGTTGGCCAGCCGCCGACATGTCCGACGACTATAGGGTCGTCCCCACGACCCCGGGCCAAAGATGTCCAGCCGCCGTCTTGTCCGACGACTATAGGGTCGTCCCCACGACCCCGAGTCCAGGTTGGCCAGCCGCCGACATTTCCGACGACTATAGAGTCGTCCCCACGACCGCGGGCCAAAGTTGGCCAGCCGCCGACATGTCCGAAGACTATAGGGTCGTCCCCACGACCCCGGGACTAGATTGGCCCGCCACCGTCATGTCCGACGACAATAGGTTCGTCCCCACGACCCCGGGTCTAGGTTGTCCAGCCGCCGACTTGTCCGACGACTATAGGGTCGTACCCACGACCCCGGGACTAGATTGGTCCGCCTCCGTCATGTCCGACGACTATAGGGTCGTCCCCACGACCCCGGGACTAGATTGGCCCGCCACCGTCATGTCCAACGACTATAGTGTCGTCCCCACAACCACGGGCCAAAGTTGGCCAGCCGCCGACATGTCCGACGAATATAGGGTCGTCCCCACGACCCCGGGCCAAAGTTGGCAAGCCGCCGAAATGTCCGACGACTATAGGGTCGTCCCCACGACCCCGGGACTAGGTTGGCCAGCCGCCAACATGTCCGACGACTATAGGGTCGTCCCCACGACCCCGGCCCAAAGATGTCCAGCCGCCGTCTTGTCCGACGACTATAGGGTCGTCCCCACGACCCCGGGACTAGATTGGCCCGCCACCGTCATGTCCGACGATTATAGGGTCGTCCCCACGACCCCGGGACAAGCTTGACCCGCCGCCGAATTGTTCGACGACTATAGGGTCGTCCCCACGACCCCGGGACTAGATTGGCCCGCCACCGTCATGTCCGACGACAATACGGTCGTCCCCACGACCCCGGGTCTAGGTTGGCCAGCCGCCGACTTGTCCGACGACTATAGGGTCGTCCCCAGGACCTCGGGACTAGATTGGCCCGCCACCGTCATGTCCAACGACTATAGGGTCGTCCCCACGACCACGGGCCAAAGTTGGCATGCCGCCGAAATGTCCGACGATTATAGGGTCGTCCCCACGACCCCGGGCCAAAGTTGGCAAGCCGCCGAAATGTCCGAAGACTGTAGGGTCGTCCCCACGACCCCGGGGCAAAGTTGGCCAGCCGCCGACATGTCCGACGACTATAGGGTCGTCCCCACGACCGCGAGACTAGATTGGCCCGCCACCGTCATGTCCGACGACAATAGGGTCGTCCCCACGACCTCGGGTCCAGGTTGGCCAGCCGCCGACATTTCCGACGACTATTTATTTATTTATTTATTTATTTATTTAATTAACGGGCGAACCCTTTAGTTTACACAATATTTCCAGACTAGTTCAGATATAATACAGATATAGCTTAACCTAATAAGAACATCAAAGAGAACTTATTTAGTAACAATAAGGCTATAGAGTCGTCCCCACGACACCGGTCCAAAGATGGCCAGCCGCCGACATGTCCGACGACTATAGGGTCGTCCCCACGACCCCGGGACTAGATTGGCCCGCCACCGTCATGTCCAACGACTACAGGGTCGTCCCCACAACCACGGGCCAAAGTTGGCCAGCCGCCGACATGTCCGACGACTATAGGGTCGTCCCCACGACCCCGGGACTAGATTGACCCGCCACCGTCATGTCCGACAACAATACGGTCGTCCCCACGACCCCGGGTCTAGGTTGGCCAGCCGCCGACTTGTCCGACGACTATAGGGTCGTCCCCAGGACCTCGGGACTAGATTGGCCCGCCACCGTCATGTCCAACGACTATAGGGTCGTCCCCACGACCACGGGCCAAAGTTGGCATGCCGCCGAAATGTCCGACGATTATAGGGTCGTCCCCACGACCCCGGGCCAAAGTTGGCAAGCCGCCGAAATGTCCGAAGACTGTAGGGTCGTCCCCACGACACCGGGCCAAAGTTGGCCAGCCGCCGACATGTCCGACGACTATAGGGTCGTCCCCACGACCCCGGGCCAAAGATGTGCAGCCGCCGTCTTGTCCGACGACTATAGGGTCGTCCCCACGACCCCGAGTCCAGGTTGGCCAGCCGCCGACATTTCCGACGACTATAGAGTCGTCCCCACGACCGCGGGCCAAAGTTGGCCAGCCGCCGACATGTCCGAAGACTATAGGGTCGTCCCCACGACCCCGGGACTAGATTGGCCCGCCACCGTCATGTCCGACGACAATAGGTTCGTCCCCACGACCCCGGGTCTAGGTTGTCCAGCCGCCGACTTGTCCGACGACTATAGGGTCGTACCCACGACCCCGGGACTAGATTGGTCCGCCACCGTCATGTCCGACGACTATAGGGTCGTCCCCACGACCCCGGGGCAAAGTTGGCCAGCCGCCGACATGTCCGACGACTATAGGGTCGTCCCCACGACCCCGAGACTAGATTGGCCCGCCACCGTCATGTCCGACGACAATAGGGTCGTCCCCACGACCTCGGGTCCAGGTTGGCCAGCCGCCGACATTTCCGACGACTATTTATTTATTTATTTATTTATTTATTTAATTAACGGGCGAACCCTTTAGTTTACACAATATTTCCAGACTAGTTCAGATATAATACAGATATAGCTTAACCTAATAAGAACATCAAAGAGAACTTATTTAGTAACAATAAGGCTATAGAGTCGTCCCCACGACACCGGTCCAAAGTTGGCCAGCCGCCGACATGTCCGACGACTATAGGGTCGTCCCCACGACCCCGGGACTAGATTGGCCCGCCACCGTCATGTCCAACGACTACAGGGTCGTCCCCACAACCACGGGCCAAAGTTGGCCAGCCGACGACTTGTCCGACGACTATAGGGTCGTCCCCACGACCCCGAGACTAGATTGGCCCGCCACCTTCATGTCCGACGACAATAGGGTCGTCCCCACGACCCCGGGTCTAGGTTGTGCAGCTGCCGACATGTCCGACGACTATAGAGTCGTCCCCATGACACCGCGCCAAAGTTGGACAGCCGCCGACATGTCCGACTACTATAGGGTCGTCCCCACGACCTCGGGTCTAGAATGGCCCGCTACCGTCATGTCCGAAGACTATAGGGTCGTCCCCACGACCTCGGGACTAGATTGGCCCGCTACCGTCAAGTCCGACGACTATAGGGTCGTCCCACGACCCCGGGCCAAAGTTGGCAAGCCGCCGAAATGTCCGACGACTGTAGGGTCGTCCCCACGACCCCGGGACTAGATTGGCCCGCCACCGTCAAGTCCGACGACTATAGGGTCGTCCCCACGACCCCGGGTCCAGGTTGGCCAGCCGCCGACATTTCCGACGACTATAGAGTCGTCCCCACGACACCGGGCCAAAGTTGGCCAGCCGCCGACATGTCCGACGACTATAGGGTCGTCCCCACGACCCCGGGACTAGATTGACCCGCCACCGTCATGTCCGACGGTTATAGGGTCGTCCCCACGACCGCGAGACTAGATTGGCCCGCCACCGTCATGTCCGACGACAATAGGGTCGTCCCCACGACCCCGGGTCCAGGTTGGCCAGCCGCCGACATTTCCGACGACTATAGAGTCGTCCCCACAACCACGGGCCAAAGTTGGCCAGCCGCCGACATGTCCGACGACTATAGGGTCGTCCCCACGACCCCGGGCCAAAGTTGGCCAGCTGCCGACATGTCCGACGACTATAGGGTCGTCCCCACGACCCCGGGGCAAGGTTGGCCCGCCGCCGACTTGTCCGACGACTATAGGGTCGTACCCACCACCCCGGGACTAGGCTGACAAGCCGCCAACATGTCCGACGACTATAGGGTCGTCCCCACGACCCCGGGCCAAAGATGTCCAGCCGCCGTCTTGTCCGACGACTATAGGGTCGTCCCCACGACCCCGAGTCCAGGTTGGCCAGCCGCCGACATTTCCGACGACTATAGAGTCGTCCCCACGACCCCGGGCCAAAGTTGGCCAGCCGTCGACATGTCCGACGACTATAGGGTCGTCCCCACGACCCCGAGACTAGATTGGCCCGCCACCGTCATGTCCGACGACAGTAGGGTCGTCCCCACGACCCCGGGTCCAGGTTGGCCAGCCGCCGACATTTCGGACGACTATAGAGTCGTCCCCACGACACCGGGCCAAAGTTGGCCAGCCGCCGACATGTCCGACGACTACAGGGTCGTCCCCACGACCCCGGGACTAGATTGGCCCGCCACCGTCATGTCCGACGATTATAGGGTCGTCCCCACGACCCCGGGATTAGCTTGGCCCGCCGCCGAATTGTTCGACGACTATAGGGTCGTCCCCACGACCCCGGGACTAGATTGGCCCGCCACCGTCATGTCCGACGACAATAGGGTCGTCCCCACGACCCCGGGTCTAGGTTGGCCAGCCGCCGACTTGTCCGACGACTATAGGGTCGTACCCACGACCACGGGCAGAAGTTGGCCAGCCGCCGACATGTCCGAAGACTATAGGGTCGTCCCCACGACCCCGGGACTAGATTGGCCCGCCACCGTCATGTCCGACGATTATAGGGTCGTCCCCACGACCCCGGGATTAGCTTGGCCCGCCGCCGAATTGTTCGACGACTATAGGGTCGTCCCCACGACCCCGGGACTAGATTGGCCCGCCACCGTCATGTCCGACGACAATAGGGTCGTCCCCACGACCCCGGGTCCAGGTTGGCCAGCCGCCGACATTTCCGACGACTATAGAGTCGTCCCCACGACACCGGGCCAAAGTTGGCCAGCCGCCGGCATGTCCGACGACTATAGGGTCGTCCCCACGACCCCGGGACTAGGTTGGCCAGCCGCCGACATGTCCGACGACTATAGGGTCGTCCCGACGACCCCGGGACTAGATTGGCCCGCCACCGCCATGTCCAACGATTATAGGGTCGTCTCCACGACCCCGGGTCTAGGTTGCCCAGCTGCCGACATGTCCGACGACTATAGAGTCGTTCCCACGACCCCGCGCCAAAGTTGGACAGCCGCCGCATGTCCGACGACTATAGGGTCGTCCCCACGACTCCGGGCCAATGTTGGCCAATCGCCGACATGTCCGACGACTATAGGGTCGTCCCCACGACCTCGGGACTAGGTTGGCCAGCCGCCGACATGTCCGACGACTATAATGTCGTCCCCACGACCCCGGGCCAATGTTGGCCAATCGCCGACATGTCCGACGACTATAGGGTCGTCCCTACGACCCCGGGCCAAAGCTGGCCAGCCGCCGACATGTCCGACGACTATTGGATCGTCCCCACGACCACGGGCCAAACTTGGCCAGCCGCCGACATGTCCGAAGACTATAGGGTCGTCCCCACGAACCCGGGACTAGATTGGCCAGCCACCGACATGTCCGACGACTATAGAGTCGTCCCCACGACACCGGGTCAAAGTTGGCCAGCCGCTGACATTTCCAACGACTATTGGGTCGTCCCCACGACCACGGGCCAATGTTGGCTAGCCGCCGACATGTCCGACGACTATAGGGTCGTCCCCACGACCACGGGCCAAAGTGGGCCAGCCGCCGACATGTCCGACGACTATTGGATCGTCCCCACGACCACGGGCCAAAGTTGGCCAGCCGCCGACATGTCCGACGACTATAGGGTCGTCCCCACGACCCCAGGACTAGATTGGTCCGCCACCGTCATGTCCGACGACTATAGGGTCGTCCCCACGACCCCGGGCCAAAGTTGGCAAGCCGCCGAAATGTCCGACGACGGTAGGGTCGTCCCCACGACCCCGGGACTAGATTGGCCCGCCACCGTCAAGTCCGACGACCTCGGGACTAGGTTGGCCAGCCGCCGACATGTCCGACGACTATAGGGTCGCCCCCACGACCTCGGGCCAATTTTGGCCAGCCGCCGACATGTCCGACTACTATAGGGTCGTCCCCACGACCCCGGGCCAAAGTTGGCAAGCCGCCGAAATGTCCGACGACTGTAGGGTCGTCCCCACGACCCCGGGAATAGATTGGCCGGCCACCGTCAAGTCCGACGACTATAGGGTCGTCCCCACGACCTTGGGACTAGATTGGCCCGCCACCGTCAAGTCCGACGACTATAGGGTCGTCCCCACGACCCCGGGCCAAAGTTGGCAAGCCGCCGAAATGTCCGGCGACTGTAGGGTCGTCCCCACAACCCCGGGACTAGATTGGCCCGCCACCGTCAAGTCCGACGACTATAGGGTCGTCCCCACGACCCCGGGCCAAAGTTGGCAAGCCGCCGAAATGTCCGACGACTGTAGGGTCGTCCCCACGACCCCCGGACTAGATTGGCCCGCCACCGTCATGTCCAACGACTATCGGATCGTCCCCACGACCACGGGCCAAAGTTGGCCAGCCGCCGACATGTCCGACGACTATTGGGTCGTCCCCACGACACCGGGCCAAAGTTGGCCAGCCGCTGACATGTCCAACGACTATAGGGTCGTCCCCACGCCCACGGGCCAAAGTTGACCAGCCGCCGACATGTCCGACGACTATTGGATCGTCCCAACGACCCCGGGCCAAAGTTGGCAAGCCGCCGAAATGTCCGACGACTGTAGGGTCGTCCCCACGACCCCCGGACTAGATTGGCCCGACACCGTCAAGTCCGACGACTATAGGGTCGTCCCCACGACCTCGGGACTAGGTTGGCCAGCCGCCGACATGTCCGACGACTATAATGTCGTCCCCACGACCCCGGGCCAATGTTGGCAAATCGCCGACATGTCCGACGACTATAGGGTCGTCCCTACGACCCCGGGCCAAAGCTGGCCAGCCGCCGACATGTCCGACGACTATTGGATCGTCCCCACGACCCCGGGACTAGATTGGCCCGCCACCGTCATGTCCAACGATTATAGGGTCGTCCCCACGACCCCGGGACTAGATTGGCCCGCCACCGTCATGTCCGACGATTATAGGGTCGTCCCCACGACCCCGGGACAAGCTTGGCCCGCCGTCGACTTGTCCGACGACTATAGGGTCGTCCCCACGACCCCGGGACTAGATTGGCCCGCCACCGTCATGTCCGACGACAATAGGGTCGTCCCCACGACCCCGGGTCTAGGTTGGCCAGCCGCCGACATTTCCGACGACTATAGAGTCGTCCCCACGACACCGGGCCAAAGTTGGCCAGCCGCCGACATGTCCGACGACTATAGGGTCGTCCCCACGACCCCGGGACTAGATTGACCCGCCACCGTCATGTCCGACGGTTATAGGGTCGTCCCCACGACCGCGAGACTAGATTGGCCCGCCACCGTCATGTCCGACGACAATAGGGTCGTCCCCACGACCCCGGGTCCAGGTTGGCCAGCCGCCGACATGTCCGACGACTATAGGGTCGTCCCCACGACCCCGGGCCAAAGTTGGCCAGCTGCCGACATGTCCGACGACTATAGGGTCGTCCCCACGACCCCGGGACAAGGTTGGCCCGCCGCCGACTTGTCCGACGACTATAGGGTCGTACCCACCACCCCGGGACTAGGCTGACAAGCCGCCAACATGTCCGACGACTATAGGGTCGTCCCCACGACCCCGGGCCAAAGATGTCCAGCCGCCGTCTTGTCCGACGACTATAGGGTCGTCCCCACGACCCCGAGTCCAGGTTGGCCAGCCGCCGACATTTCCGACGACTATAGAGTCGTCCCCACGACCCCGGGCCAAAGTTGGCCAGCCGTCGACATGTCCGACGACTATAGGGTCGTCCCCACGACCCCGAGACTAGATTGGCCCGCCACCGTCATGTCCGACGACAGTAGGGTCGTCCCCACGACCCCGGGTCCAGGTTGGCCAGCCGCCGACATTTCGGACGACTATAGAGTCGTCCCCACGACACCGGGCCAAAGTTGGCCAGCCGCCGACATGTCCGACGACTACAGGGCCGTCCCCACGACCCCGGGACTAGATTGGCCCGCCACCGTCATGTCCGACGATTATAGGGTCGTCCCCACGACCCCGGGATTAGCTTGGCCCGCCGCCGAATTGTTCGACGACTATAGGGTCGTCCCCACGACCCCGGGACTAGATTGGCCCGCCACCGTCATGTCCGACGACAATAGGGTCGTCCCCACGACCCCGGGTCTAGGTTGGCCAGCCGCCGACTTGTCCGACGACTATAGGGTCGTACCCACGACCCCGGGACTAGGCTGACAAGCCGCCAGCATGTCCGACGACTATTGGATCGTCCCCACGACCACGGGCCAATGTTGGCAAGCCGCCGACATGTCCGACGACTATAGGGTCGTCCCCACGACCCCGGGACTAGATTGGTCCGCCACCGTCATGTCCGACGACTATAGGGTCGTCCCCACGACCCCGGGCCAAAGTTGGCCAACCGCCGACATGTCCGACGACTATAGGGTCGTCCCCACGACCCCGAGACTAGATTGGCCCGCCACCGTCATGTCCGACGACAATAGGGTCGTCCCCACGACCCCGGGTCCAGGTTGGCCAGCCGCCGACATTTCCGACGACTATAGAGTCGTCCCCACGACACCGGGCCAAAGTTGGCCAGCCGCCGGCATGTCCGACGACTATAGGGTCGTCCCCACGACCCCGGGACTAGGTTGGCCAGCCGCCGACATGTCGGACGACTATAGGGTCGTCCCGACGACCCCGGGACTAGATTGGCCCGCCACCGCCATGTCCAACGATTATAGGGTCGTCCCCACGACCCCGGGTCTAGGTTGCCCAGCTGCCGACATGTCCGACGACTATAGAGTCGTTCCCACGACCCCGCGCCAAAGTTGGACAGCCGCCGCATGTCCGACGACTATAGGGTCGTCCCCACGACTCCGGGCCAATGTTGGCCAATCGCCGACATGTCCGACGACTATAGGGTCGTCCCCACGACCTCGGGACTAGGTTGGCCAGCCGCCGACATGTCCGACGACTATAATGTCGTCCCCACGACCCCGGGCCAATGTTGGCCAATCGCCGACATGTCCGACGACTATAGGGTCGTCCCTACGACCCCGGGCCAAAGCTGGCCAGCCGCCGACATGTCCGAAGACTATAGGGTCGTCCCCACGACCCCGGGACTAGATTGGCCAGCCACCGACATGTCCGACGACTATAGAGTCGTCCCCACGACACCGGGTCAAAGTTGGCCAGCCGCTGACATTTCCAACGACTATTGGGTCGTCCCCACGACCACGGGCCAATGTTGGCTAGCCGCCGACATGTCCGACGACTATAGGGTCGTCCCCACGACCACGGGCCAAAGTTGGCCAGCCGCCGACATGTCCGACGACTATTGGATCGTCCCCACGACCACGGGCCAAAGTTGGCCAGCCGCCGACATGTCCGACGACTATAGGGTCGTCCCCACGACCCCAGGACTAGATTGGTCCGCCACCGTCAAGTCCGACGACTATAGGGTCGTCCCCACGACCTCGGGACTAGGTTGGCCAGCCGCCGACATGTCCGACGACTATAATGTCGTCCCCACGACCCCGGGCCAATGTTGCCAAATCGCCGACATGTCCGACGACTATAGGGTCGTCCCTACGACCCCGGGCCAAAGCTGGCCAGCCGCCGACATGTCCGACGACTATTGGATCGTCCCCACGACCGCGGGCCAAAGTTGGCCAGACGCCGACATGTCCGACGACTATAGGGTCGTCCCCACGACCCCGAGACTAGATTGGCCCGCCACCGTCATGTCCGACGACAATAGGGTCGTCCCCACGACCCCGGGTCCAGGTTGGCCAGCCGCCGACACTTCCGACGACTATAGAGTCGTCCCCACGACACCGGGCCAAAGTTGGCCAGCCGCCGACATGTCCGACGACTATAGGGTCGTCCCCACGACCCCGGGACTAGATTGGCCCGCCACCGTCATGTCCGACGACAATAGGTTCGTCCCCACGACCCCGGGTCTAGGTTGTCCAGCCGCCGACTTGTCCGACGACTATAGGGTCGTACCCACGACCCCGAGACTAGATTGGTCCGCCACCGTCATGTCCGACGACTATAGGGTCGTCCCCACGACCCCGGGCCAAAGTTGGCCAGCCGCCGACATGTCCGACGACTATAGGGTCGTCCCCACGACCCCGAGACTAGATTGGCCCGCCACCTTCATGTCCGACGACAATAGGGTCGTCCCCACGACCCCGGGTCTAGGTTGCCCAGCTGCCGACATGTCCGACGACTATAGAGTCGTCCCCACGACACCGCGCCAAAGTTGGACAGCCGCCGACATGTCCGACTACTATAGGGTCGTCCCCACGACCTCGGGTCTAGAATGGCCCGCTACCGTCATGTCCGAAGACTATAGGGTCGTCCCCACGACCTCGGGACTAGATTGGCCCGCTACCGACAAGTCCGACGACTATAGGGTCGTCCCACGACCCCGGGCCAAAGTTGGCAAGCCGCCGAAATGTCCGACGACTGTAGGGTCGTCCCCACGACCCCGGGACTAGATTGGCCCGCCACTGTCAAGTCCGACGACTATAGGGTCGTCCCCACGACCCCGGGTCCAGGTTGGCCAGCCGCCGACATTTCCGACGACTATAGAGTCGTCCCCACGACACCGGGCCAAAGTTGGCCAGCCGCCGACATGTCCGACGACTATAGTGTCGTCCCCACGACCCCGGGACTAGATTGACCCGCCACCGTCATGTCCGACGGTTATAGGGTCGTCCCCACGACCCCGGGTCCAGGTTGGCCAGCCGCCGACATTTCCGACGACTATAGAGTCGTCCCCACGACACCGGGCCAAAGTTGGCCAGCCGCCGACATGTCCGACGACTATAGGGTCGTCCCCACGACCCCGGGACAAGGTTGGCCCGCCGCCGACTTGTCCGACGACTATAGGGTCGTACCCACGACCCTGGGACTAGGCTGACAAGCCGCCGACATGTCCGACGACTATAGGGTCGTCCCCACGACCCCGGGACAAGGTTGGCATGCCGCCGACTTGTCCGACGACTATAGGGTCGTACCCACGACCCTGGGACTAGGCTGACAAGCCGCCAACATGTCCGACGACTATAGGGTCGTCCCCACGACCCCGGGACTAGATTGGCCCGCCACCGTCATGTCCAACGACTATAGGGTCGTGCCCACAACCACGGGCCAAAGTTGGCCAGCCGCCGACATGTCCGACGACTATAGGGTCGTCCCCACGACCCCGGGCCAAAGTTGGCCAGCTGCCGACATGTCCGACGACTATAGGGTCGTCCCCACGACCCCGGGACAAGGTTGGCCCGCCGCCGTCTTGTCCGACGACTATAGGGTCGTCCCCACGACCCCGAGAATAGATTGACCCGCCACCGTCATGTCCGACGACTATAGGGTCGTCCCCACGACCCCGGGCCAATGTTGGCCAATCGCCGACATGTCCGACGACTATAGGGTCGTCCCTACGACCCCGGGACTAGATTGGCCCGCCACCGTCATGTCCGACGATTATAGGGTCGTCCCCACGACCCCGGGACTAGATTGGCCCGCCACCGTCATGTCCGACGACAATAGGGTCGTCCCCACGACCCCGGGACTAGATTGGCCCGCTACCGTCATGTCCGAAGACTATAGGGTCGTCCCCACGACCACGGGACTAGATTGGCCCGCCACCGCCATGTCCGACGACAATAGGGTCGTCCCCACGACCCCGGGTCTAGGTTGGCCAGCCGCCGACTTGTCCGACGACTATAGGGTCGTCCCCACGACCCCGGGACTAGATTGACCCGCCACCGTCATGTCCAACGACTATAGGGTCGTCCCCACAACCACGGGCCAAAGTTGGCCAGCCGCCGACATGTCCGACGACTATAGGGTCGTCCCCACGACCCCGGGCCAATGTTGGCCAATCGCCGACATGTCCGACGACTATAGGGTCGTCCCTACGACCCCGGGACTAGATTGGCCCGCCACCGTCATGTCCAACAACTATAGGGTCGTCCCCACGACCACGGGCCAAAGTTGGCATGCCGCCGAAATGTCCGACGACTATAGGGTCGTCCCCAGGACACCGGGCCAAAGTTGGCCAGCCGCCGACATGTCCGACGACTATAGGGTCGTCCCCACGACCCCGGGACTAGATTGGCCCGCCACCGTCATGTCCGACGATTATAGGGTCGTCCCCACGACCGCGAGACTAGATTGGCCCGCCACCGTCATGTCCGACGACAATAGGGTCGTCCCCACGACCCCGGGTCCAGGTTGGCCAGCCGCCGACATTTCCGACGACTATAGAGTCGTCCCCACGACACCGGGCCAAAGTTGGCCAGCCGCCGACATGTCCGACGATTATAGGGTCGTCCCCACGACCCCGGGACAAGGTTGGCCCGCCGCCGACTTGTCCGACGACTATAGGGTCGTACCCACGACCCTGGGACTAGGCTGACAAGCCGCCAACATGTCCGACGACTATAGGGTCGTCCCCACGACCCCGGGCCAAAGATGTCCAGCCGCCGTCTTGTCCGACGACTATAGGGTCGTCCCCACGACCCGGGACTAGATTGGCCCGCCACCGTCATGTCCATCGACTATAGGGTCGTCCCCACAACCACGGGCCAAAGTTGGCCATCCGCCGACATGTCCGACGACTATAGGGTCGTCCCCACGACCCCGGGCCATAGTTGGCCAGCTGCCGACATGTCCGACGACTATAGGGTCGTCCCCACGACCCCGGGACAAGGTTGGCCCGCCGCCGACTTGTCCGACGACTATAGGGTCGTACCCACCACCCCGGGACTAGGCTGACAAGCCGCCAACATGTCCGACGACTATAGGGTCGTCCCCACGACCCCGGGCCAAAGATGTGCAGCCGCCGTCTTGTCCGACGACTATAGGGTCGTCCCCACGACCCCGAGTCCAGGTTGGCCAGCCGCCGACATTTCCGACGACTATAGAGTCGTCCCCACGACCCCGGGCCAAAGTTGGCAAGCCGCCGAAATGTCCGAAGACTGTAGGGTCGTCCCCACGACACCGGGCCAAAGTTGGCCAGCCGCCGACATGTCCGACGACTATAGGGTCGTCCCCACGACCCCGGGCCAAAGATGTCCAGCCACCGTCATGTCCGACGATTATAGGGTCGTCCCCACGACCGCGAGACTAGATTGGCCCGCCACCGTCATGTCCGACGACAATAGGGTCGTCCCCACGACCCCGGGTCCAGGTTGGCCAGCCGCCGACATTTCCGACGACTATAGAGTCGTCCTCACGACACCGGGCCAAAGTTGGCCAGCCGCCGACATGTCCGACGACTATAGGGTCGTCCCCACGACCCCGGGACTAGATTGGCCCGCCACCGTCATGTCCGACGACAATAGGTTCGTCCCCACGACCCCGGGTCTAGGTTGTCCAGCCGCCGACTTGTCCGACGACTATAGGGTCGTACCCACGACCCCGAGACTAGATTGGTCCGCCACCGTCATGTCCGACGACTATAGGGTCGTCCCCACGACCCCGGGCCAAAGTTGGCCAGCCGCCGACATGTCCGACGACTATAGGGTCGTCCCCACGACCCCGAGACTAGATTGGCCCGCCACCTTCATGTCCGACGACAATAGGGTCGTCCCCACGACCCCGGGTCTAGGTTGCCCAGCTGCCGACATGTCCGACGACTATAGAGTCGTCCCCACGACACCGCGCCAAAGTTGGACAGCCGCCGACATGTCCGACTACTATAGGGTCGTCCCCACGACCTCGGGTCTAGAATGGCCCGCTACCGTCATGTCCGAAGACTATAGGGTCGTCCCCACGACCTCGGGACTAGATTGGCCCGCTACCGACAAGTCCGACGACTATAGGGTCGTCCCACGACCCCGGGCCAAAGTTGGCAAGCCGCCGAAATGTCCGACGACTGTAGGGTCGTCCCCACGACCCCGGGACTAGATTGGCCCGCCACTGCCAAGTCCGACGACTATAGGGTCGTCCCCACGACCCCGGGTCCAGGTTGGCCAGCCGCCGACATTTCCGACGACTATAGAGTCGTCCCCACGACACCGGGCCAAAGTTGGCCAGCCGCCGACATGTCCGACGACTATAGTGTCGTCCCCACGACCCCGGGACTAGATTGACCCGCCACCGTCATGTCCGACGGTTATAGGGTCGTCCCCACGACCCCGGGTCCAGGTTGGCCAGCCGCCGACATTTCCGACGACTATAGAGTCGTCCCCACGACACCGGGCCAAAGTTGGCCAGCCGCCGACATGTCCGACGACTATAGGGTCGTCCCCACGACCCCGGGACAAGGTTGGCCCGCCGCCGACTTGTCCGACGACTATAGGGTCGTACCCACGACCCTGGGACTAGGCTGACAAGCCGCCAACATGTCCGACGACTATAGGGTCGTCCCCACGACCCCGGGACTAGATTGGCCCGCCACCGTCATGTCCAACGACTATAGGGTCGTGCCCACAACCACGGGCCAAAGTTGGCATGCCGCCGAAATGTCCGACGACTATAGAGTCGTCCCCACGACCCCGGGCCAATGTTGGCCCGCCACCGCCATGTCCGACGACAATAGGGTCGTCCCCACGACCCCGGGTCTAGGTTGGCCAGCCGCCGACTTGTCCGACGACTATAGGGTCGTACCCACGACCCCGGGACTAGGCTGACAAGCCGCCAACATGTCCGACGACTATAGGGTCGTCCCCACGACCCCGGGCCAAAGATGTCCAGCCGCCGTCTTGTCCGACGACTATAGGGTCGTCCCCACGACCCCGAATCCAGGTTGGCCAGCCGCCGACATTCCGACGACTATAGGGTCGTCCCCACGACCCCGGGCCAATGTTGGCCAATCGCCGACATGTCCGACGACTATAGGGTCGTCCCCACGACCCCGGGACTAGATTGGCCCGCCACCGTCATGTCCGACGATTATAGGGTCGACCCCACGACCCCGGGCCAAAGTTGGCAAGCCGCCGAAATGTCCGACGACTATAGGGTCGTCCCCACTACCCCGGGACTAGGTTGGCCAGCCGCCGACATGTCTGACGACTATAGGGTCGCCCCGACGACCCCGGGCCAATGTTGGCCAATCGCCAACATGTCCGACGACTATAGGGTCGTCCCTACGACCCCGGGACTAGATTGGCCCGCCACCGTCATGTCGAACGATTATAGGGTCGTCCCCACGACCCCGGGACTAGATTGGCCCGCCACCGTCAAGTCCGACGACTATAGGGTCGTCCCCACGACCTCGGGACTAGGTTAGCCAGCCGCCGACATGTCCGACGACTATAGGGTCGTCCCCACGACCCCGGGCCAATGTTGGCCAATCGCCGACATGTCCGACGACTATAGGGTCGTCCCTACGACCCCGGGACTAGATTGGCCCGCCACCGTCATGTCCAACGACTATAGGGTCGCCCCCACGACCACGGGCCAAAGTTGGCATGCCGCCGACATGTCCGACGACTATTGGATCGTCCCCACGACCACGGGCCAATGTTGGCCAGCCGCCGACATTTCCGACGACTATAGGGTCGTCCCCACGACCCCGGGACAAGGTTGGCCCGCCGCCGACTTGTCCGACGACTATAGGGTCGTACCCACGACCCTGGGACTAGGCTGACAAGCCGCCAACATGTCCGACGACTATAGGGTCGTCCCCACGACCCCGGGACTAGGTTGGCCAGCCGCCGACATGTCTGACGACTATAGGGTCGCCCCGACGACCCCGGGCCAATGTTGGCCAATCGCCAACATGTCCGACGACTATAGGGTCGTCCCTACGACCCCGGGACTAGATTGGCCCGCCACCGTCATGTCGAACGATTATAGGGTCGTCCCCACGACCCCGGGACTAGATTGGCCCGCCACCGTCATGTCCAACGACTATAGGGTCGCCCCCACGACCACGGGCCAAAGTTGGCATGCCGCCGACATGTCCGACGACTATTGGATCGTCCCCACGACCACGGGCCAATGTTGGCCAGCCGCCGACATTTCCGACGACTATAGGGTCGTCCCCACGACCCCGGGACTAGATTGGCCCGCCACCGTCATGTCCAACGACAATAGGGTCGTCCCCACGACCCCGGGTCTAGGTTGGCCAGCCGCCGACTTGTCCGACGACTATAGGGTCGTACCCACGACCCCGGGACTAGGCTGACAAGCCGCCAACATGTCCGACGACTATAGGTTCGTCCCCACGACCCCGGGCCAAAGATGTCCAGCCGCCGTCTTGTCCGACGACTATAGGGTCGTCCCCACGACCCCGCGACTAGATTGGCCCGCCACCGTCATGTCCAACGACTATAGGGTCGTCCCCACAACCACGGGCCAAAGTTGGCCAGCCGCCGACATGTCCGCCGACTATAGGGTCGTCCCCACGACCCCGGGCAAATGTTGGCCAATCGCCGACATGTCCGACGACTATAGGGTCGTCCCCACGACCTCGGGACTAGGTTGGCCAGCCGCCGACATGTCCGACGACTATAATGTCGTCCCCACGACCCCGGGCCAATGTTGGCCAATCGCCGACATGTCCGACGACTATAGGGTCGTCCCTACGACCCCGGGCCAAAGCTGGCCAGCCGCCGACATGTCCGACGACTATAGGGTCGTCCCCACGACCTCGGGACTAGGTTGGCCAGCCGCCGACATGTCCGACGACTATAATGTCGTCCCCACGACCCCGGGCCAATGTTGGCCAATCGCCGACATGTCCGACGACTATAGGGTCGTCCCTACGACCCCGGGCCAAGGCTGGCCAGCCGCCGACATGTCCGACGACTATTGGATCGTCCCCACGACCACGGGCCAAAGTTGGCCAGCCGCCGACATGTCCGAAGACTATAGGGTCGTCCCCACGACCCCGGGACTAGATTGGCCAGCCACCGACATGTCCGACGACTATAGAGTCGTCCCCACGACACCGGGTCAAAGTTGGCCAGCCGCTGACATTTCCAACGACTATTGGGTCGTCCCCACGACCACGGGCCAATGTTGGCTAGCCGCCGACATGTCCGACGACTATAGGGTCGTCCCCACGACCACGGGCCAAAGTTGGCCAGCCGCCGACATGTCCGACGACTATTGGATCGTCCCCACGACCCCGGGCCAAAGTTGGCAAGCCGCCGAAATGTCCGACGACTGTAGGGTCGTCCCCACGACCCCGGGACTAGATTGGCCCGCCACCGTCAAGTCCGACGACCTCGGGACTAGGTTGGCCAGCCGCCGACATGTCCGACGACTATAGGGTCGCCCCCACGACCTCGGGCCAATTTTGGCCAGCCGCCGACATGTCCGACGACTATAGGGTCGTCCCCACGACCCCGGGCCAAAGTTGGCAAGCCGCCGAAATGTCCGACGACTGTAGGGTCGTCCCCACGACCCCGGGAATAGATTGGCCGGCCACCGTCAAGTCCGACGACTATAGGGTCGTCCCCACGACCCCAGGACTAGATTGGTCCGCCACCGTCATGTCCGACGACTGTAGGGTCGTCCCCACGACCCCGGGCCAAAGTTGGCAAGCCGCCGAAATGTCCGACGACTATAGGGTCGTCCCCACGACCCCGGGCCAAAGTTGGCAAGCCGCCGAAATGTCCGGCGACTGTAGGGTCGTCCCCACAACCCCGGGACTAGATTGGCCCGCCACCGTCAAGTCCGACGACTATAGGGTCGTCCCCACGACCCCGGGCCAAAGTTGGCAAGCCGCCGAAATGTCCGACGACTGTAGGGTCGTCCCCACGACCCCCGGACTAGATTGGCCCGCCACCGTCATGTCCAACGACTATCGGATCGTCCCCACGACCACGGGCCAAAGTTGGCCAGCCGCCGACATGTCCGACGACTATTGGGTCGTCCCCACGACACCGGGCCAAAGTTGGCCAGCCGCTGACATGTCCAACGACTATAGGGTCGTCCCCACGCCCACGGGCCAAAGTTGACCAGCCGCCGACATGTCCGACGACTATTGGATCGTCCCCACGACCCCGGGCCAATGTTGGCAAGCCGCCGAAATGTCCGACGACTGTAGGGTCGTCCCCACGACCCCCGGACTAGATTGGCCCGCCACCGTCAAGTCCGACGACTATAGGGTCGTCCCCACGACCTCGGGACTAGGTTGGCCAGCCGCCGACATGTCCGACGACTATAATGTCGTCCCCACGACCCCGGGCCAATGTTGGCAAATCGCCGACATGTCCGACGACTATAGGGTCGTCCCTACGACCCCGGGCCAAAGATGTCCAGCCGCCGTCTTGTCCGACGACTATAGGGTCGTCCCCACGACCCCGAGTCCAGGTTGGCCAGCTGCCGACATTCCGACGACTATAGGGTCGTCCCCACGACCCCGGGTCCAGGTTGGCCAGCCGCCGACATTTCCGACGACTGTAGGGTCGTCCCCACGACCCCGGGACTAGATTGGCCCGCCACCGTCAAGTCCGACGACTATAGGGTCGTCCCCACGACCTCGGGTTCAGGTTGGCCAGCCGCCGACATTTCCGACGACTATAGAGTCGTCCCCACGACACCGGTCCAAAGTTGGCCAGCCGCCGACATGTCCGACGACTATAGGGTCGTCCCCACGACCCCGGGACTAGATTGGCCAGCCGCCGACATGTCTGACGACTATAGGGTCGTCCCCACGACCACGGGCCAAAGTTGGCATGCCGCGGAAATGTCCGACGACTATAGGGTCGTCCCCACGACACCGGGCCAAAGTTGGCCAGCCGCCGACATGTCCGACGACTATAGGGTCGTCCCCACGACCCCGGGACTAGATTGGCCCGCCACCGTCATGTCCGACGATTATAGGGTCGTCCCCACGACCGCGAGACTAGATTGGCCCGCCACCGTCATGTCCGACGACAATAGGGTCGTCCCCACGACCCCGGGTCTAGGTTGGCCAGCCGCCGACATGTCCGACTACTATAGGGTCGTCCCCAGGACCTCGGGTCTAGATTGGCCCGCTACCGTCATGTCCGAAGACTATAGGGTCGTCCCCACGACCACGGGACTAGATTGGCCCGCCACCGCCATGTCCGACGACAATAGGGTCGTCCCCACGACCCCGGGTCTAGGTTGGCCAGCCGCCGACTTGTCCGACGACTATAGGGTCGTACCCACGACCCCGGGACTAGGCTGACAAGCCGCCAACATGTCCGACGACTATAGGGTCGTCCCCACGACCCCGGGCCAAAGATGTCCAGCCGCCGTCTTGTCCGACGACTATAGGGTCGTCCCCACGACCCCGAATCCAGGTTGGCCAGCCGCCGACATTCCGACGACTATAGGGTCGTCCCCACGACCCCGGGCCAATGTTGGCCAATCGCCGACATGTCCGACGACTATAGGGTCGTCCCCACGACCCCGGGACTAGATTGGCCCGCCACCGTCATGTCCGACGATTATAGGGTCGTCCCCACGACCGCGAGACTAGATTGGCCCGCCACCGTCATGTCCAACGACTATAGGGTCGTCCCCACAACCACGGGCCAAAGTTGGCCAGCCGCCGACATGTCCGACGACTATAGGGTCGTCCCCACGACCCCGGGCCAAAGTTGGCAAGCCGCCGAAATGTCCGACGACTATAGGGTCGTCCCCACTACCCCGGGACTAGGTTGGCCAGCCACCGTCATGTCCAACGATTATAGGGTCGTCCCCACGACCCCGGGACTAGATTGGCCCGCCACCGTCATGTCCGACGATTATAGGGTCGTCCCCACGACCCCGGGTCCAGGTTGGCCAGCCGCCGACATTTCCGACGACTGTAGGGTCGTCCCCACGACCCCGGGACTAGATTGGCCCGCCACCGTCAAGTCCGACGACTATAGGGTCGTCCCCACGACCTCGGGACTAGGTTAGCCAGCCGCCGACATGTCCGACGACTATAGGGTCGTCCCCACGACCCCGGGCCAATGTTGGCCAATCGCCGACATGTCCGACGACTATAGGGTCGTCCCTACGACCCCGGGACTAGATTGGCCCGCCACCGTCATGTCCAACGACTATAGGGTCGCCCCCACGACCACGGGCCAAAGTTGGCATGCCGCCGACATGTCCGACGACTATTGGATCGTCCCCACGACCACGGGCCAATGTTGGCCAGCCGCCGACATGTCCGACGACTATAGGGTCGTCCCCACGACCCCGGGACTAGATTGGCCCGCCACCGTCATGTCCAACGACAATAGGGTCGTCCCCACGACCCCGGGTCTAGGTTGGCCAGCCGCCGTCTTGTCCGACGACTATAGGCTCGTCCCCACGACCCCGAGTCCAGGTTGGCCAGCCGCCGACATTTCCGACGACTATAGAGGCGTCCCCACGACCGCGGGCCAAAGTTGGCCAGACGCCGACATGTCCGACGACTATAGGGTCGTCCCCACGACCCCGAGACTAGATTGGCCCGCCACCGTCATGTCCGACGACAATAGGGTCGTCCCCACGACCCCGGGTCTAGGTTGGCCAGCCGCCGACTTGTCCGACGACTATAGGGTCGTACCCACGACCCCGGGACTAGGCTGACAAGCCGCCAACATGTCCGACGACTATAGGGTCGTCCCCACGACCCCGGGCCAAAGATGTCCAGCCGCCGTCTTGTCCGACGACTATAGGGTCGTCCCCACGACCCCGAATCCAGGTTGGCCAGCCGCCGACATTCCGACGACTATAGGGTCGTCCCCACGACCCCGGGCCAATGTTGGCCAATCGCCGACATGTCCGACGACTATAGGGTCGTCCCCACGACCCCGGGACTAGATTGGCCCGCCACCGTCATGTCCGACGATTATAGGGTCGTCCCCACGACCGCGAGACTAGATTGGCCCGCCACCGTCATGTCCAACGACTATAGGGTCGTCCCCACGACCCCGGGCCAATGTTGGCCAATCGCCGACATGTCCGACGACTATAGGGTCGTCCCCACGACCCCGGGACTAGATTGGCCCGCCACCGTCATGTCCGACGATTATAGGGTCGTCCCCACGACCCCGCGACTAGATTGGCCCGCCACCGTCATGTCCAACGACTATAGGGTCGTCCCCACAACCACGGGCCAAAGTTGGCCAGCCGCCGACATGTCCGACGACTATTGGATCGTCCCCACGACCACGGGCCAATGTTGGCCAGCCGCCGACATGTCCGACGACTATAGGGTCGTCCCCACGACCCCGGGACTAGATTGGTCCGCCACCGTCATTTCCGACGACTATAGGGTCGTCCCCACGACCCCGGGCCAAAGATGGCCAGCCGCCGACATGTCCGACGACTATAGGGTCGTCCCCACGACCCCGAGACTAGATTGGCCCGCCACCGTCATGTCCGACGACAATAGGGTCGTCCCCACGACCCCGGGTCCAGGTTGGCCAGCCGCCGACATTTCCGACGACTATAGAGTCGTCCCCACGACACCGGGCCAAAGTTGGCCAGCCGCCGACATGTCCGACGATTATAGGGTCGTCCCCACGACCCCGGGACAAGGTTGGCCCGCCGCCGACTTGTCCGACGACTATAGGGTCGTACCCACGACCCTGTGACTAGGCTGACAAGCCGCCAACATGTCCGACGACTATAGGGTCGTCCCCACGACCCCGGGCCAAAGATGTCCAGCCGCCGTCTTGTCCGACGACTATAGGGTCGTCCCCACGACCCGGGACTAGATTGGCCCGCCACCGTCATGTCCATCGACTATAGGGTCGTCCCCACAACCACGGGCCAAAGTTGGCCATCCGCCTACATGTCCGACGACTATAGGGTCGTCCCCACGACCCCGGGCCAAAGTTGGCCAGCTGCCGACATGTCCGACGACTATAGGGTCGTCCCCACGACCCCGGGACAAGGTTGGCCCGCCGCCGACTTGTCCGACGACTATAGGGTCGTACCCACCACCCCGGGACTAGGCTGACAAGCCGCCAACATGTCCGACGACTATAGGGTCGTCCCCACGACCCCGGGCCAAAGATGTGCAGCCGCCGTCTTGTCCGACGACTATAGGGTCGTCCCCACGACCCCGAGTCCGGGTTGGCCAGCCGCCGACATTTCCGACGACTATAGAGTCGTCCCCACGACCCCGGGCCAAAGTTGGCAAGCCGCCGAAATGTCCGAAGACTGTAGGGTCGTCCCCACGACACCGGGCCAAAGTTGGCCAGCCGCCGACATGTCCGACGACTATAGGGTCGTCCCCACGACCCCGGGCCAAAGATGTCCAGCCGCCGTCTTGTCCGACGACTATAGGCTCGTCCCCACGACCCCGAGTCCAGGTTGGCCAGCCGCCGACATTTCCGACGACTATAGAGGCGTCCCCACGACCGCGGGCCAAAGTTGGCCAGACGCCGACATGTCCGACGACTATAGGGTCGTCCCCACCACCCCGAGACTAGATTGGCCCGCCACCGTCATGTCCGACGACAATAGGGTCGTCCCCACGACCCCGGGTCCAGGTTGGCCAGCCGCCGACACTTCCGACGACTATAGAGTCGTCCCCACGACACCGGGCCAAAGTTGGCCAGCCGCCGACATGTCCGACGACTATAGGGTCGTCCCCACGACCCCGGGACTAGATTGGCCCGCCACCGTCATGTCCGACGACAATAGGTTCGTCCCCACGACCCCGGGTCTAGGTTGTCCAGCCGCCGACTTGTCCGACGACTATAGGGTCGTACCCACGACCCCGAGACTAGATTGGTCCGCCACCGTCATGTCCGACGACTATAGGGTCGTCCCCACGACCCCGGGACTAGGTTGGCCAGACGCCGACATGTCTGACGACTATAGGGTCGCCCCGACGACCCCGGGCCAATGTTGGCCAATCGCCAACATGTCCGACGACTATAGGGTCGTCCCTACGACCCCGGGACTAGATTGGCCCGCCACCGTCATGTCCAACGATTATAGGGTCGTCCCCACGACCTCGGGTCTAGAATGGCCCGCTACCGTCATGTCCGAAGACTATAGGGTCGTCCCCACGACCTCGGGACTAGATTGGCCCGCTACCGACAAGTCCGACGACTATAGGGTCGTCCCACGACCCCGGGCCAAAGTTGGCAAGCCGCCGAAATGTCCGACGACTTTAGGGTCGTCCCCACGACACCGGGACTAGATTGGCCCGCCACTGTCAAGTCCGACGTCTATAGGGTCGTCCCCACGACCCCGGGTCCAGGTTGGCCAGCCGCCGACATTTCCGACGACTATAGAGTCGTCCCCACGACACCGGGCCAAAGTTGGCCAGCCGCCGACATGTCCGACGACTATAGTGTCGTCCCCACGACCCCGGGACTAGATTGGCCCGCCACCGTCATGTCCGACGACAATAGGGTCGTCCCCACGACCCCGGGTCTAGGTTGGCCAGCCGCCGACATGTCCGACTACTATAGGGTCGTCCCCAGGACCTCGGGTCTAGATTGGCCCGCTACCGTCATGTCCGAAGACTATAGGGTCGTCCCCACGACCACGGGACTAGATTGGCCCGCCACCGCCATGTCCGACGACAATAGGGTCGTCCCCACGACCCCGGGTCTAGGTTGGCCAGCCGCCGACTTGTCCGACGACTATAGGGTCGTACCCACGACCCCGGGACTAGGCTGACAAGCCGCCAACATGTCCGACGACTATAGGGTCGTCCCCACGACCCCGGGCCAAAGATGTCCAGCCGCCGTCTTGTCCGACGACTATAGGGTCGTCCCCACGACCCCGAATCCAGGTTGGCCAGCCGCCGACATTCCGACGACTATAGGGTCGTCCCCACGACCCCGGGCCAATGTTGGCCAATCGCCGACATGTCCGACGACTATAGGGTCGTCCCCACGACCCCGGGACTAGATTGGCCCGCCACCGTCATGTCCGACGATTATAGGGTCGTCCCCACGACCGCGAGACTAGATTGGCCCGCCACCGTCATGTCCAACGACTATAGGGTCGTCCCCACAACCACGGGCCAAAGTTGGCCAGCCGCCGACATGTCCGACGACTATAGGGTCGTCCCCACGACCCCGGGCCAAAGTTGGCAAGCCGCCGAAATGTCCGACGACTATAGGGTCGTCCCCACTACCCCGGGACTAGGTTGGCCAGCCGCCGACATGTCTGACGACTATAGGGTCGCCCCGACGACCCCGGGCCAATGTTGGCCAATCGCCAACATGTCCGACGACTATAGGGTCGTCCCCACGACCTCGGGTCTAGAATGGCCCGCTACCGTCATGTCCGAAGACTATAGGGTCGTCCCCACGACCTCGGGACTAGATTGGACCGCTACCGACAAGTCCGACGACTATAGGGTCGTCCCACGACCCCGGGCCAAAGTTGGCAAGCCGCCGAAATGTCCGACGACTTTAGGGTCGTCCCCACGACACCGGGACTAGATTGGCCCGCCACTGTCAAGTCCGACGTCTATAGGGTCGTCCCCACGACCCCGGGTCCAGGTTGGCCAGCCGCCGACATTTCCGACGACTATAGAGTCGTCCCCACGACACCGGGCCAAAGTTGGCCAGCCGCCGACATGTCCGACGACTATAGTGTCGTCCCCACGACCCCGGGACTAGATTGGCCCGCCACCGTCATGTCCGACGACAATAGGGTCGTCCCCACGACCCCGGGTCTAGGTTGGCCAGCCGCCGACATGTCCGACTACTATAGGGTCGTCCCCAGGACCTCGGGTCTAGATTGGCCCGCTACCGTCATGTCCGAAGACTATAGGGTCGTCCCCACGACCACGGGACTAGATTGGCCCGCCACCGCCATGTCCGACGACAATAGAGTCGTCCCCACGACCCCGGGTCTAGGTTGGCCAGCCGCCGACTTGTCCGACGACTATAGGGTCGTACCCACGACCCCGGGACTAGGCTGACAAGCCGCCAACATGTCCGACGACTATAGGGTCGTCCCCACGACCCCGGGCCAAAGATGTCCAGCCGCCGTCTTGTCCGACGACTATAGGGTCGTCCCCACGACCCCGAATCCAGGTTGGCCAGCCGCCGACATTCCGACGACTATAGGGTCGTCCCCACGACCCCGGGCCAATGTTGGCCAATCGCCGACATGTCCGACGACTATAGGGTCGTCCCCACGACCCCGGGACTAGATTGGCCCGCCACCGTCATGTCCGACGATTATAGGGTCGTCCCCACGACCGCGAGACTAGATTGGCCCGCCACCGTCATGTCCAACGACTATAGGGTCGTCCCCACGACCCCGGGCCAATGTTGGCCAATCGCCGACATGTCCGACGACTATAGGGTCGTCCCCACGACCCCGGGACTAGATTGGCCCGCCACCGTCATGTCCGACGATTATAGGGTCGTCCCCACGACCCCGCGACTAGATTGGCCCGCCACCGTCATGTCCAACGACTATAGGGTCGTCCCCACAACCACGGGCCAAAGTTGGCCAGCCGCCGACATGTCCGACGACTATTGGATCGTCCCCACGACCACGGGCCAATGTTGGCCAGCCGCCGAAATGTCCGACGACTATAGGGTCGTCCCCACGACCCCGGGACTAGATTGGTCCGCCACCGTCATTTCCGACGACTATAGGGTCGTCCCCACGACCCCGGGCCAAAGATGGCCAGCCGCCGACATGTCCGACGATTATAGGGTCGTCCCCACGACCCCGGGACAAGGTTGGCCCGCCGCCGACTTGTCCGACGACTATAGGGTCGTACCCACGACCCTGTGACTAGGCTGACAAGCCGCCAACATGTCCGACGACTATAGGGTCGTCCCCACGACCCCGGGCCAAAGATGTCCAGCCGCCGTCTTGTCCGACGACTATAGGGTCGTCCCCACGACCCGGGACTAGATTGGCCCGCCACCGTCATGTCCATCGACTATAGGGTCGTCCCCACAACCACGGGCCAAAGTTGGCCATCCGCCTACATGTCCGACGACTATAGGGTCGTCCCCACGACCCCGGGCCAAAGTTGGCCAGCTGCCGACATGTCCGACGACTATAGGGTCGTCCCCACGACCCCGGGACAAGGTTGGCCCGCCGCCGACTTGTCCGACGACTATAGGGTCGTACCCACCACCCCGGGACTAGGCTGACAAGCCGCCAACATGTCCGACGACTATAGGGTCGTCCCCACGACCCCGGGCCAAAGATGTGCAGCCGCCGTCTTGTCCGACGACTATAGGGTCGTCCCCACGACCCCGAGTCCGGGTTGGCCAGCCGCCGACATTTCCGACGACTATAGAGTCGTCCCCACGACCCCGGGCCAAAGTTGGCAAGCCGCCGAAATGTCCGAAGACTGTAGGGTCGTCCCCACGACACCGGGCCAAAGTTGGCCAGCCGCCGACATGTCCGACGACTATAGGGTCGTCCCCACGACCCCGGGCCAAAGATGTCCAGCCGCCGTCTTGTCCGACGACTATAGGCTCGTCCCCACGACCCCGAGTCCAGGTTGGCCAGCCGCCGACATTTCCGACGACTATAGAGGCGTCCCCACGACCGCGGGCCAAAGTTGGCCAGACGCCGACATGTCCGACGACTATAGGGTCGTCCCCACCACCCCGAGACTAGATTGGCCCGCCACCGTCATGTCCGACGACAATAGGGTCGTCCCCACGACCCCGGGTCCAGGTTGGCCAGCCGCCGACACTTCCGACGACTATAGAGTCGTCCCCACGACACCGGGCCAAAGTTGGCCAGCCGCCGACATGTCCGACGACTATAGGGTCGTCCCCACGACCCCGGGACTAGATTGGCCCGCCACCGTCATGTCCGACGACAATAGGTTCGTCCCCACGACCCCGGGTCTAGGTTGTCCAGCCGCCGACTTGTCCGACGACTATAGGGTCGTACCCACGACCCCGAGACTAGATTGGTCCGCCACCGTCATGTCCGACGACTATAGGGTCGTCCCCACGACCCCGGGACTAGGTTGGCCAGACGCCGACATGTCTGACGACTATAGGGTCGCCCCGACGACCCCGGGCCAATGTTGGCCAATCGCCAACATGTCCGACGACTATAGGGTCGTCCCTACGACCCCGGGACTAGATTGGCCCGCCACCGTCATGTCCAACGATTATAGGGTCGTCCCCACGACCTCGGGTCTAGAATGGCCCGCTACCGTCATGTCCGAAGACTATAGGGTCGTCCCCACGACCTCGGGACTAGATTGGCCCGCTACCGACAAGTCCGACGACTATAGGGTCGTCCCACGACCCCGGGCCAAAGTTGGCAAGCCGCCGAAATGTCCGACGACTTTAGGGTCGTCCCCACGACACCGGGACTAGATTGGCCCGCCACTGTCAAGTCCGACGTCTATAGGGTCGTCCCCACGACCCCGGGTCCAGGTTGGCCAGCCGCCGACATTTCCGACGACTATAGAGTCGTCCCCACGACACCGGGCCAAAGTTGGCCAGCCGCCGACATGTCCGACGACTATAGTGTCGTCCCCACGACCCCGGGACTAGATTGGCCCGCCACCGTCATGTCCGACGACAATAGGGTCGTCCCCACGACCCCGGGTCTAGGTTGGCCAGCCGCCGACATGTCCGACTACTATAGGGTCGTCCCCAGGACCTCGGGTCTAGATTGGCCCGCTACCGTCATGTCCGAAGACTATAGGGTCGTCCCCACGACCACGGGACTAGATTGGCCCGCCACCGCCATGTCCGACGACAATAGGGTCGTCCCCACGACCCCGGGTCTAGGTTGGCCAGCCGCCGACTTGTCCGACGACTATAGGGTCGTACCCACGACCCCGGGACTAGGCTGACAAGCCGCCAACATGTCCGACGACTATAGGGTCGTCCCCACGACCCCGGGCCAAAGATGTCCAGCCGCCGTCTTGTCCGACGACTATAGGGTCGTCCCCACGACCCCGAATCCAGGTTGGCCAGCCGCCGACATTCCGACGACTATAGGGTCGTCCCCACGACCCCGGGCCAATGTTGGCCAATCGCCGACATGTCCGACGACTATAGGGTCGTCCCCACGACCCCGGGACTAGATTGGCCCGCCACCGTCATGTCCGACGATTATAGGGTCGTCCCCACGACCGCGAGACTAGATTGGCCCGCCACCGTCATGTCCAACGACTATAGGGTCGTCCCCACAACCACGGGCCAAAGTTGGCCAGCCGCCGACATGTCCGACGACTATAGGGTCGTCCCCACGACCCCGGGCCAAAGTTGGCAAGCCGCCGAAATGTCCGACGACTATAGGGTCGTCCCCACTACCCCGGGACTAGGTTGGCCAGCCGCCGACATGTCTGACGACTATAGGGTCGCCCCGACGACCCCGGGCCAATGTTGGCCAATCGCCAACATGTCCGACGACTATAGGGTCGTCCCCACGACCCCGGGCCAATGTTGGCCAATCGCCGACATGTCCGACGACTATAGGGTCGTCCCTACGACCCCAGGACTAGATTGGCCCGCCACCGTCATGTCCAACGACTATAGGGTCGCCCCCACGACCACGGGCCAAAGTTGGCATGCCGCCGACATGTCCGACGACTATTGGATCGTCCCCACGACCACGGGCCAATGTTGGCCAGCCGCCGACATGTCCGACGACTATAGGGTCGTCCCCACGACCCCGGGACTAGATTGGCCCGCCACCGTCATGTCCAACGACAATAGGGTCGTCCCCACGACCCCGGGTCTAGGTTGGCCAGCCGCCGACTTGTCCGACGACTATAGGGTCGTACCCACGACCCCGGGACTAGGCTGACAAGCCGCCAACATGTCCGACGACTATAGGGTCGTCCCCACGACCCCGGGCCAAAGATGTCCAGCCGCCGTCTTGTCCGACGACTATAGGGTCGTCCCCACGACCCCGCGACTAGATTGGCCCGCCACCGTCATGTCCAACGACTATAGGGTCGTCCCCACAACCACGGGCCAAAGTTGGCCAGCCGCCGACATGTCCGACGACTATTGGATCGTCCCCACGACCACGGGCCAATGTTGGCCAGCCGCCGACATGTCCGACGACTATAGGGTCGTCCCCACGACCCCGGGACTAGATTGGTCCGCCACCGTCATGTCCGACGACTATAGGGTCGTCCCCACGACCCCGGGCCAAAGATGGCCAGCCGCCGACATGTCCGACGACTATAGGGTCGTCCCCACGACCCCGAGACTAGATTGGCCCGCCACCGTCATGTCCGACGACAATAGGGTCGTCCCCACGACCCCGGGTCCAGGTTGGCCAGCCGCCGACATTTCCGACGACTATAGAGTCGTCCCCACGACACCGGGCCAAAGTTGGCCAGCCGCCGACATGTCCGACGATTATAGGGTCGTCCCCACGACCCCGGGACAAGGTTGGCCCGCCGCCGACTTGTCCGACGACTATAGGGTCGTACCCACCACCCCGGGACTAGGCTGACAAGCCGCCAACATGTCCGACGACTATAGGGTCGTCCCCACGATCCCGAGTCCAGGTTGGCCAGCCGCCGACATTTCCGACGACTATAGAGTCGTCCCCACGACCCCGGGCCAAAGTTGGCAAGCCGCCGAAATGTCCGAAGACTGTAGGGTCGTCCCCACGACACCGGGCCATAGTTGGCCAGCCGCCGACATGTCCGACGACTATAGGGTCGTCCCCACGACCCCGGGCCAAAGATGTCCAGCCGCCGTCTTGTCCGACGACTATAGGCTCGTCCCCACGACCCCGAGTCCAGGTTGGCCAGCCGCCGACATTTCCGACGACTATAGAGGCGTCCCCACGACCGCGGGCCAAAGTTGGCCAGACGCCGACATGTCCGACGACTATAGGGTCGTCCCCACGACCCCGAGACTAGATTGGCCCGCCACCGTCATGTCCGACGACAATAGGGTCGTCCCCACGACCCCGGGTCCAGGTTGGCCAGCCGCCGACACTTCCGACGACTATAGAGTCGTCCCCACGACACCGGGCCAAAGTTGGCCAGCCGCCGACATGTCCGACGACTATAGGGTCGTCCCCACGACCCCGGGACTAGATTGGCCCGCCACCGTCATGGCCGACGACAATAGGTTCGTCCCCACGACCCCGGGTCTAGGTTGTCCAGCCGCCGACTTGTCCGACGACTATAGGGTCGTACCCACGACCCCGAGACTAGATTGGTCCGCCACCGTCATGTCCGACGACTATAGGGTCGTCCCCACGACCCCGGGCCAAAGTTGGCCAGCCGCCGACATGTCCGACGACTATAGGGTCGTCCCCACGACCCCGAGACTAGATTGGCCCGCCACCTTCATGTCCGACGACAATAGGGTCGTCCCCACGACCCCGGGTCTAGGTTGCCCAGCTGCCGACATGTCCGACGACTATAGAGTCGTCCCCACGACACCGCGCCAAAGTTGGACAGCCGCCGACATGTCCGACTACTATAGGGTCGTCCCCACGACCTCGGGTCTAGAATGGCCCGCTACCGTCATGTCCGAAGACTATAGGGTCGTCCCCACGACCTCGGGACTAGATTGGCCCGCTACCGACAAGTCCGACGACTATAGGGTCGTCCCACGACCCCGGGCCAAAGTTGGCAAGCCGCCGAAATGTCCGACGACTTTAGGGTCGTCCCCACGACACCGGGACTAGATTGGCCCGCCACTGTCAAGTCCGACGTCTATAGGGTCGTCCCCACGACCCCGGGTCCAGGTTGGCCCGCCGCCGACATTTCCGACGACTATAGAGTCGTCGCCACGACACCGGGCCAAAGTTGGCCAGCCGCCGACATGTCCGACGACTATAGTGTCGTCCCCACGACCCCGGGACTAGATTGACCCGCCACCGTCATGTCCGACGGTTATAGGGTCGTCCCCACGACCCCGGGTCCAGGTTGGCCAGCCGCCGACATTTCCGACGACTATAGAGTCGTCCCCACGACACCGGGCCAAAGTTGGCCAGACGCCGACATGTCCGACGACTATAGGGTCGTCCCCACGACCCCGAGACAAGGTTGGCCCGCCGCCGACTTGTCCGACGACTATAGGGTCGTACCCACCACCCCGGGACTAGGCTGACAAGCCGCCAACATGTCCGACGACTATAGGGTCGTCCCCACGACCCCGGGACTAGATTGGCCCGCCACCGTCATGTCCGACGACAATACGGTCGTCCCCACGACCCCGGGTCTAGGTTGGCCAGCCGCCGACTTGTCCGACGACTATAGGGTCGTTCCCAGGACCTCGGGACTAGATTGGCCCGCCACCGTCATGTCCAACGACTATAGGGTCGTCCCCACGACCACGGGCCAAAGTTGGCATGCCGCCGAAATGTCCGACGATTATAGGGTCGTCCCCACGACCCCGGGCCAAAGTTGGCAAGCCGCCGAAATGTCCGAAGACTGTAGGGTCGTCCCCACGACCCCGGGGCAAAGTTGGCCAGCCGCCGACATGTCCGACGACTATAGGGTCGTCCCCACGACCCCGAGACTAGATTGGCCCGCCACCGTCATGTCCGACGACAATAGGGTCGTCCCCACGACCTCGGGTCCAGGTTGGCCAGCCGCCGACATTTCCGACGACTATAGAGTCGTCCCCACGACACCGGTCCAAAGTTGGCCAGCCGCCGACATGTCCGACGACTATAGGGTCGTCCCCACGACCCCGAGACTAGATTGGCCCGCCACCGTCATGTCCGACGACAATAGGGTCGTGCCCACAACCACGGGCCAAAGTTGGCCAGCCGCCGACATGTCCGACGACTATAGAGTCGTCCCCACGACACCGGTCCAAAGTTGGCCAGCCGCCGACATGTCCGACGACTATAGGGTCGTCCCCACGACCCCGAGACTAGATTGGCCCGCCACCGTCATGTCCGACGACAATAGGGTCGTCCCCACGACCTCGGGTCCATGTTGGCCAGCCGCCGACATTTCCGACGACTATAGAGTCGTCCCCACGACACCGGTCCAAAGTTGGCCCGCCACCGTCATGTCCAACGACTATAGGGTCGTCCCCACAACCACGGGCCAAAGTTGGCCAGCCGCCGACATGTCCGACGACTATAGGGTCGTCCCCACGACCCCGGGACTAGATTGACCCGCCACCGTCATGTCCGACGACAATAGGGTCGTCCCCACGACCCCGGGTCCAGGTTGGCCAGCCGCCGACATTTCCGACGACTATAGAGTCGTCCCCACGACACCGGGCCAAAGTTGGCCAGCCGCCGACATGTCCGACGACTATAGGGTCGTCCCCACGACCCCGGGACTAGATTGGCCCGCCACCGTCATGTCCGACGACAATAGGTTCGTCCCCACGACCCCGGGTCTAGGTTGGCCAGCCGCCGACTTGTCCGACGACTATAGGGTCGTACCCACGACCCCGGGACTAGATTGGTCCGCCACCGTCATGACCGACGACTATAGGGTCGTCCCCACGACCCCGAGACTACATTGGCCCGCCACCTTCATGTCCGACGACAATAGGGTCGTCCCCACGACCCCGGGTCTAGGTTGTGCAGCTGCCGACATGTCCGACGACTATAGAGTCGTCCCCACGACACCGCGCCAAAGTTGGACAGCCGCCGACATGTCCGACTACTATAGGGTCGTCCCCACGACCTCGGGACTAGGCTGACAAGCCGCCAGCATGTCCGACGACTATTGGATCGTCCCCACGACCACGGGCCAATGTTGGCCAGCCGCCGACATGTCCGACGACTATAGGGTCGTCCCCACGACCCCGGGACTAGATTGGTCCGCCACCGTCATTTCCGACGACTATAGGGTCGTCCCCACGACCCCGGGCCAAAGTTGGCCAGCCGCCGACATGTCCGACGACTATAGGGTCGTCCCCACGACCCCGGGCCAAAGATGTCCAGCCGCCGTCTTGTCCGACGACTATAGGGTCGTCCCCACGACCCCGAGACTAGATTGGCCCGCCACCGTCATGTCCGACGACAATAGGGTCGTACCCACGACCCTGGGACTAGGCTGACAAGCCGCCAACATGTCCGACGACTATAGGGTCGTCCCCACGACCCCGGGACTAGATTGGCCCGCCACCGTCATGTCCAACGACTATAGGGTCGTGCCCACAACCACGGGCCAAAGTTGGCCAGCCGCCGACATGTCCGACGACTATAGGGTCGTCCCCACGACCCCGAGACTAGATTGGCCCGCCACCGTCATGTCCGACGACAATAGGGTCGTACCCACGACCCTGGGACTAGGCTGACAAGCCGCCAACATGTCCGACGACTATAGGGTCGTCCCCACGACCCCGGGACTAGATTGGCCCGCCACCGTCATGTCCAACGACTATAGGGTCGTGCCCACAACCACGGGCCAAAGTTGGCCAGCCGCCGACATGTCCGACGACTATAGGGTCGTCCCCACGACCCCGGGCCAAAGTTGGCCAGCTGCCGACATGTCCGACGACTATAGGGTCGTCCCCACGACCCCGGGACAAGGTTGGCCCGCCGCCGACTTGTCCGACGACTATAGGGTCGTCCCCACGACCCCGAGACTAGTTTGGCCCGCCACCGTCATGTCTGACGACAATAGGGTCGTCCCCACGACCCCGGGACTAGATTGGCCCGCCACCGTCATGTCCAACGACTATAGGGTCGTGCCCACAACCACGGGCCAAAGTTGGCCAGCCGCCGACATGTCCGACGACTATAGGGTCGTCCCCACGACCCCGGGCCAAAGATGTCCAGCCGCCGTCTTGTCCGACGACTATAGGGTCGTCCCCACGACCCCGAGTCCAGGTTGGCCAGCCGCCGACATTTCCGACGACTATAGAGTCGTCCCCACGACCCCGGGCCAAAGTTCGCAAGCCGCCGAAATGTCCGACGACTATAGGGTCGTCCCCACGACCCCGGGACTAGATTGGCCCGCCACCGTCATGTCCAACGACTATAGGGTCGTGCCCACAACCACGGGCCAAAGTTGGCCAGCCGCCGACATGTCCGACGACTATAGGGTCGTCCCCACGACCCCGGGACTAGGTTGGCCAGCCGCCGACATGTCCGACGACTATAGGGTCGTCCCCACGACCCCGAGACTAGATTGGCCCGCCACCGTCATGTCCGACGACAATAGGGTCGTCCCCACGACCCCGGGTCTAGGTTGTGCAGCTGCCGACATGTCCGACGACTATAGAGTCGTCCCCACGACACCGCGCCAAAGTTGGACAGCCGCCGACATGTCCGACTACTATAGGGTCGTCCCCACGACCTCGGGTCTAGAATGGCCCGCTACCGTCATGTCCGAAGACTATAGGGTCGTCCCCACGACCTCGGGACTAGATTGGCCCGCTACCGTCAAGTCCGACGACTATAGGGTCGTCCCACGACCCCGGGCCAAAGTTGGCAAGCCGCCGAAATGTCCGACTACTGTAGGGTCGTCCCCACGACCCCGGGACTAGATTGGCCCGCCACCGTCAAGTCCGACGACTATAGGGTCGTCCCCACGACCCCGGGTCCAGGTTGGCCAGCCGCCGACATTTCCGACGACTATAGAGTCGTCCCCACGACACCGGGCCAAAGTTGGCCAGCCGCCGACATGTCCGACGACTATAGGGTCGTCCCCACGACCCCGGGACTAGATTGACCCGCCACCGTCATGTCCGACGGTTATAGGGTCGTCCCCACGACCGCGAGACTAGATTGGCCCGCCACCGTCATGTCCGACGACAATAGGGTCGTCCCCACGACCCCGGGTCCAGGTTGGCCAGCCGCCGACATTTCCGACGACTATAGAGTCGTCCCCACGACACCGGGCCAAAGTTGGCCAGCCGCCGACATGTCCGACGACTATAGGGTCGTCCCCACGACCCCGGGACAAGGTTGGCCCGCCGCCGACTTGTCCGACGACTATAGGGTCGTACCCACGACCCTGGGACTAGGCTGACAAGCCGCCAACATGTCCGACGACTATAGGGTCGTCCCCACGACCCCGGGACTAGATTGGCCCGCCACCGTCATGTCCAACGACTATAGGGTCGTGCCCACAACCACGTACCAAAGTTGGCCAGCCGCCGACATGTCCGACGACTATAGGGTCGTCCCCACGACCCCGGGCCAAAGTTCGCCAGCTGCCGACATGTCCGACGACTATAGGGTCGTCCCCACGACCCCGGGACAAGGTTGGCCCGCCGCCGACTTGTCCGACGACTATAGGGTCGTACCCACCACCCCGGGACTAGGCTGACAAGCCGCCAACATGTCCGACGACTATAGTGTCGTCCCCACGACCCCGGGCCAAAGATGTCCAGCCGCCGTCTTGTCCGACGACTATAGGGTCGTCCCCACGACCCCGAGACTAGATTGACCCGCCACCGTCATGTCCGACGACAATAGGGTCGTACCCACGACCCTGGGACTAGGCTGACAAGCCGCCAACATGTCCGACGACTATAGGGTCGTCCCCACGACCCCGGGACTAGATTGGCCCGCCACCGTCATGTCCAACGACTATAGGGTCGTGCCCACAACCACGGGCCAAAGTTGGCCAGCCGCCGACATGTCCGACGACTATAGGGTCGTCCCCACGACCCCGGGCCAAAGTTGGCCAGCTGCCGACATGTCCGACGACTATAGGGTCGTCCCCACGACCCCGGGACAAGGTTGGCCCGCCGCCGACTTGTCCGACGACTATAGGGTCGTCCCCACGACCCCGAGACTAGTTTGGCCCGCCACCGTCATGTCTGACGACAATAGGGTCGTCCCCACGACCCCGGGACTAGATTGGCCCGCCACCGTCATGTCCAACGACTATAGGGTCGTCCCCACGACCACGGGCCAAAGTTGGCATGCCGCCGAAATGTCCGACGACTATAGGGTCGTCCCCACGACCCCGGGCCAAAGTTGGCAAGCAGCCGAAATGTCCGACGACTATAGGGTCGTCCCCACGACCCCGGGACTAGATTGGCCCGCCACCGTCATGTCCGACGACTATAGGGTCGTCCCCACGACCCCGGGCCAAAGTTGGCAAGCCGCCGAAATGTCCGACGACTGTAGGGTCGTCCCCACGACCCCGGGACTAGATTGGCCCGCCACCGTCAAGTCCGACGACTATACGGTCGTCCCCAGGACCTTGGGACTAGATTGGCCCGCCACCGTCAAGTCCGACGACTATAGGGTCGTCCCCACGACCCCGGGTCAAAGTTGGCATGCCGCCGAAATGTCCGACGACTGTAGGGTCGTCCCCACGACCCCGGGACTAGATTGGCCCGCCACCGTCAAGTCCGACGACTATAGGGTCGTCCCCAGGACCTTGGGACTAGATTGGCCCGCCACCGTCAAGTCCGACGACTATAGGGTCGTCCCCACGACCCCGGGTCAAAGTTGGCATGCCGCCGAAATGTCCGACGACTGTAGGGTCGTCCCCACGACCCCGGGACTAGATTGGTCCGCCACCGTCATGTCCGACGACTATAGGGTCGTCCCCACGACACCGGGCCAAAGTTGGCCCGCCGCCGACATGTCCGACGACTATAGGGTCGTACCCACGACCCTGTGACTAGGCTGACAAGCCGCCAACATGTCCGACGACTATAGGGTCGTCTCCACGACCCCGGGCTAAAGATGTCCAGCCGCCGTCTTGTCCGACGACTATAGGGTCGTACCCACGACCCCGGGACTAGGCTGACAAGCCACCGTCATGTCCAACGACTATAGGGTCGTCCCCACAACCACGGGCCAAAGTTGGCCAGCCGCCGACATGTCCGACGACTATAGGGTCGTCCCCACGACCGCGAGACTAGATTGGCCCGCCACCGTCATGTCCGACGACAATAGGGTCGTCCCCACGACCCCGGGTCCAGGTTGGCCAGCCGCCGACATTTCCGACGACTATAGAGTCGTCCCCACGACACCGGGCCAAAGTTGGCCAGCCGCCGACATGTCCGACGATTATAGGGTCGTCCCCACGACCCCGGGCCAAAGATGTCCAGCCGCCGTCTTGTCCGACGACTATAGGGTCGTCCCCACGACCCCGGGACTAGATTGGCCCGCCACCGTCATGTCCAACGACTATAGGGTCGTCCCCACAACCACGGGCCAAAGTTGACCAGCCGCCGACATGTCCGACGACTATTGGATCGTCCCCACGACCACGGGCCAAAGTTGGCCAGCCGCCGAAATGTCCGACGACTGTAGGGTCCTCCCTACGACCCCGGGACTAGATCGGCCCGCCACCGTCAAGTCCGACGACTATAGGGTCGTCCCCACGACCCCGGGTCCAGGTTGGCCAGCCGCCGACATTTCCGACGACTATAGAGTCGTCCCCACGACACCGGGCCAAAGTTGGCCAGCCGCCGACATGTCCCACGACTATAGGGTCGTCCCCACGACCCCGGGACTAGATTGGCCCGCCACCGTCATGTCCAACGACTATAGGGTCGTCCCCACAACCACGGGCCAAAGCTGGCCAGCCGCCGACATGTCCGACGACTATAGGGTCGTCCCCACGACCCCGGGCCAAAGTTGGCAAGCCGCCGAAATGTCCGACGACTATAGGGTCGTCCCCACGACCCCGGGACTAGGTTGGCCAGCCGCCGACATGTCCGACGACTATAGGGTCGTCCCGACGACCCCGGGACTAGATTGGGCCGCCACCGTCATGTCCGACGACAATAGGGTCGTTCCCACGACCCCGGGGCAAGGTTGGCCAGCCGCCGACTTGTCCGACGACTATAGGGTCGTACCCACGACCCCGGGACTAGGCTGACAAGCCGCCAACATGTACGACGACTATAGGGTCGTGCCCACGACCCTGGGCCAAAGATGTCCAGCCGCCGTCTTGTCCGACGACTATAGGGTCGTCCCCACGACCCCGGGACTAGATTGGCCCGCCACCGTCATGTCCAACGACTATAGGGTCGTCCCCACAACCACGGGCCAAAGTTGGCAAGCCGCCGACATGTCCGACGACTATTGGATCGTCCCCACGACCACGGGCCAAAGTTGGCCAGCCGCCGACATGTCCGACGACTATAGGGTCGTTCCCACGACACCGGGACTATGTTGGCCAGCCGCCGACATGTCCGACGACTATAGGGTCGTCCCCACGACCCCGGGACTAGGTTGGCTCGCCGCCGACATGTCCGACGACTATAGGGTCGTTCCCACGACACCGGGACTAGGTTGGCTCGCCGCCGATTTGTCCGACCACTATAGGGTCGTCCCCACGACCCCGGGACTATGTTGGCTCGCCGCCGACATGTCCGACGACTATAGGTTCGTCCCCACGACCCCCGGAGTAGGTTGGCTCGCCGCAGACTTGTCCGACGACTATAGGGTCGTCCCCACGACCCCGGGACTAGATTGGCCCGCCACCGTCAAGTCCGACGACTATAGGGTCGTCCCCAGGACCTTGGGACTAGATTGGCCCGCCACCGTCAAGTCCGACGACTATAGGGTCGTCCCCACGACCCCGGGCCAAAGTTGGCATGCCGCCGAAATGTCCGACGACTGTAGGGTCGTCCCCACGACCCCGGGACTAGATTGGTCCGCCACCGTCATGTCCGACGACTGTAGGGTCGTCCCCACGACCCCGGGACTAGATTCGTCCGCCACCGTCATGTCCGACGACTATAGGGTCGTCCCCACGACCCCGGGTCCAGGTTGGCCAGCCGCCGACATTTCCGACGACTATAGAGTCGTCCCCACGACACCGGGCCAAAGTTGGCCCGCCGCCGACATGTCCGACGACTATAGGGTCGTCCCCACGACCCCGGGATTAGATTGGCCCGCCACCGTCATGTCCGACGACAATAGGGTCGTTCCCACGACCCCGGGGCAAGGTTGGCCAGCCGCCGACTTGTCCGACGACTATAGGGTCGTACTCACGACCCCGGGACTAGGCTGACAAGCCGCCAACATGTACGACGACTGTAGGGTCGTGCCCACGACCCTGGGCCAAAGATGTCCAGCCGCCGTCTTGTCCGACGACTATAGGGTCGTCCCCACGACCCCGGGACTAGATTGGCCCGCCACCGTCATGTCCAACGACTATAGGGTCGTCCCCACAACCACGGGCCAAAGTTGGCCAGCCGCCGACATGTCCGACGACTATTGGATCGTCCCCACGACCACGGGCCAAAGTTGGCCAGCCGCCGACATGTCCAACGACTATAGGGTCGTCCCCACGACCCCGGGACTAGATTGGTCCGCCACCGTCTTGTCCGACGACTATAGGGTCGCCCCCACGACCCCGGGCCAAAGTTGACCAGCCGCCGACATGTCCGACGACTATAGGGTCGTGCCCACGACCCCGAGACTAGATTGGCCCGCCACCGTCATGTCCGACGATAATAGGGTCGTCCCCACGACCCCGGGTCCAGGTTGGCCAGCCGCCGACATTTCCGACGACTATAGAGTCGTCCCCACGACACCGGGCCAAAGTTGGAAAGCCGCCGAAATGTCCGACGACTGTAGGGTCGTCCCCACGACCCCGGGACTAGATTGGCCCGCCACCGTCAAGTCCGACGACTATAGGGTCGTCCCCACGACCTCGGGACTAGATTGGCCCGCTACCGTCAAGTCCGACGACTATAGGGTCGTCCCACGACCCCGGGACAAGGTTGGCCCGCCGCCGACATGTCCGACGACTATAGGGCCGTACCCACGACCCCGGGACTAGGCTGACAAGCCGCCAACATGTCCGACGACTATAGGGTCGCCCCCACGACCCCGTGCCATAGTTGGCCAGCCGCCGACATGTCCGACGACTTTAGGGTCGTCCCCACGACCCCGGGACTAGATTGGCCCGCCACCGTCAAGTCCGACGACTATAGGGTCGTCCCCAGGACCTCGGGACTAGATTGGCCCGCCACCGTCAAGCCCGACGACTATAGGGTCGTCCCCACGACACCGGGCCAAAGTTGGCAAGCCGCCGAAATGTCCGACGACTGTAGGGTCGTCCCCACGACCCCGGGACTAGATTGGCCCGCCACCGTCAAGTCCGACGACTATAGGGTCGTCCCCACGACCTCGGGACTAGATTGGCCCGCTACCGTCAAGTCCGACGACAATAGGGTCGTCCCACGACCCCGGGACAAGGTTGGCCCGCCGCCAACATGTCCGACGACTATAGGGTCGCCCCCACGACCCCGGGCCATAGTTGGCCAGCCGCCGACATGTCCGACGACTTTAGGGTCGTCCCCACGACCCCAGGACTAGATTGGCCCGCCACCGTCAAGTCCGACGACTATAGGGTCGTCCCCAGGACCTCGGGACTAGATTGGCCCGCCACCGTCAAGTCCGACGACTATAGGGTCGTCCCCACGACTCCGGGCCAAAGTTGGCAAGCCGCCGAAATGTCCGACGACTGTAGGGTCGTCCCCACGACCCCGGGACTAGATTGGCCCGCCACCGTCAAGTCCGACGACTATAGGGTCGTCCCCACGACCCCGGGACTGGATTGGCCCGCCACCGTCATGTCCGACGACTATCGGATCGTCCCCACGACCACGGGCCAAAGTTGGCCAATCGCCGACATGTCCGACGACTATAGGGTCGCCCCCACGACCCCGGTACAAGGTTCGCCCGCCGCCGACTTGCCCGGCGACTATAGGGTAGTCCCCACGACCCCGGGACTAGATTGGCCCGCCACCGTCATGTCCAACGACTATCGAATCGTCCCCACAACCCCGGGCCAATGTTGGCCAATCGCCGACATGTCCGACGACCATAGGGTCGCCCCCACGACCTCGGGACTAGGTTGGCCAGCCGCCGACATGTCCGACGACTATAGGGTCGTCCCCACCACCCCGGGCCAAAGTTGGCAAGCCTCCGAAATGTCCGACGACTGTAGGGTCGTCCCCAAGACCCCGGGACTAGATTGGCCCGCCACCGTCAAGTCCGACGACTATAGGGTCGTCCCCACGACCCTGGGTCGAGGTTGGCCAGCCGCCGACATGTCCGACGACTAAACAGTCGTCCCAACGACCACGGGCAAAAGTTGGCCAGCCGCCGACATGTCCGACGACTATAGGGTCGTCCCCACGACCCCGGGACTGGATTGGCCCGCCACCGTCATGTCCGACGACTATCGGATCGTCCCCACGACCACGGGCCAAAGTTGGCCAATCGCCGACATGTCCGACGACTATAGGGTCGCCCCCACGACCCCGGTACAAGGTTCGCCCGCCGCCGACTTGCCCGGCGACTATAGGGTAGTCCCCACGACCCCGGGACTAGATTGGCCCGCCACCGTCATGTCCAACGACTATCGAATCGTCCCCACAACCCCGGGCCAATGTTGGCCAATCGCCGACATGTCCGACGACCATAGGGTCGTACCTACGACCCCGGGACTAGATTGGCCCGCCACCGTCATGTCCGACGACAATAGGGTCGTCCCCACGACCCTGGGTCTAGGTTGGCCAGCCGCCGACATGTCCGACGACTGAACAGTCGTCCCAACGACCACGGGCAAAAGTTGGCCAGCCGCCGACATATCCGACGACTATAGGGTCGTCCCCACGACCCCGGGACTAGATTGGCCCGCCACCGTCATGTCCGACGAATATACGGTCGTCCCCACGACCCCGGGCCAATAATGGCCAATCGCCGACATGTCCGATGACTATAGGGTCGTCCCCACGACCACGGACCAAAGTTGGCCAGCCGCCGACATATCCGACGACTATAGGGTCGTCCTCATGACCTCGGGACTAGATTGGCCCGCCACCATCATGTCCGACGACTATAGGGTCGACCCCACGACCCCGGGAGTTGATTGCCCCGCCACCGTTATTTCTGACGACTATAGGGTCGTCCCCACGACCACGGACCAAATTTGGACAGCCGCCGACATATCCGACGACTATAGGGTCGTCCCCATGACCCCGGGACTAGGTTGGCTCGCCGCCGACTTGTCCGACGACTATAGGGTCGTCCCCACGACCCCGGGACTAGATTGGCCCGCCACCGTCTTGTCCGACGACTATAGGGTCGTCCCCACGACAGCGGGCCTACGTTGGCCAGCCGCCGACATGTCCGACCACTATAGGGTCGTCCCCACGACCCCGGGACTAGGTTGGCTCGCCGCCGACATGTCCGACGACTATAGGGTCGTTCCCACGACACCGGGACTATGTTGGCCAGCCGCCGACATGTCCGACGACTATAGGGTCGTCCCCACGACCCCGGGACTAGGTTGGCTCGCCGCCGACATGTCCGACGACTATAGGGTCGTTCCCACGACACCGGGACTAGGTTGGCTCGCCGCCGATTTGTGCGACCACTATAGGGTCGTCCCCACGACCCCGGGACTATGTTGGCTCGCCGCCGACATGTCCGACGACTATAGGTTCGTCCCCACGACCCCCGGAGTAGGTTGGCTCGCCGCAGACTTGTCCGACGACTATAGGGTCGTCCCCACGACCCCGGGACTAGTTGGCCCGCCACCGTCTTGTCCGACGACTATAGGGTCGTCCCCACGACCCTGGGACTAGATTGGCCCGCCACCGTCAAATCCGACCACCTCGGGACTAGGTTGGCCAGTCGCCGACATGTCCGACGACTATAGGGTCGCCCCCACGACCTCGGGACTAGGTTGGACAGCCGCCGACATGTCCGACGACTATAGGGTCGTCCCCACCACCCCGGGCCAAAGTTGGCGAGCCGCCGAAATGTCCGACGACTGTAGGGTCGTCCCCACGACCCCGGGACTAGATTGGCCCGCCACCGTCAAGTCCGACGACTATAGGGTCGTCCCCACGACCCCGGGACTAGATTGGCCAGCCGCTGACATGTCCGACGACTATAGGGTCGTCCCCACGACCCCGGGCCAAATATGTCCAGCCACCGTCTTGTCCGACGACTATAGGGTCGTCCCCACGACCCCGGGACTAGATTGGCCCGCCACCGTCAAGTCCGACGACCTCGGGACTAGGTTGGCCAGCCGCCGACATGTCCGACGACTATTGGGCCGTCCCCACGACCACGGGCCAAAGTTGGCCAGCCGCCGACATGTTCAACGACTATTGGGTCGTCCCCACGACCACGGACCAAAGTTGGCCAGCCGCCGACATATCCGACGACTATAGGGTCGTCCCCATGACCTCGGGACTAGATTGGCCCGCCACCATCATGTCCGACGACTATAGGGTCGACCCCACGACCCCGGGAGTTGATTGCCCCGCCACCGTTATTTCTGACGACTATAGGGTCGTCCCCACGACCACGGACCAAAGTTGGACAGCCGCCGACATATCCGACGACTATAGGGTCGTCCCCATGACCCCGGGACTAGGTTGGCTCGCCGCCGACTTGTCCGACGACTATAGGGTCGTCCCCACGACCCCGGGACTAGATTGGCCCGCCACCGTCTTGTCCGACGACTATAGGGTCGTCCCCACGACAGCGGGCCTACGTTGGCCAGCCGCCGACATGTCCGACCACTATAGGGTCGTCCCCACGACCCCGGGACTAGGTTGGTTCGCCGCCGACATGTCCGACGACTATAGGGTCGTTCCCACGACACCGGGACTATGTTGGCCAGCCGCCCACATGTCCGACGACTATAGGGTCGTCCCCACGACCCCGGGACTAGGTTGGCTCGCCGCCGACATGTCCGACGACTATAGGGTCGTTCCCACGACACCGGGACTAGGTTGGCTCGCCGCCGATTTGTCCGACCACTATAGGGTCGTCCCCACGACCCCGGGACTATGTTGGCTCGCCGCCGACATGTCCGACGACTATAGGTTCGTCCCCACGACCCCCGGAGTAGGTTGGCTCGCCGCAGACTTGTCCGACGACTATAGGGTCGTCCCCACGACCCCGGGACTAGATTGGCCCGCCACCGTCTTGTCCGACGACTATAGGGTCGTCCCCACGACCCCGGGACTAGATTGGCCCGCCACCGTCAAATCCGACCACCTCGGGACTAGGTTGGCCAGCCGCCGACATGTCCGACGACTATAGGGTCGCCCCCACGACCTCGGGACTAGGTTGGACAGCCGCCGACATGTCCGACGACTCTAGGGTCGTCCCCACCACCCCGGGCCAAAGTTGGCAAGCCACCGAAATGTCCGACGACTGTAGGGTCGTCCCCAAGACCCCGGGACTAGATTGGCCCGCCACCGTCAAGTCCGACGACTATAGGGTCGTCCCCACGACCCCGGGCCAAAGTTGGCGAGCCGCCGACATGTTCAACGACTATTGGGCCGTCCCCACGACCCCGGGCCAAATTTGGACAGCCGCCGACATTTCCGACGACTATAGAGTCGTCCCCACGACACCGGGCCCAAATTGGCCAGCCGCCGACATGTCCGACGACTATAGGGTCGTCCCCACGACCATGGGCCAAAGTTGGTCAGCCGCCGACTTGTCCGACGACGATAGGGTCGTCCCCACGACCACGGGCCAAAGTTGGCCAGCCTCCGACATGTCCGACGACTATAGGGTCGTCCCCACGACCCCGGGACTAGATTGGTCCGCCACCGTCATGTCCGACGACTATAGGGTCGTCCCCACCACCCCGGGCCAAAGTTGGCCGGCCGCCGACATGTCCGACGACTATAGGGTCGTCCCCACGACCTCGGGCCAAAGATGTCCAGCCGCCGTCTTGTCCGACGACTATAGGGTCGTCCCCACGACCCCGGGACTAGATTGGCCCGCCACCGTCAAGTCCGACGACCTCGGGACTAGGTTGGCCAGCCGCCGACATGTCCGACGACTATAGGGTCGCCCCCACGACCTCGGGACTAGGTTGGCCAGCCGCCGACATGTCCGACGACTATAGGGTCGTCCCCACCACCCCGGGCCAAAGTTGGCAAGCCTCCGAAATGTCCGACGACTGTAGGGTCGTCCCCAAGACCCCGGGACTAGCTTGGCCCGCCACCGTCAAGTCCGACGACTATAGAGTCGTCCCCACGACACCGGGCCAAAGTTGGCCAGCCGCCGACATGTCCGACGACTATAGGGTCGTCCCCAAGACCCCGGGACTAGATTGGCCCGCCACCGTCAAGTCCGACGACTATAGGGTCGTCCCCACGACCCTGGGCCAAAGTTGGCGAGCCGCCGAAATGTCCGACGACTGTAGGGTCGTCCCCACGACCCCGGGACTAGATTGGCCCGCCACCGTCAAGTCCGACGACTATAGGGTCGTCCCCACGACCCCGGGACTAGATTGGCCAGCCGCTGACATGTCCGACGACTATAGGGTCGTCCCACCGACCCCGGGCCAAAGATGTCCAGCCACCGTCTTGTCCGACGACTATAGGGTCGTCCCCACGACCCCGGGACTAGATTGGCCCGCCACCGTCAAGTCCGACGACCTCGGGACTAGGTTGGCCAGCCGCCGACATGTCCGACGACTATTGGGCCGTCCCCACGACCACGGGCCAAAGTTGGCCAGCCGCCGACATGTTCAACGACTATTGGGCCGTCCCCACGACCCCGGGCCAAAGTTGGACAGCCGCCGACATTTCCGACGACTATAGAGTCGTCCCCACGACACCGGGCCCAAATTGGCCAGCCGCCGACATGTCCGACGATTATAGGGCCGTCCCCACGACCATGGGCCAAAGTTGGTCAGCCGCCGACTTGTCCGACGACGATAGGGTCGTCCCCACGACCACGGGCCAAAGTTGGCCAGCCTCCGACATGTCCGACGACTATAGGGTCGTCCCCGCGACCCCGGGACTAGATTGGTCCGCCACCGTCATGTCCGACGACTATAGGGTCGTCCCCACCACCCCGGGCCAAAGTTGGCCAGCCGCCGACATGTCCGACGACTATAGGGTCGTCCCCACGACCCCGGGCCAAAGATTTCCAGCCGCCGTCTTGTCCGACGACTATAGGGTCGTCCCCACGACCCCGGGACTAGATTGGCCCGCCACCGTCATGTCCGACGAATATACGGTCGTCCCCACGACCCCGGGCCAATAATGGCCAATCGCCGACATGTCCGATGACTATAGGGTCGTACCTACGACCCCGGGACTTGATTGGCCCGGCACCGTCATATCCATCGACTATCGGATCGTCCCCACGACCACGGGCCAAAGTTGGCCAGCCGCCGACATGTCCAACGACTATTGGGTCGTCCCCACGACCACGGGCCAAAGTTGGCCAGCCGCCGACATGTCCGACGACTATAGTGTCGTCCCCACGACCGCGGTACTAGATTGGCCCGCCGCCGACATGTCCGACGACTATAGAGTCGTCCCCACGACACCGGGCCAAAGTTGGCCAGCCCCCGACATGTCCGACGACTATAGGGTCGTCCCCACGACTCCGGGAATAGATTGGCCCGCCACCGTCATGTCCGGTGACTATCGGATCGTCCCCACGACTACGGGCCAAAGTTGGCCAGCCGCCGACATGTCCGACGACTATTGGGTCGTCCCCACGACCACGGGCCAAAGTTGGCCAGCCGCCGACATGTCCGAAGACTATAGGGTCGTCCCCACGACCCCGGTACTAGATTGGCCCGCCGCCGACATGTCCGACGACTATAGAGTCGCCCCCACGACACCGGGCCAAAGTTGTCCAGCCGCCGACATGTCCGACGACTATAGGGTCGTCCCCACGACCACGGGCCAAAGTTGGCCTGCCGCCGACTTGTCCGAGGACTATAGGGACGTCCCCACAACCCCGGGACTAGGTTGGCCCGCCGCCGAATTGTCCGACGACTATAGAGTCGTCCCCACGACCCCGGGACTAGGTTGGCCAGCCGCCGACTTGTCCGACCACTATAGGGTCGTCCCCACGACCCCGGGCACATTTGGCAAGTCGCCGACATGTCCCCACAATCCCGGGACTAGATTGGCCCGACACCTTCATGTCCGACGACTATAGGTTCGTCCCCACGTCCCCGGGCACATTTGTCAAGCCGCCGACATGTCCCCACAACCCCGGGACTAGATTGGCCCGCCACCGTCATGTCCGACGACTATAGGGTCGTCCCCACGACCCCGGGACTAGATTAGCCCGCCACCGTCATGTCCGACGAATATACGGTCGTCCCCACGACCCCGGGCCAATAATGGCCAATCGCCGACATGTCCGATGACTATAGGGTCGTCTCCACGACCCCGGGCCAAAGTTGGCCCGCCGCCGACATGTCCGACGACTATAGGGTCGTCCCCACGACCCCGGGACTAGAATGGCCAGCCGCCGACATGTCCGACGACTATACGGTCGTCCCCACGACCCCGGGACTAGATTGGCCCGCCACCGTCATGTCCAACGACTATAGGGTCGTCCCCACGACCCCGGGACTAGATTGGCCCGCCACCGTCATGTCCGACGAATATACGGTCGTCCCCACGACCCCGGGCCAATAATGGCCAATCGCCGACATGTCCGATGACTATAGGGTCGTACCTACGACCCCGGGACTTGATTGGCCCGGCACCGTCATATCCATCGACTATCGGATCGTCCCCACGACCACGGGCCAAAGTTGGCCAGCCGCCGACATGTCCAACGACTATTGGGTCGTCCCCACGACCACGGGCCAAAGTTGGCCAGCCGCCGACATGTCCGAAGACTATAGGGTCGTCCCCACGACCCCGGTACTAGATTGGCCCGCCGCCGACATGTCCGACGACTATAGTGTCGTCCCCACGACCCCGGTACTAGATTGGCCCGCCGCCGACATGTCCGACGACTATAGAGTCGTCCCCACGACACCGGGCCAAAGTTGGCCAGCCACCGACATGTCCGACGACTATAGGGTCGTCCCCACGACTCCGGGAATAGATTGGCCCGCCACCGTCATGTCCGGCGACTATCGGATCGTCCCCACGACTACGGGCCAAAGTTGGCCAGCCGCCGACATGTCCGACGACTATTGGGTCGTCCCCACGACCACGGGCCAAAGTTGGCCAGCCGCCGACATGTCCGAAGACTATAGGGTCGTCCCCACTACCCCGGTACTAGATTGGCCCGCCGCCGACATGTCCGACGACTATAGAGTCGTCACCACGACACCGGGGCAAAGTTGGCCAGCCGCTGACATGTCCAACGACTATTGGGTCGTCTCCACGACCACGGGCCAATGTTGGCCAGCCGCCGACATGTCCGACGACTATAGGGTCGTCCCCACGACCACGGGCCAAAGTTGGCCAGCCGCCGAAATGTCCGACGACTATAGGGTCGTCCCCACGACCTCGGGACTAGATTGGCCCGCTACCGTCATTTCCGACGACTATAGGGTCGTCCCCACGACCACGGGCCAAAGTTGGCCTGCCGCCGAAATGTCCGACGACTGTAGGGTCGTCCCCGCGACCACGGGACTAGATTGGCCCGCCACCGCCATGTCCGACGACAATAGGGTCGTCCCCACGACCGCGGGACTAGGTTGACCTGCCGCCAACATGTCCGACGACTATAGGGTCGTCCCCACGACCACGGGCCAATGTTGGCCGGCCGCTGACATGTCCAACGACTATTGGGTCGTCCCCACGACCACGGGCCAATGTTGGCCAGCCGCCGACATGTCCGACGACTATAGGGTCGTCCCCACGACCCCGGGACTAGATTGGTCCGCCACCGTCATGTCCGACGACTATAGGGTCGACCCCACGACCACGGGCCAATGTTGGCCAGCCGCCGACAAATCCGACGACTATAGGGTCGTTCCCACGACCCCGGGACCAGGTTGACCAGCCGGCAACATGTCCAACGACTATAGGGTCGTCCCCACGACCACGGGCCAAAGTTGGCCTGCCGCCGACTTGTCCGAGGACTATAGGGACGTCCCCACAACCCCGGGACTAGGTTGGCCCGCCGCCGAATTGTCCGACGACTATAGAGTCGTCCACACGACCCCGGGACTAGGTTGGCCAGCCGCCGACTTGTCCGACCACTATAGGGTCGTCCCCACGACCCCGGGCACATTTGGCAAGTCGCCGACATGTCCCCACAATCCCGGGACTAGATTGGCCCGACACCTTCATGTCCGACGACTATAGGTTCGTCCCCACGTCCCCGGGCACATTTGTCAAGCCGCCGACATGTCCCCACAACCCCGGGACTAGATTGGCCCGCCACCGTCATGTCCGACGACTATAGGGTCGTCCCCACGACCCCGGGACTAGATTAGCCCGCCACCGTCATGTCCGACGAATATACGGTCGTCCCCACGACCCCGGGCCAATAATGGCCAATCGCCGACATGTCCGATGACTATAGGGTCGTCTCCACGACCCCGGGCCAAAGTTGGCCCGCCGCCGACATGTCCGACGACTATAGGGTCGTCCCCACGACCCCGGGACTAGAATGGCCAGCCGCCGACATGTCCGACGACTATACGGTCGTCCCCACGACCACGGGCCAAAGTTGGCCAGCCGCCGACATGTCCGTCGACTATAGGGTCGTCCCCACGACCACGGGACTATATTGGCCCGCCACCGCCATGTCCGACGACAATAGGGTCGTCCCCACGACCCCGGGTCTAGGTTGGCCAGCCGCCGACATGTCCGACGACTATCGGATCGTCCCCACGACCACGGGCCAAAGTTGGCCAGCCGCCGACATGTCCGACGAATTTTGGATCGTCCCCACGACCACGGGCCAAAGTTGGCCAGCCGCCGACATGTCCGACGACTATAGGGTCGTCCCTACGACCCCGGGACAAGGTTGGCCCGCCGCCGACTTGTCCGACGACTATAGGGTCGTACCCACGACCCCGGGACTAGGCTGACAAGCCGCCAACATATCCGACGACTATAGGGTCGTCCCCACGACCCCGGGCCAAAGTTGGCCAGCCGCCGACATGTCCGACGACTATAGGGTCGTCCCCACGACCCCGAGACTAGATTGGCCCGCCACCGTCATGTCCGACGATTATAGGGTCGTCCCCACGACCCCGGGACAAGCTTGGCCCGCCGCCGACTTGTCCGGCGACTATAGGGTCGTCCCTACGACCCCGGGACTGGATTGGCCCGCCGCCGTCTTGTCCGACGACTATAGGGTCGTCCCCACGACCCCGGGACTAGATTGGCCCGCCACCGTCATTTCCGACGATTATAAGGTCGTCCCCACGACCCCGGGACAAGCTTGGCCCGCCGCCGACTTGTTCGAGTACTATAGGGTCGTCCCCACGACCCCGGGACTAGATTGGCCCGCCACCGTCATGTCCGACGACAATAGGGTCGTCCCCACGACCCCGGGTCTAGGTTGGCCAGCCGCCGACATGTCCGACGACTATAGAGTCGTCCCCACGACCCCGGGCCAATGTTGGCCAATCGCCGATATGTCCGACGACTATAGGGTCGTCCCTACGACCCCGGGACTAGATTGGCCCGCCAACGTCATGTCCAACGACTATAGGGTCGTCCAACATGACCCCGGGCCAAAGTTGGCCAGCCGCCGACATGTCCGACGACTATAGGGTCGTCCCCACGACCCCGAGACTAGATTGGCCCGCCACCGTCATGTCCGACGATTATAGGGTCGTCCCCACGACCCCGGGACAAGCTTGGCCCGCCGCCGACATGTCCGAAGACTATAGGGTCGTCCCCACGACCCCGGGACTAGATTGGCCAGCCGCCGACATGTGCGACGACTATTGGGTCGTCCCCACGACCACGGGCCAAAGTTGGCCAGCCGCCGACATGTCCGTCGACTATAGGGTCGTCCCCACGACCACGGGACTAGATTGGCCCGCCACCGCCATGTCCGACGACAATAGGGTCGTCCCCACGACCCCGGGTCTAGGTTGGCCAGCCGCCGTCATGTCCGACGACTATCGGATCGTCCCCACGACCACGGGCCAAAGTTGGCCAGCCGCCGACATGTCCGACGACTTTTGGATCGTCCCCACGACCAAGGGCCAAAGTTGGCCAGCCGCCGACATGTCCGACGACTATAGGGTCGTCCCTACGACCCCGGGACAAGGTTGGCCCGCCGCCGACTTGTCCGACGACTATAGGGTCGTACCCACGACCCCGGGACTAGGCTGACAAGCCGCCAACATATGCGACGACTATAGGGTCGTCCCCACGACCCCGGGCCAAAGTTGGCCAGCCGCCGACATGTCCGACGACTATAGGGTCGTCCCCACGACCCCGGGACTAGATTGGCCCGCCACCGTCATTTCCGACGATTATAGGGTCGTCCCCACGACCCCGGGACAAGCTTGGCCCGCCGCCGACTTGTTCGACTACTATAGGGTCGTCCCCACGACCCCGGGACTAGATTGGCCCGCCACCGTCATTTCCGACGATTATAGGGTCGTCCCCACGACCCCGGGACAAGCTTGGCCCGCCGCCGACTTGTTCGACTACTATAGGGTCGTCCCCACGACCCCGGGACTAGATTGGCCCGCCACCGTCATGTCCGACGACTATAGGGTCGTCCCCACGACCCCGGGACTAGAATGGCCCGCCACCGTTATGTCCGACGACTATAGGGTCGTCCCGACGACCACGGCCCAAAGTTGGCCAGCCGGCGACATGTCCGACGACTATAGGGTCGTCCCTACGACCCCGGGTCTAGGTTGGCTCGCCACCGACATGTCTGACGACTATAGGGTCGTCCCCACGACCCCGGGACTAGATTGGCCCGCCACCGTCAAGTCCGACGACTATAGGGTCGTCCCCACGACCCCGGGCCAAAATTGGACAGCCGCCGAAATGTCCGACGACTGTAGGGTCGTCCCCGCGACCACGGGACTAGATTGGCCCGCCACCGCCATGTCCGACGACAATAGGGTCGTCCCCACGACCGCGGGACTAGATTGACCTGCCGCCAACATGTCCGACGACTATAGGGTCGTCCCCACGACCACGGGCCAAAGTTGGCCGGCCGCCGAAATATCCGACGACTATAGGGTCGTTCCCATGACCCCGGGACTAGATTGGCCCGCCACCGTCATGTCCGACGACTACAGGGTCGTCCCCACGACCCCGGGAATAGATTGCCCCGCCATCGTTATTTCCGACGACTATAGGGTCGTCCCCACGACCACGGGCCAAAGTTGGCCGGCCGCCGAAATATCCGACGACTATAGGGTCGTTCCCACGACCCCGGGACTAGATTGGCCCGCCACCGTCATGTCCGACGACTACAGGGTCGTGCCCACGACCCCGGGAATAGATTGCCCCGCCATGGTTATTTCCGACGACTATAGGGTCGTCCCCACGACAACGGACCAAAGTTGGCCAGCCGCCGACATATCCAACGACTATTGGGTCGTCCCCACGACCACGGGTCAATGTTGGCCAGCCGCCGACATGTCCGACGACTATAGGGTCGTCCCCACGACCACGGGCCAAAGTTGGCCAGCCGCCGACATGTCCGACGACTATAGGGTCGTCCCCACGACCCCGGGACTAGATTGGCCCGCCACCGTCATGTCCGACGACAATAGGGTCGTCCCCACGACCCCGGGATTAGAATGGCCAGCTGCCGACATGTCCGACGACTATAGGGTCGTCCCCACGACCCCGGGACTAGATTGGCCCGCCACCGCCATGTCCGACGACAATAGGGTCGTCCCCACGACCGCGGGATTAGGTTGACCTGCCGCCAACATGTCCGACGACTATAGGGTCGTCCCCACGACCACGGGCCAAAGTTGGCCGGCCGCCGAAATATCCGACGACTATAGGGTCGTTCCCATGACCCCGGGACTAGATTGGCCCGCCACCGTCATGTCCGACGACTACAGGGTCGTCCCCACGACCCCGGGAATAGATTTCCCCGCCATCGTTATTTCCGACGACTATAGGGTCGTCCCCACGACCACGGGCCAAAGTTGGCCGGCCGCCGAAATATCCGACGACTATAGGGTCGTTCCCATGACCCCGGGACTAGATTGGCCCGCCACCGTCATGTCCGACGACTACAGGGTCGTGCCCACGACCCCGGGAATAGATTGCCCCGCCATGGTTATTTCCGACGACTATAGGGTCGTCCCCACGACCCCGGGACTAGATTGGCCCGCCACCGTCATGTCCGACGAATATACGGTCGTCCCCACGACCCCGGGCCAATAATGGCCAATCGCCGACATGTCCGATGACTATAGGGTCGTACCTACGACCCCGGGACTTGATTGGCCCGGCACCGTCATATCCATCGACTATCGGATCGTCCCCACGACCACGGGCCAAAGTTGGCTAGCCGCCGACATGTCCGACGACTATTGGTTCGTCCCCACAACCACGGGCCAAAGTTGGCCAGCCGCCGACATGTCCGACGACTATAGGGTCGTCCCCACGACCCCGGGACTAGATTGGCCCGCCATCGTCATGTCCAACGACTATAGGGTCGTTTCCACAACCACAGGCCAAAGTTGGCCAGCCGCCGACATGTCCAACGACTATTGGGTCGTCCCCACGACCACGGGCCAAAGTTGGCCAGCCGCCGACATGTCCGACGACTATAGTGTCGTCCCCACGACCCCGGTACTAGATTGGCCCGCCGCCGACATGTCCGACGACTATAGAGTCGTCCCCACGACACCGGGCCAAAGTTGGCCAGCCGCCGACATGTCCAACGACTATTGGGTCCTCTCCACGACCACGGGCCAATGTTGGCCAGCCGCCGACATGTGCGACGACTATAGGGTCGTCCCCACGACCACGGGCCAAAGTTGGCCAGCCGCCGAAATGTCCGACGACTATAGGGTCGTCCCCACGACCTCGGGACTAGATTGGCCCGCTACCGTCATGTCCGACGACTATAGGGTCGTCCCCACGACCACGGGCCAAAGTTGGCCTGCCGCCGAAATGTCCGACGACAATAGGGTCGTCCCCACGACCGCGGGACTAGGTTGACCTGCCGCCAACATGTCCGACGACTATAGGGTCGTCCCCACGACCACGGGCCAAAGTTGGCCGGCCGCCGAAATATCCGACGACTATAGGGTCGTCCCCACAACCCCGGAACTAGATTGGCCCGCCACCGTCATGTCTGACGACTATAGGGTCGTCCCCACGACCCCGGGCCAATGTTGGCCAATCGCCGACATGTCCGACGACTATAGGGTCGTCCCTACGACCCCGGGACTAGATTGGCCCGCCACCGTCATGTCCAACGACTATAGGGTCGTCCCCACGACCCCGGGTCTAGGTTGGCCAGCCGCCGACATGTTCGACGGCTAAACAGTCGTCCCCACGACCCCGGGCCAAAGATGGCCAAACGCCGACTTGTCCTACGACTATAGGGTCGTCCCCACAACCCCGGGCCAATGTTGGCCAATCGCCGACATGTCCGACGACCATAGGGTCGTACCTACGACCCCGGGACTAGATTGGCCCGCCACCGTCATGTCCGACGACAATAGGGTCGTCCCCACGACCCTGGGTCTAGGTTGGCCAGCCGCCGACATGTCCGACGACTGAACAGTCGTCCCAACGACCACGGGCAAAAGTTGGCCAGCCGCCGACATATCCGACGACTATAGGGTCGTCCCCACGACCCCGGGACTAGATTGGCCCGCCACCGTCATGTCCGACGAATATACGGTCGTCCCCACGACCCCGGGCCAATAATGGCCAATCGCCGACATGTCCGATGACTATAGGGTCGTCCCCACGACCACGGACCAAAGTTGGCCAGCCGCCGACATATCCGACGACTATAGGGTCGTCCTCATGACCTCGGGACTAGATTGGCCCGCCACCATCATGTCCGACGACTATAGGGTCGACCCCACGACCCCGGGAGTTGATTGCCCCGCCACCGTTATTTCTGACGACTATAGGGTCGTCCCCACGACCACGGACCAAATTTGGACAGCCGCCGACATATCCGACGACTATAGGGTCGTCCCCATGACCCCGGGACTAGGTTGGCTCGCCGCCGACTTGTCCGACGACTATAGGGTCGTCCCCACGACCCCGGGACTAGATTGGCCCGCCACCGTCTTGTCCGACGACTATAGGGTCGTCCCCACGACAGCGGGCCTACGTTGGCCAGCCGCCGACATGTCCGACCACTATAGGGTCGTCCCCACGACCCCGGGACTAGGTTGGCTCGCCGCCGACATGTCCGACGACTATAGGGTCGTTCCCACGACACCGGGACTATGTTGGCCAGCCGCCGACATGTCCGACGACTATAGGGTCGTCCCCACGACCCCGGGACTAGGTTGGCTCGCCGCCGACATGTCCGACGACTATAGGGTCGTTCCCACGACACCGGGACTAGGTTGGCTCGCCGCCGATTTGTGCGACCACTATAGGGTCGTCCCCACGACCCCGGGACTATGTTGGCTCGCCGCCGACATGTCCGACGACTATAGGTTCGTCCCCACGACCCCCGGAGTAGGTTGGCTCGCCGCAGACTTGTCCGACGACTATAGGGTCGTCCCCACGACCCCGGGACTAGTTGGCCCGCCACCGTCTTGTCCGACGACTATAGGGTCGTCCCCACGACCCTGGGACTAGATTGGCCCGCCACCGTCAAATCCGACCACCTCGGGACTAGGTTGGCCAGTCGCCGACATGTCCGACGACTATAGGGTCGCCCCCACGACCTCGGGACTAGGTTGGACAGCCGCCGACATGTCCGACGACTATAGGGTCGTCCCCACCACCCCGGGCCAAAGTTGGCGAGCCGCCGAAATGTCCGACGACTGTAGGGTCGTCCCCACGACCCCGGGACTAGATTGGCCCGCCACCGTCAAGTCCGACGACTATAGGGTCGTCCCCACGACCCCGGGACTAGATTGGCCAGCCGCTGACATGTCCGACGACTATAGGGTCGTCCCCACGACCCCGGGCCAAATATGTCCAGCCACCGTCTTGTCCGACGACTATAGGGTCGTCCCCACGACCCCGGGACTAGATTGGCCCGCCACCGTCAAGTCCGACGACCTCGGGACTAGGTTGGCCAGCCGCCGACATGTCCGACGACTATTGGGCCGTCCCCACGACCACGGGCCAAAGTTGGCCAGCCGCCGACATGTTCAACGACTATTGGGTCGTCCCCACGACCACGGACCAAAGTTGGCCAGCCGCCGACATATCCGACGACTATAGGGTCGTCCCCATGACCTCGGGACTAGATTGGCCCGCCACCATCATGTCCGACGACTATAGGGTCGACCCCACGACCCCGGGAGTTGATTGCCCCGCCACCGTTATTTCTGACGACTATAGGGTCGTCCCCACGACCACGGACCAAAGTTGGACAGCCGCCGACATATCCGACGACTATAGGGTCGTCCCCATGACCCCGGGACTAGGTTGGCTCGCCGCCGACTTGTCCGACGACTATAGGGTCGTCCCCACGACCCCGGGACTAGATTGGCCCGCCACCGTCTTGTCCGACGACTATAGGGTCGTCCCCACGACAGCGGGCCTACGTTGGCCAGCCGCCGACATGTCCGACCACTATAGGGTCGTCCCCACGACCCCGGGACTAGGTTGGTTCGCCGCCGACATGTCCGACGACTATAGGGTCGTTCCCACGACACCGGGACTATGTTGGCCAGCCGCCCACATGTCCGACGACTATAGGGTCGTCCCCACGACCCCGGGACTAGGTTGGCTCGCCGCCGACATGTCCGACGACTATAGGGTCGTTCCCACGACACCGGGACTAGGTTGGCTCGCCGCCGATTTGTCCGACCACTATAGGGTCGTCCCCACGACCCCGGGACTATGTTGGCTCGCCGCCGACATGTCCGACGACTATAGGTTCGTCCCCACGACCCCCGGAGTAGGTTGGCTCGCCGCAGACTTGTCCGACGACTATAGGGTCGTCCCCACGACCCCGGGACTAGATTGGCCCGCCACCGTCTTGTCCGACGACTATAGGGTCGTCCCCACGACCCCGGGACTAGATTGGCCCGCCACCGTCAAATCCGACCACCTCGGGACTAGGTTGGCCAGCCGCCGACATGTCCGACGACTATAGGGTCGCCCCCACGACCTCGGGACTAGGTTGGACAGCCGCCGACATGTCCGACGACTCTAGGGTCGTCCCCACCACCCCGGGCCAAAGTTGGCAAGCCACCGAAATGTCCGACGACTGTAGGGTCGTCCCCAAGACCCCGGGACTAGATTGGCCCGCCACCGTCAAGTCCGACGACTATAGGGTCGTCCCCACGACCCCGGGCCAAAGTTGGCGAGCCGCCGACATGTTCAACGACTATTGGGCCGTCCCCACGACCCCGGGCCAAATTTGGACAGCCGCCGACATTTCCGACGACTATAGAGTCGTCCCCACGACACCGGGCCCAAATTGGCCAGCCGCCGACATGTCCGACGACTATAGGGTCGTCCCCACGACCATGGGCCAAAGTTGGTCAGCCGCCGACTTGTCCGACGACGATAGGGTCGTCCCCACGACCACGGGCCAAAGTTGGCCAGCCTCCGACATGTCCGACGACTATAGGGTCGTCCCCACGACCCCGGGACTAGATTGGTCCGCCACCGTCATGTCCGACGACTATAGGGTCGTCCCCACCACCCCGGGCCAAAGTTGGCCGGCCGCCGACATGTCCGACGACTATAGGGTCGTCCCCACGACCTCGGGCCAAAGATGTCCAGCCGCCGTCTTGTCCGACGACTATAGGGTCGTCCCCACGACCCCGGGACTAGATTGGCCCGCCACCGTCAAGTCCGACGACCTCGGGACTAGGTTGGCCAGCCGCCGACATGTCCGACGACTATAGGGTCGCCCCCACGACCTCGGGACTAGGTTGGCCAGCCGCCGACATGTCCGACGACTATAGGGTCGTCCCCACCACCCCGGGCCAAAGTTGGCAAGCCTCCGAAATGTCCGACGACTGTAGGGTCGTCCCCAAGACCCCGGGACTAGCTTGGCCCGCCACCGTCAAGTCCGACGACTATAGAGTCGTCCCCACGACACCGGGCCAAAGTTGGCCAGCCGCCGACATGTCCGACGACTATAGGGTCGTCCCCAAGACCCCGGGACTAGATTGGCCCGCCACCGTCAAGTCCGACGACTATAGGGTCGTCCCCACGACCCTGGGCCAAAGTTGGCGAGCCGCCGAAATGTCCGACGACTGTAGGGTCGTCCCCACGACCCCGGGACTAGATTGGCCCGCCACCGTCAAGTCCGACGACTATAGGGTCGTCCCCACGACCCCGGGACTAGATTGGCCAGCCGCTGACATGTCCGACGACTATAGGGTCGTCCCACCGACCCCGGGCCAAAGATGTCCAGCCACCGTCTTGTCCGACGACTATAGGGTCGTCCCCACGACCCCGGGACTAGATTGGCCCGCCACCGTCAAGTCCGACGACCTCGGGACTAGGTTGGCCAGCCGCCGACATGTCCGACGACTATTGGGCCGTCCCCACGACCACGGGCCAAAGTTGGCCAGCCGCCGACATGTTCAACGACTATTGGGCCGTCCCCACGACCCCGGGCCAAAGTTGGACAGCCGCCGACATTTCCGACGACTATAGAGTCGTCCCCACGACACCGGGCCCAAATTGGCCAGCCGCCGACATGTCCGACGATTATAGGGCCGTCCCCACGACCATGGGCCAAAGTTGGTCAGCCGCCGACTTGTCCGACGACGATAGGGTCGTCCCCACGACCACGGGCCAAAGTTGGCCAGCCTCCGACATGTCCGACGACTATAGGGTCGTCCCCGCGACCCCGGGACTAGATTGGTCCGCCACCGTCATGTCCGACGACTATAGGGTCGTCCCCACCACCCCGGGCCAAAGTTGGCCAGCCGCCGACATGTCCGACGACTATAGGGTCGTCCCCACGACCCCGGGCCAAAGATTTCCAGCCGCCGTCTTGTCCGACGACTATAGGGTCGTCCCCACGACCCCGGGACTAGATTGGCCCGCCACCGTCATGTCCGACGAATATACGGTCGTCCCCACGACCCCGGGCCAATAATGGCCAATCGCCGACATGTCCGATGACTATAGGGTCGTACCTACGACCCCGGGACTTGATTGGCCCGGCACCGTCATATCCATCGACTATCGGATCGTCCCCACGACCACGGGCCAAAGTTGGCCAGCCGCCGACATGTCCAACGACTATTGGGTCGTCCCCACGACCACGGGCCAAAGTTGGCCAGCCGCCGACATGTCCGACGACTATAGTGTCGTCCCCACGACCGCGGTACTAGATTGGCCCGCCGCCGACATGTCCGACGACTATAGAGTCGTCCCCACGACACCGGGCCAAAGTTGGCCAGCCCCCGACATGTCCGACGACTATAGGGTCGTCCCCACGACTCCGGGAATAGATTGGCCCGCCACCGTCATGTCCGGTGACTATCGGATCGTCCCCACGACTACGGGCCAAAGTTGGCCAGCCGCCGACATGTCCGACGACTATTGGGTCGTCCCCACGACCACGGGCCAAAGTTGGCCAGCCGCCGACATGTCCGAAGACTATAGGGTCGTCCCCACGACCCCGGTACTAGATTGGCCCGCCGCCGACATGTCCGACGACTATAGAGTCGCCCCCACGACACCGGGCCAAAGTTGTCCAGCCGCCGACATGTCCGACGACTATAGGGTCGTCCCCACGACCACGGGCCAAAGTTGGCCTGCCGCCGACTTGTCCGAGGACTATAGGGACGTCCCCACAACCCCGGGACTAGGTTGGCCCGCCGCCGAATTGTCCGACGACTATAGAGTCGTCCCCACGACCCCGGGACTAGGTTGGCCAGCCGCCGACTTGTCCGACCACTATAGGGTCGTCCCCACGACCCCGGGCACATTTGGCAAGTCGCCGACATGTCCCCACAATCCCGGGACTAGATTGGCCCGACACCTTCATGTCCGACGACTATAGGTTCGTCCCCACGTCCCCGGGCACATTTGTCAAGCCGCCGACATGTCCCCACAACCCCGGGACTAGATTGGCCCGCCACCGTCATGTCCGACGACTATAGGGTCGTCCCCACGACCCCGGGACTAGATTAGCCCGCCACCGTCATGTCCGACGAATATACGGTCGTCCCCACGACCCCGGGCCAATAATGGCCAATCGCCGACATGTCCGATGACTATAGGGTCGTCTCCACGACCCCGGGCCAAAGTTGGCCCGCCGCCGACATGTCCGACGACTATAGGGTCGTCCCCACGACCCCGGGACTAGAATGGCCAGCCGCCGACATGTCCGACGACTATACGGTCGTCCCCACGACCCCGGGACTAGATTGGCCCGCCACCGTCATGTCCAACGACTATAGGGTCGTCCCCACGACCCCGGGACTAGATTGGCCCGCCACCGTCATGTCCGACGAATATACGGTCGTCCCCACGACCCCGGGCCAATAATGGCCAATCGCCGACATGTCCGATGACTATAGGGTCGTACCTACGACCCCGGGACTTGATTGGCCCGGCACCGTCATATCCATCGACTATCGGATCGTCCCCACGACCACGGGCCAAAGTTGGCCAGCCGCCGACATGTCCAACGACTATTGGGTCGTCCCCACGACCACGGGCCAAAGTTGGCCAGCCGCCGACATGTCCGAAGACTATAGGGTCGTCCCCACGACCCCGGTACTAGATTGGCCCGCCGCCGACATGTCCGACGACTATAGTGTCGTCCCCACGACCCCGGTACTAGATTGGCCCGCCGCCGACATGTCCGACGACTATAGAGTCGTCCCCACGACACCGGGCCAAAGTTGGCCAGCCACCGACATGTCCGACGACTATAGGGTCGTCCCCACGACTCCGGGAATAGATTGGCCCGCCACCGTCATGTCCGGCGACTATCGGATCGTCCCCACGACTACGGGCCAAAGTTGGCCAGCCGCCGACATGTCCGACGACTATTGGGTCGTCCCCACGACCACGGGCCAAAGTTGGCCAGCCGCCGACATGTCCGAAGACTATAGGGTCGTCCCCACGACCCCGGTACTAGATTGGCCCGCCGCCGACATGTCCGACGACTATAGAGTCGTCACCACGACACCGGGGCAAAGTTGGCCAGCCGCTGACATGTCCAACGACTATTGGGTCGTCTCCACGACCACGGGCCAATGTTGGCCAGCCGCCGACATGTCCGACGACTATAGGGTCGTCCCCACGACCACGGGCCAAAGTTGGCCAGCCGCCGAAATGTCCGACGACTATAGGGTCGTCCCCACGACCTCGGGACTAGATTGGCCCGCTACCGTCATTTCCGACGACTATAGGGTCGTCCCCACGACCACGGGCCAAAGTTGGCCTGCCGCCGAAATGTCCGACGACTGTAGGGTCGTCCCCGCGACCACGGGACTAGATTGGCCCGCCACCGCCATGTCCGACGACAATAGGGTCGTCCCCACGACCGCGGGACTAGGTTGACCTGCCGCCAACATGTCCGACGACTATAGGGTCGTCCCCACGACCACGGGCCAATGTTGGCCGGCCGCTGACATGTCCAACGACTATTGGGTCGTCCCCACGACCACGGGCCAATGTTGGCCAGCCGCCGACATGTCCGACGACTATAGGGTCGTCCCCACGACCCCGGGACTAGATTGGTCCGCCACCGTCATGTCCGACGACTATAGGGTCGACCCCACGACCACGGGCCAATGTTGGCCAGCCGCCGACAAATCCGACGACTATAGGGTCGTTCCCACGACCCCGGGACCAGGTTGACCAGCCGGCAACATGTCCAACGACTATAGGGTCGTCCCCACGACCACGGGCCAAAGTTGGCCTGCCGCCGACTTGTCCGAGGACTATAGGGACGTCCCCACAACCCCGGGACTAGGTTGGCCCGCCGCCGAATTGTCCGACGACTATAGAGTCGTCCACACGACCCCGGGACTAGGTTGGCCAGCCGCCGACTTGTCCGACCACTATAGGGTCGTCCCCACGACCCCGGGCACATTTGGCAAGTCGCCGACATGTCCCCACAATCCCGGGACTAGATTGGCCCGACACCTTCATGTCCGACGACTATAGGTTCGTCCCCACGTCCCCGGGCACATTTGTCAAGCCGCCGACATGTCCCCACAACCCCGGGACTAGATTGGCCCGCCACCGTCATGTCCGACGACTATAGGGTCGTCCCCACGACCCCGGGACTAGATTAGCCCGCCACCGTCATGTCCGACGAATATACGGTCGTCCCCACGACCCCGGGCCAATAATGGCCAATCGCCGACATGTCCGATGACTATAGGGTCGTCTCCACGACCCCGGGCCAAAGTTGGCCCGCCGCCGACATGTCCGACGACTATAGGGTCGTCCCCACGACCCCGGGACTAGAATGGCCAGCCGCCGACATGTCCGACGACTATACGGTCGTCCCCACGACCACGGGCCAAAGTTGGCCAGCCGCCGACATGTCCGTCGACTATAGGGTCGTCCCCACGACCACGGGACTATATTGGCCCGCCACCGCCATGTCCGACGACAATAGGGTCGTCCCCACGACCCCGGGTCTAGGTTGGCCAGCCGCCGACATGTCCGACGACTATCGGATCGTCCCCACGACCACGGGCCAAAGTTGGCCAGCCGCCGACATGTCCGACGAATTTTGGATCGTCCCCACGACCACGGGCCAAAGTTGGCCAGCCGCCGACATGTCCGACGACTATAGGGTCGTCCCTACGACCCCGGGACAAGGTTGGCCCGCCGCCGACTTGTCCGACGACTATAGGGTCGTACCCACGACCCCGGGACTAGGCTGACAAGCCGCCAACATATCCGACGACTATAGGGTCGTCCCCACGACCCCGGGCCAAAGTTGGCCAGCCGCCGACATGTCCGACGACTATAGGGTCGTCCCCACGACCCCGAGACTAGATTGGCCCGCCACCGTCATGTCCGACGATTATAGGGTCGTCCCCACGACCCCGGGACAAGCTTGGCCCGCCGCCGACTTGTCCGGCGACTATAGGGTCGTCCCTACGACCCCGGGACTGGATTGGCCCGCCGCCGTCTTGTCCGACGACTATAGGGTCGTCCCCACGACCCCGGGACTAGATTGGCCCGCCACCGTCATTTCCGACGATTATAAGGTCGTCCCCACGACCCCGGGACAAGCTTGGCCCGCCGCCGACTTGTTCGAGTACTATAGGGTCGTCCCCACGACCCCGGGACTAGATTGGCCCGCCACCGTCATGTCCGACGACAATAGGGTCGTCCCCACGACCCCGGGTCTAGGTTGGCCAGCCGCCGACATGTCCGACGACTATAGAGTCGTCCCCACGACCCCGGGCCAATGTTGGCCAATCGCCGATATGTCCGACGACTATAGGGTCGTCCCTACGACCCCGGGACTAGATTGGCCCGCCAACGTCATGTCCAACGACTATAGGGTCGTCCAACATGACCCCGGGCCAAAGTTGGCCAGCCGCCGACATGTCCGACGACTATAGGGTCGTCCCCACGACCCCGAGACTAGATTGGCCCGCCACCGTCATGTCCGACGATTATAGGGTCGTCCCCACGACCCCGGGACAAGCTTGGCCCGCCGCCGACATGTCCGAAGACTATAGGGTCGTCCCCACGACCCCGGGACTAGATTGGCCAGCCGCCGACATGTGCGACGACTATTGGGTCGTCCCCACGACCACGGGCCAAAGTTGGCCAGCCGCCGACATGTCCGTCGACTATAGGGTCGTCCCCACGACCACGGGACTAGATTGGCCCGCCACCGCCATGTCCGACGACAATAGGGTCGTCCCCACGACCCCGGGTCTAGGTTGGCCAGCCGCCGTCATGTCCGACGACTATCGGATCGTCCCCACGACCACGGGCCAAAGTTGGCCAGCCGCCGACATGTCCGACGACTTTTGGATCGTCCCCACGACCAAGGGCCAAAGTTGGCCAGCCGCCGACATGTCCGACGACTATAGGGTCGTCCCTACGACCCCGGGACAAGGTTGGCCCGCCGCCGACTTGTCCGACGACTATAGGGTCGTACCCACGACCCCGGGACTAGGCTGACAAGCCGCCAACATATGCGACGACTATAGGGTCGTCCCCACGACCCCGGGCCAAAGTTGGCCAGCCGCCGACATGTCCGACGACTATAGGGTCGTCCCCACGACCCCGGGACTAGATTGGCCCGCCACCGTCATTTCCGACGATTATAGGGTCGTCCCCACGACCCCGGGACAAGCTTGGCCCGCCGCCGACTTGTTCGACTACTATAGGGTCGTCCCCACGACCCCGGGACTAGATTGGCCCGCCACCGTCATTTCCGACGATTATAGGGTCGTCCCCACGACCCCGGGACAAGCTTGGCCCGCCGCCGACTTGTTCGACTACTATAGGGTCGTCCCCACGACCCCGGGACTAGATTGGCCCGCCACCGTCATGTCCGACGACTATAGGGTCGTCCCCACGACCCCGGGACTAGAATGGCCCGCCACCGTTATGTCCGACGACTATAGGGTCGTCCCGACGACCACGGCCCAAAGTTGGCCAGCCGGCGACATGTCCGACGACTATAGGGTCGTCCCTACGACCCCGGGTCTAGGTTGGCTCGCCACCGACATGTCTGACGACTATAGGGTCGTCCCCACGACCCCGGGACTAGATTGGCCCGCCACCGTCAAGTCCGACGACTATAGGGTCGTCCCCACGACCCCGGGCCAAAATTGGACAGCCGCCGAAATGTCCGACGACTGTAGGGTCGTCCCCGCGACCACGGGACTAGATTGGCCCGCCACCGCCATGTCCGACGACAATAGGGTCGTCCCCACGACCGCGGGACTAGATTGACCTGCCGCCAACATGTCCGACGACTATAGGGTCGTCCCCACGACCACGGGCCAAAGTTGGCCGGCCGCCGAAATATCCGACGACTATAGGGTCGTTCCCATGACCCCGGGACTAGATTGGCCCGCCACCGTCATGTCCGACGACTACAGGGTCGTCCCCACGACCCCGGGAATAGATTGCCCCGCCATCGTTATTTCCGACGACTATAGGGTCGTCCCCACGACCACGGGCCAAAGTTGGCCGGCCGCCGAAATATCCGACGACTATAGGGTCGTTCCCACGACCCCGGGACTAGATTGGCCCGCCACCGTCATGTCCGACGACTACAGGGTCGTGCCCACGACCCCGGGAATAGATTGCCCCGCCATGGTTATTTCCGACGACTATAGGGTCGTCCCCACGACAACGGACCAAAGTTGGCCAGCCGCCGACATATCCAACGACTATTGGGTCGTCCCCACGACCACGGGTCAATGTTGGCCAGCCGCCGACATGTCCGACGACTATAGGGTCGTCCCCACGACCACGGGCCAAAGTTGGCCAGCCGCCGACATGTCCGACGACTATAGGGTCGTCCCCACGACCCCGGGACTAGATTGGCCCGCCACCGTCATGTCCGACGACAATAGGGTCGTCCCCACGACCCCGGGATTAGAATGGCCAGCTGCCGACATGTCCGACGACTATAGGGTCGTCCCCACGACCCCGGGACTAGATTGGCCCGCCACCGCCATGTCCGACGACAATAGGGTCGTCCCCACGACCGCGGGATTAGGTTGACCTGCCGCCAACATGTCCGACGACTATAGGGTCGTCCCCACGACCACGGGCCAAAGTTGGCCGGCCGCCGAAATATCCGACGACTATAGGGTCGTTCCCATGACCCCGGGACTAGATTGGCCCGCCACCGTCATGTCCGACGACTACAGGGTCGTCCCCACGACCCCGGGAATAGATTTCCCCGCCATCGTTATTTCCGACGACTATAGGGTCGTCCCCACGACCACGGGCCAAAGTTGGCCGGCCGCCGAAATATCCGACGACTATAGGGTCGTTCCCATGACCCCGGGACTAGATTGGCCCGCCACCGTCATGTCCGACGACTACAGGGTCGTGCCCACGACCCCGGGAATAGATTGCCCCGCCATGGTTATTTCCGACGACTATAGGGTCGTCCCCACGACCCCGGGACTAGATTGGCCCGCCACCGTCATGTCCGACGAATATACGGTCGTCCCCACGACCCCGGGCCAATAATGGCCAATCGCCGACATGTCCGATGACTATAGGGTCGTACCTACGACCCCGGGACTTGATTGGCCCGGCACCGTCATATCCATCGACTATCGGATCGTCCCCACGACCACGGGCCAAAGTTGGCTAGCCGCCGACATGTCCGACGACTATTGGTTCGTCCCCACAACCACGGGCCAAAGTTGGCCAGCCGCCGACATGTCCGACGACTATAGGGTCGTCCCCACGACCCCGGGACTAGATTGGCCCGCCATCGTCATGTCCAACGACTATAGGGTCGTTTCCACAACCACAGGCCAAAGTTGGCCAGCCGCCGACATGTCCAACGACTATTGGGTCGTCCCCACGACCACGGGCCAAAGTTGGCCAGCCGCCGACATGTCCGACGACTATAGTGTCGTCCCCACGACCCCGGTACTAGATTGGCCCGCCGCCGACATGTCCGACGACTATAGAGTCGTCCCCACGACACCGGGCCAAAGTTGGCCAGCCGCCGACATGTCCAACGACTATTGGGTCCTCTCCACGACCACGGGCCAATGTTGGCCAGCCGCCGACATGTGCGACGACTATAGGGTCGTCCCCACGACCACGGGCCAAAGTTGGCCAGCCGCCGAAATGTCCGACGACTATAGGGTCGTCCCCACGACCTCGGGACTAGATTGGCCCGCTACCGTCATGTCCGACGACTATAGGGTCGTCCCCACGACCACGGGCCAAAGTTGGCCTGCCGCCGAAATGTCCGACGACAATAGGGTCGTCCCCACGACCGCGGGACTAGGTTGACCTGCCGCCAACATGTCCGACGACTATAGGGTCGTCCCCACGACCACGGGCCAAAGTTGGCCGGCCGCCGAAATATCCGACGACTATAGGGTCGTCCCCACAACCCCGGAACTAGATTGGCCCGCCACCGTCATGTCTGACGACTATAGGGTCGTCCCCACGACCCCGGGCCAATGTTGGCCAATCGCCGACATGTCCGACGACTATAGGGTCGTCCCTACGACCCCGGGACTAGATTGGCCCGCCACCGTCATGTCCAACGACTATAGGGTCGTCCCCACGACCCCGGGTCTAGGTTGGCCAGCCGCCGACATGTTCGACGGCTAAACAGTCGTCCCCACGACCCCGGGCCAAAGATGGCCAAACGCCGACTTGTCCTACGACTATAGGGTCGTCCCCACGACCCCGGGCCAATGTTGGCCAATCGCCGACATGTCCGACGACTATAGGGTCGTACCCACGACCCCGGGCCAATGTTGGCCAATCGCCGACATGTCCGACGACTATTGTGTTGTTCCTACGACCCCGGGACTAGATTGGCCCGCCACCGTCATGTCCGGCGACTATTGGATCGTCCCCACGACTACGGGCCAAAGTTGGCCAGCCGCCGACATGTCCGACGACTATTGGGTCGTCCCCACGACCACGGGCCAATGTTGGCCAGCCGCCGACATGTCCGTCGACTATAGGGTCGTCCCCACGACCACGAGACTAGATTGGCCCGCCACCGCCATGTCCGACGACAATAGGGTCGGCCCCACGACCCCGGGTCTAGGTTGGCCAGCCGCCGACATGTCCGACGACAATCGGATCGTCCCCACGACCACGGGCCAAAGTTGGCCAGCCGCCGACATGTCCGACGACTTTTGGATCGTCCCCACGACCACGGGCCAAAGTTGGCCAGCCGCCGATATGTCCGACGACTATAGGGTCGTCCCTACGACCCCGGGACAAGGTTGGCCCGCCGCCGACTTGTCCGACGAGTATAGGGTCGTACCCACGACCCCGGGACTAGGCTGACAAGCCGCCAACATATGCGACGACTATAGGGTCGTCCCCACGACCGCGGGCCAAAGATGTCCAGCCACCGTCTTGTCCGACGACTATAGGGTCGTCCCCACGACCCCGGGCCAAAGTTGGCAAGCCGCCGACATGTCCGACGACTATAGAGTCGTCCCCACGACACCGGGCCAAAGTTGGCCAGCCGCTGACATGTCCAACGACTATCGGATCGTCCCCACGACTCCGGGAATAGATTGGCCCGCCACCGTCATGTCCGGTGACTATCGGATCGTCCCCACGACTACGGGCCAAAGTTGGCCAGCCGCCGACATGTCCGACGACTGTAGGGTCGTCCCCGCGACCACGGGACTAGATTGGCCCGCCACCGCCATGTCCGACGACAATAGGGTCGTCCCCACGACCGCGGGACTAGGTTGACCTGCCGCCAACATGTCCGACGACTATAGGGTCGTCCCCACGACCACGGGCCAAAGTTGGCCGGCCGCCGAAATATCCGACGACTATAGGGTCGTCCCCACAACCCCGGAACTAGATTGGCCCGCCACCGTCATGTCTGACGACTATAGGGTCGTCCCCACGACCCCGGGCCAATGTTGGCCAATCGCCGACATCTCCGACGACTATAGGGTCGTCCCCACGACCCCGGGACTAGATTGGCCCGCCATCGTCATGTCCAACGACAATAGGGACGTCCCCACGACCCCGGGACTAGGTTGACAAGCCGCCAACATGTCCGACGACTATAGGGTCGTCCCCACGACCCCGGGCCAAAGATGGCATGCCGCCGAAATGGCCGACGACTATAGGGTCGTCCCCACGACCCCGGGCCAATGTTGGCCAATCGCCGACATGTCCGACGACTATTGTGTTGTTCCTACGACCCCGGGACTAGATTGGCCCGCCACCGTCATGTCCGGCGACTATTGGATCGTCCCCACGACTACGGGCCAAAGTTGGCCAGCCGCCGACATGTCCGACGACTATTGGGTCGTCCCCACGACCACGGGCCAATGTTGGCCAGCCGCCGACATGTCCGTCGACTATAGGGTCGTCCCCACGACCACGAGACTAGATTGGCCCGCCACCGCCATGTCCGACGACAATAGGGTCGGCCCCACGACCCCGGGTCTAGGTTGGCCAGCCGCCGACATGTCCGACGACTATCGGATCGTCCCCACGACCACGGGCCAAAGTTGGCCAGCCGCCGACATGTCCGACGACTTTTGGATCGTCCCCACGACCACGGGCCAAAGTTGGCCAGCCGCCGACATGTCCGACGACTATTGGGTCGTCCCCACGACCACGGGCCAAAGTTGGCCAGCCGCCGACATGTCCGACGACTATAGGGTCGTCCCCACGACCTCGGGACTAGGTTGGCCAGCCGCCGACATGTCCGACGACTATAGGGTCGTCTTTACGACCACGAGCCAAAGTTGGCCAGCCGCCGAAATGTCCGACGACTATAGGGTCGTCCCCACGACCCCGGGCCAATGTTGGCCAATCGCCGACATCTCCGACGACTATAGGGTCGTCCCCACGACCCCGGGACTAGATTGGCCCGCCATCGTCATGTCCAACGACAATAGGGACGTCCCCACGACCCCGGGACTAGGTTGACAAGCCGCCAACATGTCCGACGACTATAGGGTCGTCCCCACGACCCCGGGCCAAAGATGGCATGCCGCCGAAATGGCCGACGACTATAGGGTCGTACCCAGGACCGCGGGCCAAAGATGTCAAGCCGCCGTCTTCTCCGACGACTATAGGGTCGTCCCCACGACCACGGGCCAAAGTTAGCCAGCCGCCGACATGTCCGACGACTATAGGGTCGCCCCACGACCCCGGGCCAAAGTTGGCAAGCCGCCGAAATGTCCGACGACTGTAGGGTCGCCCCCACGACCCCGGGGCTAGGTTGGCCAGCCGCCGACATGTCCGACGACTATACGGTCGTCCCCACGACCTCGGGACTAGATTGGCCCGCCACCGTCATGTCCAACGACTATAGGGTCGTCCCCACGACCATGGGCCAAAGTTGGCCAGCCGCCGATATGTCCAACGACTATTGGGTCGTCCCCACGACCACGGGCCAAAGTTAGCCAGCCGCCGACATGTCCGACGACTATAGGATCGTCCCCACGACCCCGGGCCAAAGTTGGCAAGCCGCCGAAATGTCCGACGACTGTAGGGTCGCCCCCACGACCCCGGGGCTAGGTTGGCCAGCCGCCGACATGTCCGACGACTATAGGGTCGTCCCTACGACCCCGGGACAAGGTTGGCCCGCCGCCGACTTGTCCGACGACTATAGGGTCGTACCCACGACCCCGGGACTAGGCTGACAAGCCGCCAACATATGCGACGACTATAGGGTCGTCCCCACGACCGCGGGCCAAAGATGTCCAGCCGCCGTCTTGTCCGACGACTATAGGGTCGTCCCCACGACCCCGGGCCAAAGTTGGCAAGCCGCCGACATGTCCGACGACTATAGAGTCGTCCCCACGACACCGGGCCAAAGTTGGCCAGCCGCTGACATGTCCAACGACTATCGGATCGTCCCCACGACCACGGGCCAAAGTTGGCCAGCCGCCGACATGTCCGACGACTATTGGATCGTCCCCACGACCACGGGCCAAAGTTGGCCAGCCGCCGACATGTCCGACGACTATTGGGTCGTCCCCACGACCACGGGCCAAAGTTGGCCAGCCGCCGACATGTCCGACGACTATAGGGTCGTCCCCACGACCTCGGGACTAGGTTGGCCAGCCGCCGACATGTCCGACGACTATAGGGTCGTCTTTACGACCACGAGCCAAAGTTGGCCAGCCGCCGAAATGTCCGACGACTATAGGGTCGTCCCCACGACCCCGGGCCAATGTTGGCCAATCGCCGACATCTCCGACGACTATAGGGTCGTCCCCACGACCCCGGGACTAGATTGGCCCGCCATCGTCATGTCCAACGACAATAGGGTCGTCCCCACGACCCCGGGACTAGGTTGACAAGCCGCCAACATGTCCGACGACTATAGGGTCGTCCCCACGACCCCGGGCCAAAGATGGCATGCCGCCGAAATGGCCGACGACTATAGGGTCGTACCCAGGACTGCGGGCCAAAGATGTCAAGCCGCCGTCTTCTCCGACGACTATAGGGTCGTCCCCACGACCACGGGCCAAAGTTAGCCAGCCGCCGACATGTCCGACGACTATAGGGTCGCCCCACGACCCCGGGCCAAAGTTGGCAAGCCGCCGAAATGTCCGACGACTGTAGGGTCGCCCCCACGACCCCGGGGCTAGGTTGGCCAGCCGCCGACATGTCCGACGACTATACGGTCGTCCCCACGACCTCGGGACTAGATTGGCCCGCCACCGTCATGTCCAACGACTATAGGGTCGTCCCCACGACCATGGGCCAAAGTTGGCCAGCCGCCGATATGTCCAACGACTATTGGGTCGTCCCCACGACCACGGGCCAAAGTTAGCCAGCCGCCGACATGTCCGACGACTATAGGATCGTCCCCACGACCCCGGGCCAAAGTTGGCAAGCCGCCGAAATGTCCGACGACTGTAGGGTCGCCCCCACGACCTCGGGACTAGATTGGCCCGCCACCGTCATGTCCAACGACTATAGGGTCGTCCCCACGACCATGGGCCAAAGTTGGCCAGCCGCCGATATGTCCAACGACTATTGGGTCGTCCCCACGACCACGGGCCAAAGTTAGCCAGCCGCCGACATGTCCGACGACTATAGGGTTGTCCCCACGACCCCGGGCCAAAGTTGGCAAGCCGCCGAAATGTCCGACAACTGTAGGGTCGCCCCCACGACCCCGGGACAATGTTGGCCAATCGCCGACATGTCCGACGACTATAGGGTCGTTCCTACGACCCCGGAACTAGATTGGCCCGCCACCGTCATGTCCAACGACTATAGGGTCGTCCCCACAACCCCGGGACTAGGTTGACAAGCCGCCAACACGTCCGACGACGGCCAAAGTTGGCAAGCCGCCGAAATGTCCGACGACTATAGGGTCGTCCCCACGACTCCGGGACTAGATTGGCCCGCCACCGTCATGTCCGACAACTATCGGATCGTACCCACGACCACGGGACAAGCTTGGCCCGCCGCCGACTTGTACGACGACTATAGGGTCGTCCCCACGACCCCGGGACTAGATTGGCCCACCACCGTCATGTCCAACGACTATAGGGTCGTCCCCACGACCCCGGGACTAGGTTGACAAGCCGCCAACATGTCCGACGACTATAGGGTCGTCCCCACGACCCCGGGCCAAAGGTGGCATGCCGCCGAAATGTCCGACGACTATAGGGTCGTCCCCACGACCCCGGGCCAAAGTTGGCATGCCGCCGAAATGTCCGACGACTATAGGGTCGTCCCCACGACCCCGGGCCAAAGTTGGCAAGCCGCCGAAATGTCCGACGACTGTAGGGTCGCCCCCACGACCCCGGGGCTAGGTTGGCCAGCCGCCGACATGTCCGACGACTATACGGTCGTCCCCACGACCTCGGGACTAGGTTGGCCAGCCGCCGACATGTCCGACGACTATAGGGTTGTCCCCACGACCCCGGGCCAAAGTTGGCAAGCCGCCGAAATGTCCGACAACTGTAGGGTCGCCCCCACGACCCCGGGACAAAGTTGGCCAGCCGCCGACATGTCCGACGACTATAGGGTCGTCCCCACGACCTCGGGACTAGGTTGGCCAGCCGCCGACATGTCCGACGACTATAGGGTCGTCTTTACGACCACGAGCCAAAGTTGGCCAGCCGCCGAAATGTCCGACGACTATAGGGTCGTCCCCACGACCCCGGGCCAATGTTGGCCAATCGCCGACATCTCCGACGACTATAGGGTCGTCCCCACGACCCCGGGACTAGATTGGCCCGCCATCGTCATGTCCAACGACAATAGGGTCGTCCCCACGACCCCGGGACTAGGTTGACAAGCCGCCAACATGTCCGACGACTATAGGGTCGTCCCCACGACCCCGGGCCAAAGATGGCATGCCGCCGAAATGGCCGACGACTATAGGGTCGTCCCCAGGACTGCGGGCCAAAGATGTCAAGCCGCCGTCTTCTCCGACGACTATAGGGTCGTCCCCACGACCACGGGCCAAAGTTAGCCAGCCGCCGACATGTCCGACGACTATAGGGTCGCCCCACGACCCCGGGCCAAAGTTGGCAAGCCGCCGAAATGTCCGACGACTGTAGGGTCGCCCCCACGACCCCGGGGCTAGGTTGGCCAGCCGCCGACATGTCCGACGACTATACGGTCGTCCCCACGACCTCGGGACTAGATTGGCCCGCCACCGTCATGTCCAACGACTATAGGGTCGTCCCCACGACCATGGGCCAAAGTTGGCCAGCCGCCGATATGTCCAACGACTATTGGGTCGTCCCCACGACCACGGGCCAAAGTTAGCCAGCCGCCGACATGTCCGACGACTATAGGATCGTCCCCACGACCCCGGGCCAAAGTTGGCAAGCCGCCGAAATGTCCGACGACTGTAGGGTCGCCCCCACGACCCCGGGGCTAGGTTGGCCAGCCGCCGACATGTCCGACGACTATACGGTCGTCCCCACGACCTCGGGACTAGGTTGGCCAGCCGCCGACATGTCCGACGACTATAGGGTTGTCCCCACGACCCCGGGCCAAAGTTGGCAAGCCGCCGAAATGTCCGACAACTGTAGGGTCGCCCCCACGACCCCGGGACAATGTTGGCCAATCGCCGACATGTCCGACGACTATAGGGTCGTTCCTACGACCCCGGAACTAGATTGGCCCGCCACCGTCATGTCCAACGACTATAGGGTCGTCCCCACAACCCCGGGACTAGGTTGACAAGCCGCCAACACGTCCGACGACGGCCAAAGTTGGCAAGCCGCCGAAATGTCCGACGACTATAGGGTCGTCCCCACGACTCCGGGACTAGATTGGCCCGCCACCGTCATGTCCGACAACTATCGGATCGTACCCACGACCACGGGACAAGCTTGGCCCGCCGCCGACTTGTACGACGACTATAGGGTCGTCCCCACGACCCCGGGACTAGATTGGCCCACCACCGTCATGTCCAACGACTATAGGGTCGTCCCCACGACCCCGGGACTAGGTTGACAATCCGCCAACATGTCCGACGACTATAGGGTCGTCCCCACGACCCCGGGCCAAAGGTGGCATGCCGCCGAAATGTCCGACGACTATAGGGTCGTCCCCACGACCACGGGCCAAAGTTGGCAAGCCGCCGAAATGTCCGACGACTGTAGGGTCGTCCCCACGACCCCGGGACTAGATTGGCCCACCACCGTCATGTCCAACGACTATAGGGTCGTCCCCACGACCCCGGGACAATGTTGGCCAATCGCCGACATGTCCGACGACTATAGGGTCGTTCCTACGACCCCGGGCCAAAGTTGGCAAGCCGCCGAAATGTCCGACGACTGTAGGGTCGCCCCCACGACCCCGGGGCTAGGTTGGCCAGCCGCCGACATGTCCGACGACTATACGGTCGTCCCCACGACCTCGGGACTAGGGTGGCCAGCCGCCGACATGTCCGACGACTATAGGGTTGTCCCCACGACCCCGGGCCAAAGTTGGCAAGCCGCCGAAATGTCCGACAACTGTAGGGTCGCCCCCACGACCCCGGGACAATGTTGGCCAATCGCCGACATGTCCGACGACTATAGGGTCGTTCCTACGACCCCGGAACTAGATTGGCCCGCCACCGTCATGTCCAACGACTATAGGGTCGTCCCCACAACCCCGGGACTAGGTTGACAAGCCGCCAACACGTCCGACGACGGCCAAAGTTGGCAAGCCGCCGAAATGTCCGACGACTATAGGGTCGTCCCCACGACTCCGGGACTAGATTGGCCCGCCACCGTCATGTCCGACAACTATCGGATCGTACCCACGACCACGGGACAAGCTTGGCCCGCCGCCGACTTGTACGACGACTATAGGGTCGTCCCCACGACCCCGGGACTAGATTGGCCCACCACCGTCATGTCCAACGACTATAGGGTCGTCCCCACGACCCCGGGACTAGATTGGCCCACCACCGTCATGTCCAACGACTATAGGGTCGTCCCCACGACCCCGGGACTAGGTTGACAAGCCGCCAACATGTCCGACGACTATAGGGTCGTCCCCAAGACCCCGGGCCAAAGGTGGCATGCCGCCGAAATGTCCGACGACTATAGGGTCGTCCCCACGACCTCGGGACTAGGTTGGCCAGCCGCCGACATGTCCGACGACTATAGGGTCGTCCCCACGACCCCGGGCCAAATTTGGCCAGCCGCCGACATGTCCGACGACTATAGGGTCGTCCCCACGACCCCGGGACTAGATTGGTCCGCCACCGTCACGTCCGACGACTATAGGGTCGTCCCCACGACCCCGGGCCAAAGTTGGCAAGCCGCCGAAATGTCCGACGACTGTAGGGTCGTCCCCACGACCCCGGGACTAGATTGGCCCGCCACCGTGAAGTCCGACGACTATAGGGTCGTCCCCACGACCTCGGGACTAGGTTCGCCAGCCGCCGACATGTCCGACGACTATAGGGTCGTCCCCACGACCCCGGGCCAATGTTGGCCAATCGCCGACATGTCCGACGACTATAGGGTCGTCCCTACGACCCCGGGACTAGATTGGCCCGCCACCGTCATGTCCAACGACTATAGGGTCGTCCCCACGACCCCGGGCCAAAGTTGGCATGCCGCCGAAATGTCCGACGACTATAGGGTCGTCCCCACGACCCCGGGCCAAAGTTGGCAAGCCGCCGAAATGTCCGACGACTATAGGGTCGTCCCCACGACCGCGGGCCAAAGATGTCCAGCCGCGGTCTTGTCCGACGACTATAGGGTCGTCCCCACGACCCCGGGACTAGATTGGCCCGCCACCGTCATGTCCGACGACTATAGGGTCGTCCCCACGTCCCCGGGACCAGGTTGGCCCGCCACCGTCATGTCCAACGACTATAGGGTCGTCCCCACGACCCCGGGACTAGGTTGACAAGCCGCCGAAATGTCCGACGACAATAGGGTCGCCCCCACGACCGCGAGCCAAGGATGTCCAGCCGCCGTCTTGTCCGACAACTATAGGGTCGTCCCCACGAACCCGGGACTAGATTGGCCCGCCACCGTCATGTCCGACGACTATAGGGTCGTCCCCACGACCACGGGCCAATGTTGGCCAGCCGCCATGTCCGACGACTATTGGATCGTCCCCACGACCACGGGCCAAAGTTGGCCAGCCGCCGACATGTCCGACGACTATAGGGTCGTCCCCACGACCCCGGGACTAGATTGGTCCGCCACCGTCATGTCCGACGACTATAGGGTCGTCCCCACGACGCCGGGCCAAAGTTGGCAATCCGCCGAAATGTCCGACGACTGTAGGGTCGTCCCCACGACCCCGGGACTAGATTGGCCCGCCACCGTCATGTCCAACGACTATAGGGTCGTCCTCACGACCCCGGGCCAAAGTTGGCATGCCGCCGAAATGTCCGACGACTATAGGGTCGTCCCCACGACCCCGGGCTAAAGTTGGCAAGCCGCCGAAATGTCCGACGACTATAGAGTCGTCCCCACGACCCCGGGACTAGGTTGGCCAGCCGCCGACATGTCCGACGACTATAGGGTCGTCCCGACGACCCCGGGCCAATGTTGGCCAATCGCCAACATGTCCGACGACTATAGGGTCGTCCCCACGACCCCGGGTCTAGGTTGGCCAGCCGCCGACATGTCCGACGACTATAGAGTCGTCCCCACGACTCCGGGCCAAAGTTGGACAGCCGCCGACATGTCCGACTACTATAGGGTCGTCCCCAGGACCTCGGGTCTAGATTGGCCCGCTACCGTCGTGTCCGAAGACTATAGGGTCGTCCCCACGACCACGGGACTAGATTGGCCCGCCACCGCCATGTTCGACGACAATAGGGTCGTCCCCACGACCCCGGGTCTAGGTTGGCCAGCCGCCGACATGTCCGACGACAATCGGATCGTCCCCACGACCACGCGCCAAAGTTGGCCAGCCGCCGACATGTCCGACGACTATTGGATCGTCCCCACGACCACGGGCCAAAGTTGGCCAGCCGCCGACATGTCCGACGACAATCGGATCGTCCCCACGACCACGCGCCAAAGTTGGCCAGCCGCCGACATGTCCGACGACTATAGGGTCGTCCCCACGACCCCGGGCCAATGTTGGCCAATCGCCGACATGTCCAACGACTATAGGGTCGTCCCTACGACCCCGGGACTAGATTAGCCCGCCACCGTCATGTCCAACATCTATAGGGTCGTCCCCACGACCACGGGCCAAAGTTGGCATGCCGCCGAAATGTCCGACGACTATAGGGTCGTCCCCACGACCCCGGGACTAGATTGGCCCGCCACCGTCATGTCCGACGATTATAGGGTCGTCCCCACGACCGCGAGACTAGATTGGCCCGCCACCGTCATGTCCGACGACAATAGGGTCGTCCCCACGACCCCGGGTCCAGGTTGGCCAGCCGCCAACATTTCCGACGACTACAGAGTCGTCCCCACGACACCGGGCCAAAGTTGGCCAGCCGCCGACAAGTCCGACGACTATAGGGTCGTCCCCACGACCACGGGACTAGATTGGCCCGCCACCGCCATGTCCGACGACAATAGGGTCGTCCCCACGACCCCGGGTCTAGGTTGGCCAGCCGCCGACATGTCCGACGACAATCGGATCGTCCCCACGACCACGCGCCAAAGTTGGCCAGCCGCCGACATGTCCGACGACTATTGGATCGTCCCCACGACCACGGGCCAATGTTGGCCAGCCGCCGACATGTCCGACGACTATAGGGTCGTCCCCAAGACCCCGGGACTAGATTGGTCCGCCACCGTCATGTCCGACGACTATAGGGTCGTCTCCACGACCCCGGGCCAAAGTTGGCCAGCCGCCGACATGTCCGACGACTATAGGGTCGTCCCCACGATCCCGAGACTAGATTGGCCCGCCACCGTCATGTCCGACGACAATAGGGTCGTCCCCACGACCACGGGCCAAAGTTGGCATGCCGCCGACATGTCCGACGACTATAGGGTCGTCCCCACGACCCCGGGCCAAAGTTGGCCAGCCGCCGACATGTCCGACGACTATTGGGTCGTCTTTACGACCACGAGCCAAAGTTGGCCAGCCGCCGAAATGTCCGACGACTATAGGGTCGTCCCCACGACCACGGGCCAAAGTTGGCCAGCCGCCGACATGTCCGACGACTATAGGGTCGTCCCCACGACCCGGGACTAGATTGGCCCGCCACCGTCAAGTCCGACGACTATAGGCTCGTCCCCACGACCCCGGGCCAAAGTTGGCCAGCCGCCGACATGTCCGACGACTATTGGGTCGTCCCCACGACCACGGGCCAAATTTGGCCAGCCGCCGACATGTCCGACGACTATAGGGTCGTCCCCACGACCCCGGGACTAGATTGGCCAGCCGCCGACATGTCCGACGACTATAGAGTCGTCCCCACGACCCCGGGCCAAAGTTGGCCAGCCGCCGACATGTCCGACGACTATAGGGTCGTCCCCACGACCACGGGCCAAAGTTGGCCAGCCGCGGACATGTCCGACGACTATTGGGTCGTCCCCACGACCACGGGCCAAATTTGGCCAGCCGCCGACATGTCCGACGACTATAGGGTCGTCCCCACGACCCCGGGCCAAAGATGTCCAGCCGCCGTCTTGTCCGACGACTATAGGGTCGTCCCCACGACCCCGGGCCAAAGATGTCCAGCCGCCGTCTTGTCCGACGACTATAGGGTCGTCCCCACGACCCCGGGACTAGATTGGCCCGCCACCGTCATGTCCGGCGACTATCGGATCGTCCCCACGACTACGGGCCAAAGATGTCCAGCCGCCGACATGTCCGACGACTATAGGGTCGTCCCCACGACCACGGGCCAAAGTTGGCCAGCCGCGGACATGTCCGACGACTATTGGGTCGTCCCCACGACCACGGGCCAAATTTGGCCAGCCGCCGACATGTCCGACGACTATAGGGTCGTCCCCACGACCCCGGGCCAAAGATGTCCAGCCGCCGTCTTGTCCGACGACTATAGGGTCGTCCCCACGACCCCGGGCCAAAGATGTCCAGCCGCCGTCTTGTCCGACGACTATAGGGTCGTCCCCACGACCCCGGGACTAGATTGGCCAGCCGCCGACATGTCCGACGACTATAGGGTCGTCCCCACGACCACGGGCCAAAGTTGGCCAGCCGCCGAAATGTCCGACGACTATAGGGTCGTCCCCACGACCTCGGGACTAGATTGGCCCGCTACCGTCATGTCCGACGACTATAGGGTCGTCCCCACGACCACGGGCCAAAGTTGGCCTGCCGCCGAAATGTCCGACGACTGTAGGGTCGTCCCCGCGACCACGGGACTAGATTGGCCCGCCACCGCCATGTCCGACGACAATAGGGTCGTCCCCACGACCGCGGGACTAGGTTGACCTGCCGCCAACATGTCCGACGACTATAGGGTCGTCCCCACGACCACGGGCCAAAGTTGGCCGGCCGCCGAAATATCCGACGACTATAGGGTCGTTCCCATGACCCCGGGACTAGATTGGCCCGCCACCGTCATGTCCGACGACTACAGGGGCGTCCCCACGACCCCGGGAGTAGATTGCCCCGCCATCGTTATTTCCGACGACTATAGGGTCGTCCCCACGACCACGGGCCAAAGTTGGCCGGCCGCCGAAATATCCGACGACTATAGGGTCGTTCCCATGACCCCGGGACTAGATTGGCCCGCCACCGTCATGTCCGACGACTACAGGGTCGTGCCCACGACCCCGGGAATAGATTGCCCCGCCATGGTTATTTCCGACGACTATAGGGTCGTCCCCACGACCACGGGCCAAAGTTGGCCAGCCGCCGACATGTCCGACGACTATAGGGTCGTCCCCACGACCCCGGGCCAAAGATGTCCAGCCGCCGTCTTGTCCGACGACTATAGGGTCGTCCCCACGACCCCGGGACTAGATTGGCCCGCCACCGTCATGTCCAACGACTATAGGGTCGTCCCCACAACCCCAGGCCAAAGTTGGCCAGCCGCCGACATGTCCAACGACTATTGGGTCGTCCCCACGACCACGGGCCAAAGTTGGCCAGCCGCCGACATGTCCGACGACTATAGGGTCGTCCCCACGACCCCGGGAATAGATTGGCCCGCCACCGTCATGTCCGGCGACTATCGGATCGTCCCCACGACTACGGGCCAAAGATGTCCAGCCGCCGACATGTCCGACGACTATAGGGTCGTCCCCACGACCACGGGCCAAAGTTGGCCAGCCGCCGACATGTCCGACGACTATAGGGTCGTCCCCACGACCCCGGGCCAAAGTTGGCCAGCCGCCGACATGTCCAACGACTATTGGGTCGTCCCCACGACCACGGGCCAAAGTTGGCCAGCCGCCGACATGTCCGACGACTATAGGGTCGTCCCCACGACCCCGGGACTAGATTGGCCCGCCACCGTCATGTCCGACGACAATAGGGTCGTCCCCACGACCCCGGGATTAGAATGGCCAGCCGCCGACATGTCCGACGACTATAGGGTCGTCCCCACGACCCCGGGACTAGATTGGCCCGCCACCGCCATGTCCGACGACAATAGGGTCGTCCCCACGACCGCGGGACTAGGTTGACCTGCCGCCAACATGTCCGACGACTATAGGGTCGTCCCCACGACCACGGGCCAAAGTTGGCCGGCCGCCGAAATATCCGACGACTATAGGGTCGTTCCCATGACCCCGGGACTAGATTGGCCCGCCACCGTCATGTCCGACGACTACAGGGTCGTCCCCACGACCCCGGGAATAGATTTCCCCGCCATCGTTATTTCCGACGACTATAGGGTCGTCCCCACGACCACGGGCCAAAGTTGGCCGGCCGCCGAAATATCCGACGACTATAGGGTCGTTCCCATGAACCCGGGACTAGATTGGCCCGCCACCGTCATGTCCGACGACTACAGGGTCGTGCCCACGACCCCGGGAATAGATTGTCCCGCCATGGTTATTTCCGACGACTATAGGGTCGTCCCCACGACCCCGGGACTAGATTGGCCCGCCACCGACTTGTCCGACCACTATAGGGTCGTCCCCACGACCCCGGGCACATTGGGCAAGTCGCCGACATGTCCCCACAACCCCGGCACTAGATTGGCCCGCCACCGTCATGTCCGACGACTATAGGGTCGTCCCCACGACCCCGGGACTAGATTAGCCCGCCACCGTCATGTCCGACGAATATACGGTCGTCCCCACGACCCCGGGCCAATAATGGCCAATCGCCGACATGTCCGATGACTATAAGGTCGTCTCCACGACCCCGGGCCAAAGTTGGCCCGCCGCCGACATGTCCGACGACTATAGGGTCTTCCCCACGACCCCGGGACTAGAATGGCCAGCCGCCGACATGTCCGACGACTATACGGTCGTCCCCACGACCACGGGCCAAAGTTGGCCAGCCGCCGACATGTCCGACGACTATACGGTCGTCCCCACGACCACGGGCCAAAGTTGGCCAGCCGCCGACATGTCCGACGACTATAGGGTCGTCCCCACGACCCCGGGACTAGATTGGCCCGCCACCGTCATGTCCGACGACAATAGGGTCGTCCCCACGACCCCGGGATTAGAATGGCCAGCCGCCGACATGTCCGACGACTATAGGGTCGTCCCCACGACCCCGGGACTAGATTGGCCCGCCACCGTCATGTCCGACGACAATAGGGTCGTCCCCACGACCCCGGGACTAGAATGGCCAGCCGCCGACATGTCCGACGACTATACAGTCGTCCCCACGACCACGGGCCAAAGTTGGCCAGCCGCCGACATTTCCAACGACTATAGGGTCGTCCCCACGACCGCGGGCCAAAGATGTCCAGCCGCCGTCTTGTCCGACGACTATAGGGTCGTCCCCACGACCCCGGGACTAGATTGGCCCGCCACCGTCATGTCCGACGACTATAGGGTCGTCCCCACGACCCCGGGCCAAAGTTGGCAAGCCGCCGAAATGTCCGACGACTATAGGGTCGTCCCCACGACCGCGGGCCAAAGATGTCCAGCCGCCGTCTTGTCCGACGACTATAGGGTCGTCCCCACGAACCCGGGACTAGATTGGCCCGCCACCGTCATGTCCGACGACTATAGGGTCGTCCCCACGACCACGGGCCAATGTTGGCCAGCCGCCATGTCCGACGACTATTGGATCGTCCCCACGACCACGGGCCAAAGTTGGCCAGCCGCCGACATGTCCGACGACTATAGGGTCGTCCCCACGACCCCGGGACTAGATTGGTCCGCCACCGTCATGTCCGACGACTATAGGGTCGTCCCCACGACGCCGGGCCAAAGTTGGCAATCCGCCGAAATGTCCGACGACTGTAGGGTCGTCCCCACGACCCCGGGACTAGATTGGCCCGCCACCGTCATGTCCAACGACTATAGGGTTGTCCCCACGACCCCGGGCCAAAGTTGGACAGCCGCCGACATGTCCGACTACTATAGGGTCGTCCCCAGGACCTCGGGTCTAGATTGGCCCGCTACCGTCGTGTCCGAAGACTATAGGGTCGTCCCCACGACCACGGGACTAGATTGGCCCGCCACCGCCATGTTCGACGACAATAGGGTCGTCCCCACGACCCCGGGTCTAGGTTGGCCAGCCGCCGACATGTCCGACGACAATCGGATCGTCCCCACGACCACGCGCCAAAGTTGGCCAGCCGCCGACATGTCCGACGACTATTGGATCGTCCCCACGACCACGGGCCAAAGTTGGCCAGCCGCCGACATGTCCGACGACAATCGGATCGTCCCCACGACCACGCGCCAAAGTTGGCCAGCCGCCGACATGTCCGACGACTATAGGGTCGTCCCCACGACCCCGGGCCAATGTTGGCCAATCGCCGACATGTCCAACGACTATAGGGTCGTCCCTACGACCCCGGGACTAGATTAGCCCGCCACCGTCATGTCCAACATCTATAGGGTCGTCCCCACGACCACGGGCCAAAGTTGGCATGCCGCCGAAATGTCCGACGACTATAGGGTCGTCCCCACGACCCCGGGACTAGATTGGCCCGCCACCGTCATGTCCGACGATTATAGGGTCGTCCCCACGACCGCGAGACTAGATTGGCCCGCCACCGTCATGTCCGACGACAATAGGGTCGTCCCCACGACCCCGGGTCCAGGTTGGCCAGCCGCCAACATTTCCGACGACTACAGAGTCGTCCCCACGACACCGGGCCAAAGTTGGCCAGCCGCCGACAAGTCCGACGACTATAGGGTCGTCCCCACGACCACGGGACTAGATTGGCCCGCCACCGCCATGTCCGACGACAATAGGGTCGTCCCCACGACCCCGGGTCTAGGTTGGCCAGCCGCCGACATGTCCGACGACAATCGGATCGTCCCCACGACCACGCGCCAAAGTTGGCCAGCCGCCGACATGTCCGACGACTATTGGATCGTCCCCACGACCACGGGCCAATGTTGGCCAGCCGCCGACATGTCCGACGACTATAGGGTCGTCCCCAAGACCCCGGGACTAGATTGGTCCGCCACCGTCATGTCCGACGACTATAGGGTCGTCTCCACGACCCCGGGCCAAAGTTGGCCAGCCGCCGACATGTCCGACGACTATAGGGTCGTCCCCACGATCCCGAGACTAGATTGGCCCGCCACCGTCATGTCCGACGACAATAGGGTCGTCCCCACGACCACGGGCCAAAGTTGGCATGCCGCCGACATGTCCGACGACTATAGGGTCGTCCCCACGACCCCGGGCCAAAGTTGGCCAGCCGCCGACATGTCCGACGACTATTGGGTCGTCTTTACGACCACGAGCCAAAGTTGGCCAGCCGCCGAAATGTCCGACGACTATAGGGTCGTCCCCACGACCACGGGCCAAAGTTGGCCAGCCGCCGACATGTCCGACGACTATAGGGTCGTCCCCACGACCCGGGACTAGATTGGCCCGCCACCGTCAAGTCCGACGACTATAGGCTCGTCCCCACGACCCCGGGCCAAAGTTGGCCAGCCGCCGACATGTCCGACGACTATTGGGTCGTCCCCACGACCACGGGCCAAATTTGGCCAGCCGCCGACATGTCCGACGACTATAGGGTCGTCCCCACGACCCCGGGACTAGATTGGCCAGCCGCCGACATGTCCGACGACTATAGAGTCGTCCCCACGACCCCGGGCCAAAGTTGGCCAGCCGCCGACATGTCCGACGACTATAGGGTCGTCCCCACGACCACGGGCCAAAGTTGGCCAGCCGCGGACATGTCCGACGACTATTGGGTCGTCCCCACGACCACGGGCCAAATTTGGCCAGCCGCCGACATGTCCGACGACTATAGGGTCGTCCCCACGACCCCGGGCCAAAGATGTCCAGCCGCCGTCTTGTCCGACGACTATAGGGTCGTCCCCACGACCCCGGGCCAAAGATGTCCAGCCGCCGTCTTGTCCGACGACTATAGGGTCGTCCCCACGACCCCGGGACTAGATTGGCCCGCCACCGTCATGTCCGGCGACTATCGGATCGTCCCCACGACTACGGGCCAAAGATGTCCAGCCGCCGACATGTCCGACGACTATAGGGTCGTCCCCACGACCACGGGCCAAAGTTGGCCAGCCGCGGACATGTCCGACGACTATTGGGTCGTCCCCACGACCACGGGCCAAATTTGGCCAGCCGCCAACATTTCCGACGACTACAGAGTCGTCCCCACGACACCGGGCCAAAGTTGGCCAGCCGCCGACAAGTCCGACGACTATAGGGTCGTCCCCACGACCACGGGACTAGATTGGCCCGCCACCGCCATGTCCGACGACAATAGGGTCGTCCCCACGACCCCGGGTCTAGGTTGGCCAGCCGCCGACATGTCCGACGACAATCGGATCGTCCCCACGACCACGCGCCAAAGTTGGCCAGCCGCCGACATGTCCGACGACTATTGGATCGTCCCCACGACCACGGGCCAATGTTGGCCAGCCGCCGACATGTCCGACGACTATAGGGTCGTCCCCAAGACCCCGGGACTAGATTGGTCCGCCACCGTCATGTCCGACGACTATAGGGTCGTCTCCACGACCCCGGGCCAAAGTTGGCCAGCCGCCGACATGTCCGACGACTATAGGGTCGTCCCCACGATCCCGAGACTAGATTGGCCCGCCACCGTCATGTCCGACGACAATAGGGTCGTCCCCACGACCACGGGCCAAAGTTGGCATGCCGCCGACATGTCCGACGACTATAGGGTCGTCCCCACGACCCCGGGCCAAAGTTGGCCAGCCGCCGACATGTCCGACGACTATTGGGTCGTCTTTACGACCACGAGCCAAAGTTGGCCAGCCGCCGAAATGTCCGACGACTATAGGGTCGTCCCCACGACCACGGGCCAAAGTTGGCCAGCCGCCGACATGTCCGACGACTATAGGGTCGTCCCCACGACCCGGGACTAGATTGGCCCGCCACCGTCAAGTCCGACGACTATAGGCTCGTCCCCACGACCCCGGGCCAAAGTTGGCCAGCCGCCGACATGTCCGACGACTATTGGGTCGTCCCCACGACCACGGGCCAAATTTGGCCAGCCGCCGACATGTCCGACGACTATAGGGTCGTCCCCACGACCCCGGGACTAGATTGGCCAGCCGCCGACATGTCCGACGACTATAGAGTCGTCCCCACGACCCCGGGCCAAAGTTGGCCAGCCGCCGACATGTCCGACGACTATAGGGTCGTCCCCACGACCACGGGCCAAAGTTGGCCAGCCGCGGACATGTCCGACGACTATTGGGTCGTCCCCACGACCACGGGCCAAATTTGGCCAGCCGCCGACATGTCCGACGACTATAGGGTCGTCCCCACGACCCCGGGCCAAAGATGTCCAGCCGCCGTCTTGTCCGACGACTATAGGGTCGTCCCCACGACCCCGGGCCAAAGATGTCCAGCCGCCGTCTTGTCCGACGACTATAGGGTCGTCCCCACGACCCCGGGACTAGATTGGCCCGCCACCGTCATGTCCGGCGACTATCGGATCGTCCCCACGACTACGGGCCAAAGATGTCCAGCCGCCGACATGTCCGACGACTATAGGGTCGTCCCCACGACCACGGGCCAAAGTTGGCCAGCCGCGGACATGTCCGACGACTATTGGGTCGTCCCCACGACCACGGGCCAAATTTGGCCAGCCGCCGACATGTCCGACGACTATAGGGTCGTCCCCACGACCCCGGGCCAAAGATGTCCAGCCGCCGTCTTGTCCGACGACTATAGGGTCGTCCCCACGACCCCGGGCCAAAGATGTCCAGCCGCCGTCTTGTCCGACGACTATAGGGTCGTCCCCACGACCCCGGGACTAGATTGGCCAGCCGCCGACATGTCCGACGACTATAGGGTCGTCCCCACGACCACGGGCCAAAGTTGGCCAGCCGCCGAAATGTCCGACGACTATAGGGTCGTCCCCACGACCTCGGGACTAGATTGGCCCGCTACCGTCATGTCCGACGACTATAGGGTCGTCCCCACGACCACGGGCCAAAGTTGGCCTGCCGCCGAAATGTCCGACGACTGTAGGGTCGTCCCCGCGACCACGGGACTAGATTGGCCCGCCACCGCCATGTCCGACGACAATAGGGTCGTCCCCACGACCGCGGGACTAGGTTGACCTGCCGCCAACATGTCCGACGACTATAGGGTCGTCCCCACGACCACGGGCCAAAGTTGGCCGGCCGCCGAAATATCCGACGACTATAGGGTCGTTCCCATGACCCCGGGACTAGATTGGCCCGCCACCGTCATGTCCGACGACTACAGGGGCGTCCCCACGACCCCGGGAGTAGATTGCCCCGCCATCGTTATTTCCGACGACTATAGGGTCGTCCCCACGACCACGGGCCAAAGTTGGCCGGCCGCCGAAATATCCGACGACTATAGGGTCGTTCCCATGACCCCGGGACTAGATTGGCCCGCCACCGTCATGTCCGACGACTACAGGGTCGTGCCCACGACCCCGGGAATAGATTGCCCCGCCATGGTTATTTCCGACGACTATAGGGTCGTCCCCACGACCACGGGCCAAAGTTGGCCAGCCGCCGACATGTCCGACGACTATAGGGTCGTCCCCACGACCCCGGGCCAAAGATGTCCAGCCGCCGTCTTGTCCGACGACTATAGGGTCGTCCCCACGACCCCGGGACTAGATTGGCCCGCCACCGTCATGTCCAACGACTATAGGGTCGTCCCCACAACCCCAGGCCAAAGTTGGCCAGCCGCCGACATGTCCAACGACTATTGGGTCGTCCCCACGACCACGGGCCAAAGTTGGCCAGCCGCCGACATGTCCGACGACTATAGGGTCGTCCCCACGACCCCGGGAATAGATTGGCCCGCCACCGTCATGTCCGGCGACTATCGGATCGTCCCCACGACTACGGGCCAAAGATGTCCAGCCGCCGACATGTCCGACGACTATAGGGTCGTCCCCACGACCACGGGCCAAAGTTGGCCAGCCGCCGACATGTCCGACGACTATAGGGTCGTCCCCACGACCCCGGGCCAAAGTTGGCCAGCCGCCGACATGTCCAACGACTATTGGGTCGTCCCCACGACCACGGGCCAAAGTTGGCCAGCCGCCGACATGTCCGACGACTATAGGGTCGTCCCCACGACCCCGGGACTAGATTGGCCCGCCACCGTCATGTCCGACGACAATAGGGTCGTCCCCACGACCCCGGGATTAGAATGGCCAGCCGCCGACATGTCCGACGACTATAGGGTCGTCCCCACGACCCCGGGACTAGATTGGCCCGCCACCGCCATGTCCGACGACAATAGGGTCGTCCCCACGACCGCGGGACTAGGTTGACCTGCCGCCAACATGTCCGACGACTATAGGGTCGTCCCCACGACCACGGGCCAAAGTTGGCCGGCCGCCGAAATATCCGACGACTATAGGGTCGTTCCCATGACCCCGGGACTAGATTGGCCCGCCACCGTCATGTCCGACGACTACAGGGTCGTCCCCACGACCCCGGGAATAGATTTCCCCGCCATCGTTATTTCCGACGACTATAGGGTCGTCCCCACGACCACGGGCCAAAGTTGGCCGGCCGCCGAAATATCCGACGACTATAGGGTCGTTCCCATGAACCCGGGACTAGATTGGCCCGCCACCGTCATGTCCGACGACTACAGGGTCGTGCCCACGACCCCGGGAATAGATTGTCCCGCCATGGTTATTTCCGACGACTATAGGGTCGTCCCCACGACCCCGGGACTAGATTGGCCCGCCACCGACTTGTCCGACCACTATAGGGTCGTCCCCACGACCCCGGGCACATTGGGCAAGTCGCCGACATGTCCCCACAACCCCGGCACTAGATTGGCCCGCCACCGTCATGTCCGACGACTATAGGGTCGTCCCCACGACCCCGGGACTAGATTAGCCCGCCACCGTCATGTCCGACGAATATACGGTCGTCCCCACGACCCCGGGCCAATAATGGCCAATCGCCGACATGTCCGATGACTATAAGGTCGTCTCCACGACCCCGGGCCAAAGTTGGCCCGCCGCCGACATGTCCGACGACTATAGGGTCTTCCCCACGACCCCGGGACTAGAATGGCCAGCCGCCGACATGTCCGACGACTATACGGTCGTCCCCACGACCACGGGCCAAAGTTGGCCAGCCGCCGACATGTCCGACGACTATACGGTCGTCCCCACGACCACGGGCCAAAGTTGGCCAGCCGCCGACATGTCCGACGACTATAGGGTCGTCCCCACGACCCCGGGACTAGATTGGCCCGCCACCGTCATGTCCGACGACAATAGGGTCGTCCCCACGACCCCGGGATTAGAATGGCCAGCCGCCGACATGTCCGACGACTATAGGGTCGTCCCCACGACCCCGGGACTAGATTGGCCCGCCACCGTCATGTCCGACGACAATAGGGTCGTCCCCACGACCCCGGGACTAGAATGGCCAGCCGCCGACATGTCCGACGACTATACAGTCGTCCCCACGACCACGGGCCAAAGTTGGCCAGCCGCCGACATTTCCAACGACTATAGGGTCGTCCCCACGACCGCGGGCCAAAGATGTCCAGCCGCCGTCTTGTCCGACGACTATAGGGTCGTCCCCACGACCCCGGGACTAGATTGGCCCGCCACCGTCATGTCCGACGACTATAGGGTCGTCCCCACGACCCCGGGCCAAAGTTGGCAAGCCGCCGAAATGTCCGACGACTATAGGGTCGTCCCCACGACCGCGGGCCAAAGATGTCCAGCCGCCGTCTTGTCCGACGACTATAGGGTCGTCCCCACGAACCCGGGACTAGATTGGCCCGCCACCGTCATGTCCGACGACTATAGGGTCGTCCCCACGACCACGGGCCAATGTTGGCCAGCCGCCATGTCCGACGACTATTGGATCGTCCCCACGACCACGGGCCAAAGTTGGCCAGCCGCCGACATGTCCGACGACTATAGGGTCGTCCCCACGACCCCGGGACTAGATTGGTCCGCCACCGTCATGTCCGACGACTATAGGGTCGTCCCCACGACGCCGGGCCAAAGTTGGCAATCCGCCGAAATGTCCGACGACTGTAGGGTCGTCCCCACGACCCCGGGACTAGATTGGCCCGCCACCGTCATGTCCAACGACTATAGGGTTGTCCCCACGACCCCGGGCCAAAGTTGGACAGCCGCCGACATGTCCGACTACTATAGGGTCGTCCCCAGGACCTCGGGTCTAGATTGGCCCGCTACCGTCGTGTCCGAAGACTATAGGGTCGTCCCCACGACCACGGGACTAGATTGGCCCGCCACCGCCATGTTCGACGACAATAGGGTCGTCCCCACGACCCCGGGTCTAGGTTGGCCAGCCGCCGACATGTCCGACGACAATCGGATCGTCCCCACGACCACGCGCCAAAGTTGGCCAGCCGCCGACATGTCCGACGACTATTGGATCGTCCCCACGACCACGGGCCAAAGTTGGCCAGCCGCCGACATGTCCGACGACAATCGGATCGTCCCCACGACCACGCGCCAAAGTTGGCCAGCCGCCGACATGTCCGACGACTATAGGGTCGTCCCCACGACCCCGGGCCAATGTTGGCCAATCGCCGACATGTCCAACGACTATAGGGTCGTCCCTACGACCCCGGGACTAGATTAGCCCGCCACCGTCATGTCCAACATCTATAGGGTCGTCCCCACGACCACGGGCCAAAGTTGGCATGCCGCCGAAATGTCCAACGACTATAGGGTCGTCCCCACGACCCCGGGACTAGATTGGCCCGCCACCGTCATGTCCGACGATTATAGGGTCGTCCCCACGACCGCGAGACTAGATTGGCCCGCCACCGTCATGTCCGACGACAATAGGGTCGTCCCCACGACCCCGGGTCCAGGTTGGCCAGCCGCCGACATTTCCGACGACTACAGAGTCGTCCCCACGACACCGGGCCAAAGTTGGCCAGCCGCCGACAAGTCCGACGACTATAGGGTCGTCCCCACGACCCCGGGACTAGATTGGTCCGCCACCGTCATGTCCGACGACTATAGGGTCGTCCCCACGACCCCGGGTCCAGGTTGGCCAGCCGCCGACATTTCCGACGACTATAGAGTCGTCCCCACGCCACCGGGCCAAAGTTGGCCAGCCGCCGACATGTCGGACGACTATAGGGTCGTCCCCACGACCCCGGGACAAGGTTAGCCCGCCGCCGACTTGTCCGACGACTATAGGGTCGTACCCACGACCCTGGGACTAGGCTGACAAGCCGCCAACATGTCCGACGACTATAGGGTCGTCCCCACGACCCCGGGCCAAAGATGTCCAGCCGCCGTCTTGTCCGACGACTATTGGGTCGTCCCCACGACCCCGGGACTAGGTTGGCCAGCCGCCGACATGTCCGACGACTATAGGGTCGTCCCCACGACCCCGGGCCAATGTTGGCCAATCGCCGACATGTCCGACGACTATAGGGTCGTCCCTACGACCCCGGGACTAGATTGGCCCGCCACCGTCATGTCCAACGACTATAGGGTCGTCCCCACGACCACGGGCCAAAGTTGGCATGCCGCCGACATGTCCGACGACTATAGGGTCGTCCCCACGACCCCGGGCCAAAGTTGGCCAGCCGCCGACATGTCCGACGACTATTGGGTCGTCTTTACGACCACGAGCCAAAGTTGGCCAGCCGCCGAAATGTCCGACGACTATAGGGTCGTCCCCACGACCACGGGCCAAAGTTGGCCAGCCGCCGACATGTCCGACGACTATAGGGTCGTCCCCACGACCCGGGACTAGATTGGCCCGCCACCGTCAAGTCCGACGACTATAGGCTCGTCCCCACGACCCCGGGCCAAAGTTGGCCAGCCGCCGACATGTCCGACGACTATTGGGTCGTCCCCACGACCACGGGCCAAATTTGGCCAGCCGCCGACATGTCCGACGACTATAGGGTCGTCCCCACGACCCCGGGACTAGATTGGCCAGCCGCCGACATGTCCGACGACTATAGAGTCGTCCCCACGACCCCGGGCCAAAGTTGGCCAGCCGCCGACATGTCCGACGACTATAGGGTCGTCCCCACGACCACGGGCCAAAGTTGGCCAGCCGCGGACATGTCCGACGACTATTGGGTCGTCCCCACGACCACGGGCCAAATTTGGCCAGCCGCCGACATGTCCGACGACTATAGGGTCGTCCCCACGACCCCGGGACTAGATTGGCCAGCCGCCGACATGTCCGACGACTATAGAGTCGTCCCCACGACCCCGGGCCAAAGTTGGCCAGCCGCCGACATGTCCGAAGACTATAGGGTCGTCCCCACGACCCCGGGACTAGATTGGCCAGCCGCCGACATGTCCGACGACTATAGGGTCGTCCCCACGACCACGGGCCAAAGTTGGCCAGCCGCCGAAATGTCCGACGACTATAGGGTCGTCCCCACGACCTCGGGACTAGATTGGCCCGCTACCGTCATGTCCGACGACTATAGGGTCGTCCCCACGACCACGGGCCAAAGTTGGCCTGCCGCCGAAATGTCCGACGACTGTAGGGTCGTCCCCGCGACCACGGGACTAGATTGGCCCGCCACCGCCATGTCCGACGACAATAGGGTCGTCCCCACGACCGCGGGACTAGGTTGACCTGCCGCCAACATGTCCGACGACTATAGGGTCGTCCCCACGACCACGGGCCAAAGTTGGCCGGCCGCCGAAATATCCGACGACTATAGGGTCGTTCCCATGACCCCGGGACTAGATTGGCCCGCCACCGTCATGTCCGACGACTACAGGGGCGTCCCCACGACCCCGGGAGTAGATTGCCCCGCCATCGTTATTTCCGACGACTATAGGGTCGTCCCCACGACCACGGGCCAAAGTTGGCCGGCCGCCGAAATATCCGACGACTATAGGGTCGTTCCCATGACCCCGGGACTAGATTGGCCCGCCACCGTCATGTCCGACGACTACAGGGTCGTGCCCACGACCCCGGGAATAGATTGCCCCGCCATGGTTATTTCCGACGACTATAGGGTCGTCCCCACGACCACGGGCCAAAGTTGGCCAGCCGCCGACATGTCCGACGACTATAGGGTCGTCCCCACGACCCCGGGCCAAAGATGTCCAGCCGCCGTCTTGTCCGACGACTATAGGGTCGTCCCCACGACCCCGGGACTAGATTGGCCCGCCACCGTCATGTCCAACGACTATAGGGTCGTCCCCACAACCCCAGGCCAAAGTTGGCCAGCCGCCGACATGTCCAACGACTATTGGGTCGTCCCCACGACCACGGGCCAAAGTTGGCCAGCCGCCGACATGTCCGACGACTATAGGGTCGTCCCCACGACCCCGGGAATAGATTGGCCCGCCACCGTCATGTCCGGCGACTATCGGATCGTCCCCACGACTACGGGCCAAAGATGTCCAGCCGCCGACATGTCCGACGACTATAGGGTCGTCCCCACGACCACGGGCCAAAGTTGGCCAGCCGCCGACATGTCCGACGACTATAGGGTCGTCCCCACGACCCCGGGCCAAAGTTGGCCAGCCGCCGACATGTCCAACGACTATTGGGTCGTCCCCACGACCACGGGCCAAAGTTGGCCAGCCGCCGACATGTCCGACGACTATAGGGTCGTCCCCACGACCCCGGGACTAGATTGGCCCGCCACCGTCATGTCCGACGACAATAGGGTCGTCCCCACGACCCCGGGATTAGAATGGCCAGCCGCCGACATCTCCGACGACTATAGGGTCGTCCCCACGACCCCGGGACTAGATTGGCCGGCCACCGCCATGTCCGACGACAATAGGGTCGTCCCCACGACCGCGGGACTAGGTTGACCTGCCGCCAACATGTCCGACGACTACAGGGTCGTCCCCACGACCCCGGGAATAGATTTCCCCGCCATCGTTATTTCCGACGACTATAGGGTCGTCCCCACGACCACGGGCCAAAGTTGGCCGGCCGCCGAAATATCCGACGACTATAGGATCGTTCCCATGACCCCGGGACTAGATTGGCCCGCCACCGTCATGTCCGACGACTACAGGGTCGTGCCCACGACCCCGGGAATAGATTGTCCCGCCATGGTTATTTCCGACGACTATAGGGTCGTCCCCACGACCCCGGGACTAGATTGGCCCGCCACCGACTTGTCCGACCACTATAGGGTCGTCCCCACGACCCCGGGCACATTGGGCAAGTCGCCGACATGTCCCCACAACCCCGGCACTAGATTGGCCCGCCACCGTCATGTCCGACGACTATAGGGTCGTCCCCACGACCCCGGGACTAGATTAGCCCGCCACCGTCATGTCCGACGAATATACGGTCGTCCCCACGACCCCGGGCCAATAATGGCCAATCGCCGACATGTCCGATGACTATAAGGTCGTCTCCACGACCCCGGGCCAAAGTTGGCCCGCCGCCGACATGTCCGACGACTATAGGGTCTTCCCCACGACCCCGGGACTAGAATGGCCAGCCGCCGACATGTCCGACGACTATACGGTCGTCCCCACGACCACGGGCCAAAGTTGGCCAGCCGCCGACATGTCCGACGACTATACGGTCGTCCCCACGACCACGGGCCAAAGTTGGCCAGCCGCCGACATGTCCGACGACTATAGGGTCGTCCCCACGACCCCGGGACTAGATTGGCCCGCCACCGTCATGTCCGACGACAATAGGGTCGTCCCCACGACCCCGGGATTAGAATGGCCAGCCGCCGACATGTCCGACGACTATAGGGTCGTCCCCACGACCCCGGGACTAGATTGGCCCGCCACCGTCATGTCCGACGACAATAGGGTCGTCCCCACGACCCCGGGACTAGAATGGCCAGCCGCCGACATGTCCGACGACTATACAGTCGTCCCCACGACCACGGGCCAAAGTTGGCCAGCCGCCGACATTTCCAACGACTATAGGGTCGTCCCCACAATCACAGACCAAAGTTGGCCAGCCGCCGACATGTCCGACGACTATTGGGTCTTCCCCACGACCACGGGCCAAAGTTGGCCAGCCGCCGACATGTCCGAAGACTATAGGGTCGTCCCCACGACCCCGGGACTAGATTGGCCCGCCACCGTCATGTCCGACGAATATACGGTCGTCCCCACGACCCCGGGCCAATAATGGCCAATCGCCGACATGTCCGATGACTATAGGGTCGTACCTACGACCCCGGGACTTGATTGGCCCGGCACCGTCATATCCATCGACTATCGGATCGTCCCCACGACCACGGGCCAAAGTTGGCTAGCCGCCGACATGTCCGACGACTATTGGTTCGTCCCCACGACCACGGGCCAAAGTTGGCCAGCCGCCGACATGTCCGACGACTATAGGGTCGTCCCCACGACCCCGGGACTAGATTGGCCCGCCATCGTCATGTCCAACGACTATAGGGTCGTTTCCACAACCACAGGCCAAAGTTGGCCAGCCGCCGACATGTCCAACGACTATTGGGTCGTCCCCACGACCACGGGCCAAAGTTGGCCAGCCGCCGACATGTCCGACGACTATAGTGTCGTCCCCACGACCCCGGTACTAGATTGGCCCGCCGCCGACATGTCCGACGACTATAGAGTCGTCCCCACGACACCGGGCCAAAGTTGGCCAGCCACCGACATGTCCGACGACTATAGGGTCGTCCCCACGACTCCGGGAATAGATTGGCCCGCCACCGTCATGTCCGGTGACTATCGGATCGTCCCCACGACTACGGGCCAAAGTTGGCCAGCCGCCGACATGTCCAACGACTATTGGGTCGTCTCCACGACCACGGGCCAATGTTGGCCAGCCGCCGACATGTCCGACGACTATAGGGTCGTCCCCACGACCACGGGCCAAAGTTGGCCAGCCGCCGAAATGTCCGACGACTATAGGGTCGTCCCCACGACCTCGGGACTAGATTGGCCCGCTACCGTCATGTCCGACGACTATAGGGTCGTCCCCACGACCACGGGCCAAAGTTGGCCTGCCGCCGAAATGTCCGACGACTGTAGGGTCGTCCCCGCGACCACGGGACTAGATTGGCCCGCCACCGTCATGTCTGACGACTATAGGGTCGTCCCCACGACCCCGGGCCAATGTTGGCCAATCGCCGACATGTCCGACGACTATAGGGTCGTCCCTACGACCCCGGGACTAGATTGGCCCGCCACCGTCATGTCCAACGACTATAGGGTCGTCCCCACGACCCCGGGTCTAGGTTGGCCAGCCGCCGACATGTCCGACGGCTAAACAGTCGTCCCCACGACCCCGGGCCAAAGATGGCCAGCCGCCGACATGTCCGACGACTATAGGGTCGTCCCCACGACCCCGGGCCAATGTTGGCCAATCGCCGACATGTCCAACGACTATAGGGTCGTCCCAACGACCCCGGGACTAGATTAGCCCGCCACCGTCATGTCCAACATCAATAGGGTCGTCCCCACGACCACGGGCCAAAGTTGGCATGCCGCCGAAATGTCCGACGACTATCGGGTCGTCCCCACGACCCCGGGACTAGATTGGCCCGCCACCGTCATGTCCGACGATTATAGGGTCGTCCCCACGACCGCGAGACTAGATTGGCCCGCCACCGTCATGTCCGACGACAATAGGGTCGTCCCCACGACCCCGGGTCCAGGTTGGCCAGCCGCCGACATTTCCGACGACTACAGAGTCGTCCCCACGACACCGGGCCAAAGTTGGCCAGCCGCCGACAAGTCCGACGACTATAGGGTCGTCCCCACGACCCCGGGACTAGATTGGTCCGCCACCGTCATGTCCGACGACTATAGGGTCGTCCCCACGACCCCGGGCCAAAGTTGGCCAGCCGCCGACATGTCCGACGACTATAGGGTCGTCCCCACGATCCCGAGACTAGATTGGCCCGCCACCGTCATGTCCGACGACAATAGGGTCGTCTCCACGACCCCGGGTCCAGGTTGGCCAGCCGCCGACATTTCCGACGACTATAGAGTCGTCCCCACGACACCGGGCCAAAGTTGGCCAGCCGCCGACATGTCCGACGACATGAGGGTCGTCCCCACGACCCCGGGACTAGATTGGCCCGCCACCGTCATGTCCGACGATTATAGGGTCGTCCCCACGACCGCGAGACTAGATTAGCCCGCCACCGTCATGTCCGACGACAATAGGGTCGTCCCCACGACCCCGGGCCAAAGTTGGCCAGCCGCCGACATGTCCGACGACTATAGGGTCGTCCCCACGATCCCGAGACTAGATTGGCCCGCCACCGTCATGTCCGACGACAATAGGGTCGTCTCCACGACCCCGGGTCCAGGTTGGCCAGCCGCCGACATTTCCGACGACTATAGAGTCGTCCCCACGACACCGGGCCAAAGTTGGCCAGCCGCCGACATGTCCGACGACATGAGGGTCGTCCCCACGACCCCGGGACTAGATTGGCCCGCCACCGTCATGTCCGACGATTATAGGGTCGTCCCCACGACCGCGAGACTAGATTAGCCCGCCACCGTCATGTCCGACGACAATAGGGTCGTCCCCACGACCCCGGGTCCAGGTTGGCCAGCCGCCGACATTTCCGACGACTATAGAGTCGTCCCCACGCCACCGGGCCAAAGATGTCCAGCCGCCGTCTTGTCCGACGACTATAGGGTCGTCCCCACGACCCCGGGACTAGGTTGGCCAGCCGCCGACATGTCCGACGACTATAGGGTCGTCCCCACGACCCCGGGCCAATGTTGGCCAATCGCCGACATGTCCGACGACTATAGGGTCGTCCCTACGACCCCGGGACTAGATTGGCCCGCCACCGTCATGTCCAACGACTATAGGGTCGTCCCCACGACCACGGGCCAAAGTTGGCATGCCGCCGACATGTCCGACGACTATAGGGTCGTCCCCACGACCCCGGGCCAAAGTTGGCCAGCCGCCGACATGTCCGACGACTATTGGGTCGTCTTTACGACCACGAGCCAAAGTTGGCCAGCCGCCGAAATGTCCGACGACTATAGGGTCGTCCCCACGACCACGGGCCAAAGTTGGCCAGCCGCCGACATGTCCGACGACTATAGGGTCGTCCCCACGACCCGGGACTAGATTGGCCCGCCACCGTCAAGTCCGACGACTATAGGCTCGTCCCCACGACCCCGGGCCAAAGTTGGCCAGCCGCCGACATGTCCGACGACTATTGGGTCGTCCCCACGACCACGGGCCAAAGTTGGCCAGCCGCCGACATGTCCGACGACTATTGGGTCGTCCCCACGACCACGGGCCAAATTTGGCCAGCCGCCGACATGTCCGACGACTATAGGGTCGTCCCCACGACCCCGGGACTAGATTGGCCAGCCGCCGACATGTCCGACGACTATAGAGTCGTCCCCACGACCCCGGGCCAAAGTTGGCCAGCCGCCGACATGTCCGAAGACTATAGGGTCGTCCCCACGACCCCGGGACTAGATTGGCCAGCCGCCGACATGTCCGACGACTATAGGGTCGTCCCCACGACCACGGGCCAAAGTTGGCCAGCCGCCGAAATGTCCGACGACTATAGGGTCGTCCCCACGACCTCGGGACTAGATTGGCCCGCTACCGACATGTCCGACGACTATAGGGTCGTCCCCACGACCCCGGGCCAAAGTTGGCAAGCCGCCGAAATGTCCGACGACTGTAGGGTCGCCCCCACGACCCCGGGGCTAGGTTGGCCAGCCGCCGACATGTCCGACGACTATACGGTCGTCCCCACGACCTCGGGACTAGATTGGCCGCCACCGTCATGTCCAACGACTATAGGGTCGTCCCCACGACCATGGGCCAAAGTTGGCCAGCCGCCGATATGTCCAACGACTATTGGGTCGTCCCCACGACCACGGGCCAAAGTTAGCCAGCCGCCGACATGTCCGACGACTATAGGATCGTCCCCACGACCCCGGGCCAAAGTTGGCAAGCCGCCGAAATGTCCGACGACTGTAGGGTCGCCCCCACGACCCCGGGGCTAGGTTGGCCAGCCGCCGACATGTCCGACGACTATACGGTCGTCCCCACGACCTCGGGACTAGGTTGGCCAGCCGCCGACATGTCCGACGACTATAGGGTTGTCCCCACGACCCCGGGCCAAAGTTGGCAAGCCGCCGAAATGTCCGACAACTGTAGGGTCGCCCCCACGACCCCGGGACAATGTTGGCCAATCGCCGACATGTCCGACGACTATAGGGTCGTTCCTACGACCCCGGAACTAGATTGGCCCGCCACCGTCATGTCCAACGACTATAGGGTCGTCCCCACAACCCCGGGACTAGGTTGACAAGCCGCCAACACGTCCGACGACGGCCAAAGTTGGCAAGCCGCCGAAATGTCCGACGACTATAGGGTCGTCCCCACGACCCCGGGATTAGATTGGCCCGCCACCGTCATGTCCGACAACTATCGGATCGTACCCACGACCACGGGACAAGCTTGGCCCGCCGCCGACTTGTACGACGACTATAGGGTCGTCCCCACGACCCCGGGACTAGATTGGCCCACCACCGGCATGTCCAACGACTATAGGGTCGTCCCCACGACCCCGGGACTAGGTTGACAAGCCGCCAACATGTCCGACGACTATAGGGTCGTCCCCACGACCCCGGGCCAAAGGTGGCATGCCGCCGAAATGTCCGACGACTATAGGGTCGTCCCCACGACCACGGGCCAAAGTTGGCAAGCCGCCGAAATGTCCGACGACTGTAGGGTCGTCCCCACGACCCCGGGACTAGATTGGCCCACCACCGTCATGTCCAACGACTATAGGGTCGTCCCCACGACCCCGGGACTAGGTTGACAAGCCGCCAACATGTCCGACGACTATAGGGTCGTCCCCACGACCCCGGGCCAAAGGTGGCATGCCGCCGAAATGTCCGACCACTATAGGGTCGTCCCCACGACCCCGGGACTAGATTGGCCCGCCATCGTCATGTCCAACGACAATAGGGTCGTCCCCACGACCCCGGGACTAGGTTGACAAGCCGCCAACATGTCCGACGACTATAGGGTCGTCCCCACGACCCCGGGCCAAAGATGGCATGCCGCCGAAATGGCCGACGACTATAGGGTCGTCCCCAGGACCGCGGGCCAAAGATGTCAAGCCGCCGTCTTCTCCGACGACTATAGGGTCGTCCCCACGACCACGGGCCAAAGTTAGCCAGCCGCCGACATGTCCGACGACTATAGGGTCGCCCCACGACCCCGGGCCAAAGTTGGCAAGCCGCCGAAATGTCCGACGACTGTAGGGTCGCCCCCACGACCCCGGGGCTAGGTTGGCCAGCCGCCGACATGTCCGACGACTACACGGTCGTCCCCACGACCTCGGGACTAGATTGGCCCGCCACCGTCATGTCCAACGACTATAGGGTCGTCCCCACGACCATGGGCCAAAGTTGGCCAGCCGCCGATATGTCCAACGACTATTGGGTCGTCCCCACGACCACGGGCCAAAGTTAGCCAGCCGCCGACATGTCCGACGACTATAGGATCGTCCCCACGACTCCGGGCCAAAGTTGGACAGCCGCCGACATGTCCGACTACTATAGGGTCGTCCCCAGGACCTCGGGTCTAGATTGGCCCGCTACCGTCGTGTCCGAAGACTATAGGGTCGTCCCCACGACCACGGGACTAGATTGGCCCGCCACCGCCATGTTCGACGACAATAGGGTCGTCCCCACGACCCCGGGTCTAGGTTGGCCAGCCGCCGACATGTCCGACGACAATCGGATCGTCCCCACGACCACGCGCCAAAGTTGGCCAGCCGCCGACATGTCCGACGACTATAGGGTCGTCCCCACGACCCCGGGCCAATGTTGGCCAATCGCCGACATGTCCAACGACTATAGGGTCGTCCCTACGACCCCGGGACTAGATTAGCCCGCCACCGTCATGTCCAACATCTATAGGGTCGTCCCCACGACCACGGGCCAAAGTTGGCATGCCGCCGAAATGTCCGACGACTATAGGGTCGTCCCCATGACCCCGGGACTAGATTGGCCCGCCACCGTCATGTCCGACGATTATAGGGTCGTCCCCACGACCGCGAGACTAGATTGGCCCGCCACCGTCATGTCCGACGACAATAGGGTCGTCCCCACGACCCCGGGTCCAGGTTGGCCAGCCGCCGACATTTCCGACGACTACAGAGTCGTCCCCACGACACCGGGCCAAAGTTGGCCAGCCGCCGACAAGTCCGACGACTATAGGGTCGTCCCCACGACCCCGGGACTAGATTGGTCCGCCACCGTCATGTCCGACGACTATAGGGTCGTCCCCACGACCCCGGGCCAAAGTTGGCCAGCCGCCGACATGTCCGACGACTATAGGGTCGTCCCCACGATCCCGAGACTAGATTGGCCCGCCACCGTCATGTCCGACGACAATAGGGTCGTCCCCACGACCCCGGGTCCAGGTTGGCCAGCCGCCGACATTTCCGACGACTATAGAGTCGTCCCCACGACACCGGGCCAAAGTTGGCCAGCCGCCGACATGTCCGACGACATGAGGGTCGTCCCCACGACCCCGGGACTAGATTGGCCCGCCACCGTCATGTCCGACGATTATAGGGTCGTCCCCACGACCGCGAGACTAGATTAGCCCGCCACCGTCATGTCCGACGACAATAGGGTCGTCCCCACGACCCCGGGTCCAGGTTGGCCAGCCGCCGACATTTCCGACGACTATAGAGTCGTCCCCACGCCACCGGGCCAAAGTTGGCCAGCCGCCGACATGTCGGACGACTATAGGGTCGTCCCCACGACCCCGGGACAAGGTTAGCCCGCCGCCGACTTGTCCGACGACTATAGGGTCGTACACACGACCCTGGGACTAGGCTGACAAGCCGCCAACATGTCCGACGACTATAGGGTCGTCCCCACGACCCCGGGCCAAAGATGTCCAGACGCCGTCTTGTCCGACGACTATAGGGTCGTCCCCACGACCCCGGGACTAGGTTGGCCAGCCGCCGACATGTCCGACGACTATAGGGTCGTCCCCACGACCCCGGGCCAATGTTGGCCAATCGCCGACATGTCCGACGACTATAGGGTCGTCCCTACGACCCCGGGACTAGATTGGCCCGCCACCGTCATGTCCAACGACTATAGGGTCGTCCCCACGACCACGGGCCAAAGTTGGCATGCCGCCGACATGTCCGACGACTATAGGGTCGTCCCCACGACCCCGGGACTAGATTGGCCCGCCACCGTCATGTCCAACGATTATAGGGTCATCCCCACGACCCCGGGACTAGATTGGCCCGCCACCGTCATGTCCGACGATTATAGGGTCGTCCCCACGACCCCGGGACAAGCTTGGCCCGCCGCCGACTTGTCCGACGACTATAGGGTCGTCCCCACGACACCGGGACTAGATTGGCCCGCCACCGTCATGTCCGACGACAATAGGGTCGTCCCCACGACCCCGGGTCTAGGTTGGCCAGCCGCCGACATGTCCGACGACTATAGAGTCGTCCCCACGACCCCGGGACTAGATTGGCCAGCCGCCGACATGTCCGACGACTATAGAGTCGTCCCCACGACCCCGGGCCAAAGTTGGCCAGCCGCCGACATGTCCGAAGACTATAGGGTCGTCCCCACGACCCCGGGACTAGATTGGCCAGCCGCCGACATGTCCGACGACTATAGGGTCGTCCCCACGACCACGGGCCAAAGTTGGCCAGCCGCCGAAATGTCCGACGACTATAGGGTCGTCCCCATGACCCCGGGACTAGATTGGCCCGCCACCGTCATGTCCGACGACTATAGGGTCGTCCCCACGACCCCGGGATTAGATTGGCCCGCCACCGTCATGTCCGACAACTATCGGATCGTACCCACGACCACGGGACAAGCTTGGCCCGCCGCCGACTTGTACGACGACTATAGGGTCGTCCCCACGACCCCGGGACTAGATTGGCCCACCACCGGCATGTCCAACGACTATAGGGTCGTCCCCACGACCCCGGGACTAGGTTGACAAGCCGCCAACATGTCCGACGACTATAGGGTCGTCCCCACGACCCCGGGCCAAAGGTGGCATGCCGCCGAAATGTCCGACGACTATAGGGTCGTCCCCACGACCACGGGCCAAAGTTGGCAAGCCGCCGAAATGTCCGACGACTGTAGGGTCGTCCCCACGACCCCGGGACTAGATTGGCCCACCACCGTCATGTCCAACGACTATAGGGTCGTCCCCACGACCCCGGGACTAGGTTGACAAGCCGCCAACATGTCCGACGACTATAGGGTCGTCCCCACGACCCCGGGCCAAAGGTGGCATGCCGCCGAAATGTCCGACCACTATAGGGTCGTCCCCACGACCCCGGGACTAGATTGGCCCGCCATCGTCATGTCCAACGACAATAGGGTCGTCCCCACGACCCCGGGACTAGGTTGACAAGCCGCCAACATGTCCGACGACTATAGGGTCGTCCCCACGACCCCGGGCCAAAGATGGCATGCCGCCGAAATGGCCGACGACTATAGGGTCGTCCCCAGGACCGCGGGCCAAAGATGTCAAGCCGCCGTCTTCTCCGACGACTATAGGGTCGTCCCCACGACCACGGGCCAAAGTTAGCCAGCCGCCGACATGTCCGACGACTATAGGGTCGCCCCACGACCCCGGGCCAAAGTTGGCAAGCCGCCGAAATGTCCGACGACTGTAGGGTCGCCCCCACGACCCCGGGGCTAGGTTGGCCAGCCGCCGACATGTCCGACGACTACACGGTCGTCCCCACGACCTCGGGACTAGATTGGCCCGCCACCGTCATGTCCAACGACTATAGGGTCGTCCCCACGACCATGGGCCAAAGTTGGCCAGCCGCCGATATGTCCAACGACTATTGGGTCGTCCCCACGACCACGGGCCAAAGTTAGCCAGCCGCCGACATGTCCGACGACTATAGGATCGTCCCCACGACTCCGGGCCAAAGTTGGACAGCCGCCGACATGTCCGACTACTATAGGGTCGTCCCCAGGACCTCGGGTCTAGATTGGCCCGCTACCGTCGTGTCCGAAGACTATAGGGTCGTCCCCACGACCACGGGACTAGATTGGCCCGCCACCGCCATGTTCGACGACAATAGGGTCGTCCCCACGACCCCGGGTCTAGGTTGGCCAGCCGCCGACATGTCCGACGACAATCGGATCGTCCCCACGACCACGCGCCAAAGTTGGCCAGCCGCCGACATGTCCGACGACTATAGGGTCGTCCCCACGACCCCGGGCCAATGTTGGCCAATCGCCGACATGTCCAACGACTATAGGGTCGTCCCTACGACCCCGGGACTAGATTAGCCCGCCACCGTCATGTCCAACATCTATAGGGTCGTCCCCACGACCACGGGCCAAAGTTGGCATGCCGCCGAAATGTCCGACGACTATAGGGTCGTCCCCATGACCCCGGGACTAGATTGGCCCGCCACCGTCATGTCCGACGATTATAGGGTCGTCCCCACGACCGCGAGACTAGATTGGCCCGCCACCGTCATGTCCGACGACAATAGGGTCGTCCCCACGACCCCGGGTCCAGGTTGGCCAGCCGCCGACATTTCCGACGACTACAGAGTCGTCCCCACGACACCGGGCCAAAGTTGGCCAGCCGCCGACAAGTCCGACGACTATAGGGTCGTCCCCACGACCCCGGGACTAGATTGGTCCGCCACCGTCATGTCCGACGACTATAGGGTCGTCCCCACGACCCCGGGCCAAAGTTGGCCAGCCGCCGACATGTCCGACGACTATAGGGTCGTCCCCACGATCCCGAGACTAGATTGGCCCGCCACCGTCATGTCCGACGACAATAGGGTCGTCCCCACGACCCCGGGTCCAGGTTGGCCAGCCGCCGACATTTCCGACGACTATAGAGTCGTCCCCACGACACCGGGCCAAAGTTGGCCAGCCGCCGACATGTCCGACGACATGAGGGTCGTCCCCACGACCCCGGGACTAGATTGGCCCGCCACCGTCATGTCCGACGATTATAGGGTCGTCCCCACGACCGCGAGACTAGATTAGCCCGCCACCGTCATGTCCGACGACAATAGGGTCGTCCCCACGACCCCGGGTCCAGGTTGGCCAGCCGCCGACATTTCCGACGACTATAGAGTCGTCCCCACGCCACCGGGCCAAAGTTGGCCAGCCGCCGACATGTCGGACGACTATAGGGTCGTCCCCACGACCCCGGGACAAGGTTAGCCCGCCGCCGACTTGTCCGACGACTATAGGGTCGTACACACGACCCTGGGACTAGGCTGACAAGCCGCCAACATGTCCGACGACTATAGGGTCGTCCCCACGACCCCGGGCCAAAGATGTCCAGACGCCGTCTTGTCCGACGACTATAGGGTCGTCCCCACGACCCCGGGACTAGGTTGGCCAGCCGCCGACATGTCCGACGACTATAGGGTCGTCCCCACGACCCCGGGCCAATGTTGGCCAATCGCCGACATGTCCGACGACTATAGGGTCGTCCCTACGACCCCGGGACTAGATTGGCCCGCCACCGTCATGTCCAACGACTATAGGGTCGTCCCCACGACCACGGGCCAAAGTTGGCATGCCGCCGACATGTCCGACGACTATAGGGTCGTCCCCACGACCCCGGGACTAGATTGGCCCGCCACCGTCATGTCCAACGATTATAGGGTCATCCCCACGACCCCGGGACTAGATTGGCCCGCCACCGTCATGTCCGACGATTATAGGGTCGTCCCCACGACCCCGGGACAAGCTTGGCCCGCCGCCGACTTGTCCGACGACTATAGGGTCGTCCCCACGACACCGGGACTAGATTGGCCCGCCACCGTCATGTCCGACGACAATAGGGTCGTCCCCACGACCCCGGGTCTAGGTTGGCCAGCCGCCGACATGTCCGACGACTATAGAGTCGTCCCCACGACCCCGGGACTAGATTGGCCAGCCGCCGACATGTCCGACGACTATAGAGTCGTCCCCACGACCCCGGGCCAAAGTTGGCCAGCCGCCGACATGTCCGAAGACTATAGGGTCGTCCCCACGACCCCGGGACTAGATTGGCCAGCCGCCGACATGTCCGACGACTATAGGGTCGTCCCCACGACCACGGGCCAAAGTTGGCCAGCCGCCGAAATGTCCGACGACTATAGGGTCGTCCCCACGACCTCGGGACTAGATTGGCCCGCTACCGTCATGTCCGACGACTATAGGGTCGTCCCCACGACCCCGGGCCAAAGTTGGCAAGCCGCCGAAATGTCCGACGACTGTAGGGTCGCCCCCACGACCCCGGGGCTAGGTTGGCCAGCCGCCGACATGTCCGACGACTATACGGTCGTCCCCACGACCTCGGGACTAGATTGGCCCGCCACCGTCATGTCCAACGACTATAGGGTCGTCCCCACGACCATGGGCCAAAGTTGGCCAGCCGCCGATATGTCCAACGACTATTGGGTCGTCCCCACGACCACGGGCCAAAGTTAGCCAGCCGCCGACATGTCCGACGACTATAGGATCGTCCCCACGACCCCGGGCCAAAGTTGGCAAGCCGCCGAAATGTCCGACGACTGTAGGGTCGCCCCCACGACCCCGGGGCTAGGTTGGCCAGCCGCCGACATGTCCGACGACTATAGGGTTGTCCCCACGACCCCGGGCCAAAGTTGGCAAGCCGCCGAAATGTCCGACAACTGTAGGGTCGCCCCCACGACCCCGGGACAATGTTGGCCAATCGCCGACATGTCCGACGACTATAGGGTCGTTCCTACGACCCCGGAACTAGATTGGCCCGCCACCGTCATGTCCAACGACTATAGGGTCGTCCCCACAACCCCGGGACTAGGTTGACAAGCCGCCAACACGTCCGACGACGGCCAAAGTTGGCAAGCCGCCGAAATGTCCGACGACTATAGGGTCGTCCCCACGACCCCGGGACTAGATTGGCCCGCCACCGTCATGTCCGACAACTATCGGATCGTACCCACGACCACGGGACAAGCTTGGCCCGCCGCCGACTTGTACGACGACTATAGGGTCGTCCCCACGACCCCGGGACTAGATTGGCCCACCACCGTCATGTCCAACGACTATAGGGTCGTCCCCACGACCCCGGGACTAGGTTGACAAGCCGCCAACATGTCCGACGACTATAGGGTCGTCCCCACGACCCCGGGACTAGGCTGACAAGCCGCCAACATATGCGACGACTATAGGGTCGTCCCCACGACCGCGGGCCAAAGATGTCCAGCCGCCGTCTTGTCCGACGACTATAGGGTCGTCCCCACGACCTCGGGACTAGGTTGGCCAGCCGCCGACATGTCCGACGACTATAGAGTCGTCCCCACGACACCGGGCCAAAGTTGGCCAGCCGCTGACATGTCCAACGACTATCGGATCGTCCCCACGACCACGGGCCAAAGTTGGCCAGCCGCCGACATGTCCGACGACTATTGGATCGTCCCCACGACCACGGGCCAAAGTTGGCCAGCCGCCGACATGTCCGACGACTATTGGGTCGTCCCCACGACCACGGGCCAAAGTTGGCCAGCCGCCGACATGTCCGACGACTATAGGGTCGTCCCCACGACCTCGGGACTAGGTTGGCCAGCCGCCGACATGTCCGACGACTATAGGGTCGTCTTTACGACCACGAGCCAAAGGTGGCCAGCCGCCGAAATGTCCGACGACTATAGGGTCGTCCCCACGACCCCGGGCCAATGTTGGCCAATCGCCGACATCTCCGACGACTATAGGGTCGTCCCCACGACCCCGGGACTAGATTGGCCCGCCATCGTCATGTCCAACGACAATAGGGTCGTCCCCACGACCCCGGGACTAGGTTGACAAGCCGCCAACATGTCCGACGACTATAGGGTCGTCCCCACGACCCCGGGCCAAAGATGGCATGCCGCCGAAATGGCCGACGACTATAGGGTCGTCCCCAGGACCGCGGGCCAAAGATGTCAAGCCGCCGTCTTCTCCGACGACTATAGGGTCGTCCCCACGACCACGGGCCAAAGTTAGCCAGCCGCCGACATGTCCGACGACTATAGGGTCGCCCCACGACCCCGGGCCAAAGTTGGCAAGCCGCCGAAATGTCCGACGACTGTAGGGTCGCCCCCACGACCCCGGGGCTAGGTTGGCCAGCCGCCGACATGTCCGACGACTATACGGTCGTCCCCACGACCTCGGGACTAGATTGGCCCGCCACCGTCATGTCCAACGACTATAGGGTCGTCCCCACGACCATGGGCCAAAGTTGGCCAGCCGCCGATATGTCCAACGACTATTGGGTCGTCCCCACGACCACGGGCCAAAGTTAGCCAGCCGCCGACATGTCCGACGACTATAGGATCGTCCCCACGACCCCGGGCCAAAGTTGGCAAGCCGCCGAAATGTCCGACGACTGTAGGGTCGCCCCCACGACCCCGGGGCTAGGTTGGCCAGCCGCCGACATGTCCGACGACTATACGGTCGTCCCCACGACCTCGGGACTAGGTTGGCCAGCCGCCGACATGTCCGACGACTATAGGGTTGTCCCCACGACCCCGGGCCAAAGTTGGCAAGCCGCCGAAATGTCCGACAACTGTAGGGTCGCCCCCACGACCCCGGGACAATGTTGGCCAATCGCCGACATGTCCGACGACTATAGGGTCGTTCCTACGACCCCGGAACTAGATTGGCCCGCCACCGTCATGTCCAACGACTATAGGGTCGTCCCCACAACCCCGGGACTAGGTTGACAAGCCGCCAACACGTCCGACGACGGCCAAAGTTGGCAAGCCGCCGAAATGTCCGACGACTATAGGGTCGTCCCCACGACCCCGGGATTAGATTGGCCCGCCACCGTCATGTCCGACAACTATCGGATCGTACCCACGACCACGGGACAAGCTTGGCCCGCCGCCGACTTGTACGACGACTATAGGGTCGTCCCCACGACCCCGGGACTAGATTGGCCCACCACCGGCATGTCCAACGACTATAGGGTCGTCCCCACGACCCCGGGACTAGGTTGACAAGCCGCCAACATGTCCGACGACTATAGGGTCGTCCCCACGACCCCGGGCCAAAGGTGGCATGCCGCCGAAATGTCCGACGACTATAGGGTCGTCCCCACGACCACGGGCCAAAGTTGGCAAGCCGCCGAAATGTCCGACGACTGTAGGGTCGTCCCCACGACCCCGGGACTAGATTGGCCCACCACCGTCATGTCCAACGACTATAGGGTCGTCCCCACGACCCCGGGACTAGGTTGACAAGCCGCCAACATGTCCGACGACTATAGGGTCGTCCCCACGACCCCGGGCCAAAGGTGGCATGCCGCCGAAATGTCCGACGACTATAGGGTCGTCCCCACGACCTCGGGACTAGGTTGGCCAGCCGCCGACATGTCCGACGACTATAGGGTCGTCCCCACGACCCCGGGCCAATGTTGGCCAATCGCCGACATGTCCGACGACTATAGGGTCGTCCCTACGACCCCGGGACTAGATTGGCCCGCCACCGTCATGTCCAACGACTATAGGGTCGTCCGCACGACCACGGGCCAAAGTTGGCATGCCGCCGACATGTCCGACGACTATAGGGTCGTCCCCACGACCCCGGGACTAGATTGGCCCGCCACCGTCATGTCCAACGATTATAGGGTCATCCCCACGACCCCGGGACTAGATTGGCCCGCCACCGTCATGTCCGACGATTATAGGGTCGTCCCCACGACCCCGGGACAAGCTTGGCCCGCCGCCGACTTGTCCGACGACTATAGGGTCGTCCCCACGACACCGGGACTAGATTGGCCCGCCACCGTCATGTCCGACGACAATAGGGTCGTCCCCACGACCCCGGGTCTAGGTTGGCCAGCTGCCGACATGTCCGACGACTATAGAGTCGTCCCCACGACACCGGGCCAAAGTTGGCATGCCGCCGACATGTCCGACGACTATAGGGTCGTCCCCACGACCCCGGGACTAGATTGGCCCGCCACCGTCATGTCCAACGATTATAGGGTCATCCCCACGACCCCGGGACTAGATTGGCCCGCCACCGTCATGTCCAACGAGTATAGGGTCGTCCCCACGACCACGGGCCAAAGTTGGCATGCCGCCGACATGTCCGACGACTATAGGGTCGTACCCACGACCCTGGGACTAGGCTGACAAGCCGCCAACATGTCCGACGACTATAGGGTCGTCCCCACGACCCCGGGCCAAAGATGTCCAGACGCCGTCTTGTCCGACGACTATAGGGTCGTCCCCACGACCCCGGGACAAGCTTGACCCGCCGCCGAATTGTTCGACGACTATAGGGTCGTCCCCACGACCCCGGGCCAATGTTGGCCAATCGCCGACATGTCCGACGACTATAGGGTCGTCCCTACGACCCCGGGACTAGATTGGCCCGCCACCGTCATGTCCAACGATTATAGGGTCATCCCCACGACCCCGGGACTAGATTGGCCCGCCACCGTCATGTCCGACGATTATAGGGTCGTCCCCACGACCCCGGGACAAGCTTGGCCCGCCGCCGACTTGTCCGACGACTATAGGGTCGTCCCCACGACACCGGGACTAGATTGGCCCGCCACCGTCATGTCCGACGACAATAGGGTCGTCCCCACGACCCCGGGTCTAGGTTGGCCAGCCGCCGACATGTCCGACGACTATAGAGTCGTCCCCACGACACCGGGCCAATGTTGGACAGCCGCCGACATGTCCGACTACTATAGGGTCGTCCCGAGGACCTCGGGTCTAGATTGGCCCGCTACCGTCATGTCCGGAGACTATAGGGTCGTCCCCACGACCACGGGACTAGATTGGCCCGCCACCGCCATGTCCGACGACAATAGGGTCGTCCCCACGACCCCGGGTCTAGGTTGGCCAGCCGCCGACTTGTCCGACGATTATAGGGTCGTACCCACGACCCCGGGACTAGGCTGACAAGCCGCCAACATGTCCGACGACTATAGGGTCGTCCCCACGACCCCGGGCCAAAGATGTCCAGCCGCCGTCTTGTCCGACGACTATAGGGTCGTCCCCACGACCCCGAGTCCAGGTTGGCCAGCCGCCGACATTCCGACGACTATAGAGTCGTCCCCACGACCCCGGGCCAAAGTTGGCCAGCCGCCGACATGTCCGACGACTATAGGGTCGTCCCCACGACCCCGAGACTAGATTGGCCCGCCACCGTCATGTCCGACGACAATAGGGTCGTCCCCACGACCCCGGGTCCAGGTTGGCCAGCCGCCGACATTTCCGACGACTGTAGGGTCGTCCCCACGACCCCGGGACTAGATTGGCCCGCCACCGTCAAGTCCGACGACTATAGGGTCGTCCCCACGACCTCGGGACTAGGTTGGCCAGCCGCCGACATGTCCGACGACTATAGGGTCGTCCCCACGACCCCGGGCCAATGTTGGCCAATCGCCGACATGTCCGACGACTATAGGGTCGTCCCTACGACCCCGGGACTAGATTGGCCCGCCACCGTCATGTCCAACGACTATAGGGTCGCCCCACGACCACGGGCCAAAGTTGGCATGCCGCCGACATGTCCGACGACTATTGGATCGTCCCCACGACCACGGGCCAATGTTGGCCAGCCGCCGACATGTCCGACGACTATAGGGTCGTCCCCACGACCCCGGGACTAGATTGGCCCGCCACCGTCATGTCCGACGACAATAGGGTTGTCCCCACGACCCCGGGTCTAGGTTGGCCAGCCGCCGACTTGTCCGACGACTATAGGGTCGTACCCACGACCCCGGGCCAAAGATGTCCAGCCTCCGTCTTGTCCGACGACTATAGGGTCGTCCCCACGACCCCGAGTCCAGGTTGGCCAGCCGCCGACATTCCGACGACTATAGAGTCGTTCCCACGACCCCGGGCCAAAGTTGGCCAGCCGCCGACATGTCCGACGACTATAGGGTCGTCCCCACGACCCCGGGACTAGATTGGTCCGCCACCGTCATGTCCGACGACTATAGGGTCGTCCCCACGACCCCGGGCCAAAGTTGGCCAGCCGCCGACATGTCCGACGACTATAGGGTCGTCCCCACGACACCGGGACTAGATTGGCCCGCCACCGTCATGTCCGACGACAATAGGGTCGTCCCCACGACCCCGGGTCTAGGTTGGCCAATCGCCGACATGTCCAACGACTATAGGGTCGTCCCTACGACCCCGGGACTAGATTAGCCCGCCACCGTCATGTCCAACAACTATAGGGTCGTCCCCACGACCACGGGCCAAAGTTGGCATGCCGCCGAAATGTCCGACGACTATAGAGTCGTCCCCACGACACCGGGCCAAAGTTGGCCAGCCGCCGACATGTCCGACGACATGAGGGTCGTCCCCACGACCCCGGGACTAGATTGGCCCGCCACCGTCATGTCCGACGATTATAGGGTCGTCCCCACGACCGCGAGACTAGATTGGCCCGCCACCGTCATGTCCGACGACAATAGGGTCGTCCCCACGACCCCGGGTCCAGGTTGGCCTGCCGCCGTCTTGTCCGACGACTATAGGGTCGTCCCCACGACCCCGGGACTAGATTGGCCCGCCACCGTCACGTCCAACGACTATATGGTCGTCCCCACAACCACGGGCCAAAGTTGGCCAGCCGCCGACATGTCCGACGACTATAGGGTCGTCCCCACGACCTCGGGACTAGGTTGGCCAGCCGTCGACAGGTCCGACGACAATAGGGTCGTCCCCACGACCCCGGGCCAATGTTGGCCAATCGCCGACATGTCCAACGACTATAGGGTCGTCCCTACGACCCCGGGACTAGATTAGCCCGCCACCGTCATGTCCAACGACTATAGGGTCGTCCCCACAACCACCGGCCAATGTTGGCCAGCCGCCGACATGTCCGACGACTATTGGATCGTCCCCACGACAACGGGCCAATGTTGGCCAGCCGCCGACATGTCCGACGACTATAGGGTCGTCCCCAAGACCCCGGGACTAGATTGGTCCGCCACCGTCATGTCCGACGACTATAGGGTCGTCTCCACGACCCCGGGCCAAAGTTGGCCAGCCGCCGACATGTCCGACGACTATAGGGTCGTCCCCACGATCCCGAGACTAGATTGGCCCGCCACCGTCATGTCCGACGACAATAGGGTCGTCCCCACGACCCCGGGTCTAGGTTGGCCAGCCGCCGACTTGTCCGACGACTATAGGGTCGTACCCACGACCCCGGGACTAGGCTGACAAGCCGCCAACATGTCCGACGACTATAGGGTCGTCCCCACGACACCGGGCCAAAGATGTCCAGCCGCCGTCTTGTCCGACGACTATAGGGTCGTCCCCACGACCCCGAGTCCAGGTTGGCCAGCCGCCGACATTCCGACGACTATAGAGTCGTCCCCACGACCCCGGGCCAAAGTTGGCCAGCCGCCGTCATGTCCGACGACTATAGGGTCGTCCCCACGACCCCGGGCCAATGTTGGCCAATCGCCGACATGTCCGACGACTATAGGGTCGTCCCCACGACCCCGGGACTAGATTGGCCCGCCACCGTCATGTCCGACGACAATAGGGTCGTCCCCACGACCCCGGGTCCAGGTTGGCCAGCCGCCGACATTTCCGACGACTATAGAGTCGTCCCCACGACACCGGGCCAAAGTTGGCCAGCCGCCGAGATGTCCGACGACATGAGGGTCGTCCCCACGACCCCGGGACTAGATTAGCCCGCCACCGTCATGTCCGACGATTATAGGGTCGTCCCCACGACCGCGAGACTAGATTGGCCCGCCACCGTCATGTCCGACGACAGTAGGGTCGTCCCCACGACCCCGGGTCCAGGTTGGCCAGCCGCCGTCTTGTCCGACGACTATAGGGTCGTCCCCACGACCCCGGGACTAGATTGGCCCGCCACCGTCACGTCCAACGACTATATGGTCGTCCCCACAACCACGGGCCAAAGTTGGCCAGCCGCCGACATGTCCGACGACTATAGGGTCGTCCCCACGACCTCGGGACTAGGTTGGCCAGCCGCCGACATGTCCGACGACTATAGGGTCGTCCCCACGACCCCGGGCCAATGTTGGCCAATCGCCGACATGTCCGACGACTATAGGGTCGTCCCTACGACCCCGGGACTAGATTGGCCCGCCACCGTCATGTCCAACGACTATAGGGTCGTCCCCACGACCACGGGCCAAAGTTGGCATGCCGCCGACATGTCCGACGACTATAGGGTCGTCCCCACGACCCCGGGACTAGATTGGCCCGCCACCGTCATGTCCGACGATTATAGGGTCGTCCCCACGACCCCGGGACAAGCTTGACCCGCCGCCGAATTGTTCGACGACTATAGGGTCGTCCCCACGACCCCGGGCCAATGTTGGCCAATCGCCGACATGTCCAACGACTATAGGGTCGTCCCTACGACCCCGGGCCTAGATTAGCCCGCCACCGTCATGTCCAACAACTATAGGGTCGTCCCCACGACCACGGGCCAAAGTTGGCATGCCGCCGAAATGTCCGACGACTATAGAGTCGTCCCCACGACACCGGGCCAAAGTTGGCCAGCCGCCGACATGTCCGACGACATGAGGGTCGTCCCCACGACCCCGGGACTAGATTGGCCCGCCACCGTCATGTCCGACGATTATAGGGTCGTCCCCACGACCGCGAGACTAGATTGGCCCGCCACCGTCATGTCCGACGACAATAGGGTCGTCCCCACGACCCCGGGCCAAAGTTGACCAGCCGCCGTCATGTCCGACGACAATAGGGTCGTCCCCACGACCCCGGGTCTAGATTGGCCCGCTACCGTCATGTCCGAACACTATAGGGTCGTCCCTACGACCACGGGACTAGATTGGCCCGCCACCGCCATGTCCGACGACTATAGGGTCGTCCCCACGACCCCGGGCCAAAGATGTCCAGCCGCCGTCTTGTCGGACGACTATAGGGTCGTCCCCACGACCCCGGGACTAGATTGGCCCGCCACCGTCAAGTCCGACGACCCCGGGCCAATGTTGACCAGCCGCCGACATGTCCGACGACTATCGAATCGTCCCCACGACACCGGGCCAAAGTTGGACAGCCGCCGACATGTCCGACGACTATAGGGTCGTCCCCACGACCCCGGGACTAGATTGGCCCGCTACCGTCATGTCCGAACACTATAGGGTCGTCCCTACGACCACGGGACTAGATTGGCCCGCCACCGCCATGTCCGACTACTATAGGGTCGTCCCCACGACCTCGGGTCTAGATTGGCCCGCTACCGTCATGTCCGAACACTATAGGGTCGTCCCTACGACCACGGGACTAGATTGGCCCGCCACCGCCATGTCCGACGACTATAGGGTCGTCCCCACGAACCCGGGACTAGATTGGCCCACCACCGTCAAGTCCGACGACTATTGGGTCGGCCCCACGACCTCGGGAGTAGGTTGGCCAGCCGCCGACATGTCCGACGACTATAGGGTCGTGCCCACGACCCCGGGCCCAAGTTGGCAAGCCGCCGACATGTCCGACGACTATAGGGACGTCCCCACGACCCCTGGACTAGGTTGGCTCACCGCCGACTTGTCCGTCGACAATAGCGTCGTCCCCACGACCCCGGGCCAAAGTTGGCCAGCCGCCGACATTTCCGACGACTATAGAGTCGTCCCCACGACACCGGGCCAAATTTGGCCAGCCGCCGACATGCCCGACGACAATAGGGTCGTCCCCACGACCCCGGGTCTAGGTTGGCCAGCCGCCGACATGTCCGACGACAATCGGATCGTCCCCACGACCACGCACTAAAGTTGGCCAGCCGCCGACATGTCCGACGACTATAGGGTCGTCCCCACGACCCCGGGACTAGATTGGCCCGCCACCGTCATGTCCAACGACTATACGGTCGTCCCCACGACCCCGGGCCAAAGTTGGCATGCCGCCGAAATGTCCGACGACTATAGGGTCGTCCCCACGACCCCGGGCCAAAGTTGGCAAGCCGCCGAAATGTCCGACGACTATAGGGTCGTCCCCACGACCCCGGGACTAGGTTGGCCAGCCGCCGACATGTCCGACGACTATAGGGTCGTCCTGACGACCCCGGGCCAATGTCGGCCAATCGCCAACATGTCCGACGACTATAGGGTCGTCCCCACGACCCCGGGTCTAGGTTGGCCAGCCGCCGACATGTCCGACGACTATAGAGTCGTCCCCACGACTCCGGGCCAAAGTTGGACAGCCGCCGACATGTCCGACTACTATAGGGTCGTCCCCAGGACCTCGGGTCTAGATTGGCCCGCTACCGTCGTGTCCGAAGACTATAGGGTCGTCCCCACGACCACGGGACTAGATTGGCCCGCCACCGCCATGTTCGACGACAATAGGGTCGTCCCCACGACCCCGGGTCTAGGTTGGCCAGCCGCCGACATGTCCGACGACAATCGGATCGTCCCCACGACCACGCGCCAAAGTTGGCCAGCCGCCGACATGTCCGACGACTATTGGATCGTCCCCACGACCACGGGCCAAAGTTGGCCAGCCGCCGACATGTCCGACGACAATCGGATCGTCCCCACGACCACGCGCCAAAGTTGGCCAGCCGCCGACATGTCCGATGACTATAGGGTCGTCCCCACGACCCCGGGCCAATGTTGGCCAATCGCCGACATGTCCAACGACTATAGGGTCGTCCCTACGACCCCGGGACTAGATTAGCCCGCCACCGTCATGTCCAACATCTATAGGGTCGTCCCCACGACCACGGGCCAAAGTTGGCATGCCGCCGAAATGTCCGACGACTATAGGGTCGTCCCCATGACCCCGGGACTAGATTGGCCCGCCACCGTCATGTCCGACGATTATAGGGTCGTCCCCACGACCGCGAGACTAGATTGGCCCGCCACCGTCATGTCCGACGACAATAGGGTCGTCCCCACGACCCCGGGTCCAGGTTGGCCAGCCGCCGACATTTCCGACGACTACAGAGTCGTCCCCACGACACCGGGCCAAAGTTGGCCAGCCGCCGACAAGTCCGACGACTATAGGGTCGTCCCCACGACCCCGGGACTAGATTGGTCCGCCACCGTCATGTCCGACGACTATAGGGTCGTCCCCACGACCCCGGGCCAAAGTTGGCCAGCCGCCGACATGTCCGACGACTATAGGGTCGTCCCCACGATCCCGAGACTAGATTGGCCCGCCACCGTCATGTCCGACGACAATAGGGTCGTCCCCACGACCCCGGGTCCAGGTTGGCCAGCCGCCGACATTTCCGACGACTATAGAGTCGTCCCCACGACACCGGGCCAAAGTTGGCCAGCCGCCGACATGTCCGACGACATGAGGGTCGTCCCCACGACCCCGGGACTAGATTGGCCCGCCACCGTCATGTCCGACGATTATAGGGTCGTCCCCACGACCGCGAGACTAGATTAGCCCGCCACCGTCATGTCCGACGACAATAGGGTCGTCCCCACGACCCCGGGTCCAGGTTGGCCAGCCGCCGACATTTCCGACGACTATAGAGTCGTCCCCACGCCACCGGGCCAAAGTTGGCCAGCCGCCGACATGTCGGACGACTATAGGGTCGTCCCCACGACCCCGGGACAAGGTTAGCCCGCCGCCGACTTGTCCGACGACTATAGGGTCGTACACACGACCCTGGGACTAGGCTGACAAGCCGCCAACATGTCCGACGACTATAGGGTCGTCCCCACGACCCCGGGCCAAAGATGTCCAGACGCCGTCTTGTCCGACGACTATAGGGTCGTCCCCACGACCCCGGGACTAGGTTGGCCAGCCGCCGACATGTCCGACGACTATAGGGTCGTCCCCACGACCCCGGGCCAATGTTGGCCAATCGCCGACATGTCCGACGACTATAGGGTCGTCCCTACGACCCCGGGACTAGATTGGCCCGCCACCGTCATGTCCAACGACTATAGGGTCGTCCCCACGACCACGGGCCAAAGTTGGCATGCCGCCGACATGTCCGACGACTATAGGGTCGTCCCCACGACCCCGGGACTAGATTGGCCCGCCACCGTCATGTCCAACGATTATAGGGTCATCCCCACGACCCCGGGACTAGATTGGCCCGCCACCGTCATGTCCGACGATTATAGGGTCGTCCCCACGACCCCGGGTCTAGATTGGCCCGCTACCGTCATGTCCGAACACTATAGGGTCGTCCCTACGACCACGGGACTAGATTGGCCCGCCACCGCCATGTCCGACGACTATAGGGTCGTCCCCACGACCCCGGGCCAAAGATGTCCAGCCGCCGTCTTGTCGGACGACTATAGGGTCGTCCCCACGACCCCGGGACTAGATTGGCCCGCCACCGTCAAGTCCGACGACCCCGGGCCAATGTTGACCAGCCGCCGACATGTCCGACGACTATCGAATCGTCCCCACGACACCGGGCCAAAGTTGGACAGCCGCCGACATGTCCGACGACTATAGGGTCGTCCCCACGACCCCGGGACTAGATTGGCCCGCTACCGTCATGTCCGAACACTATAGGGTCGTCCCTACGACCACGGGACTAGATTGGCCCGCCACCGCCATGTCCGACTACTATAGGGTCGTCCCCACGACCTCGGGTCTAGATTGGCCCGCTACCGTCATGTCCGAACACTATAGGGTCGTCCCTACGACCACGGGACTAGATTGGCCCGCCACCGCCATGTCCGACGACTATAGGGTCGTCCCCACGAACCCGGGACTAGATTGGCCCACCACCGTCAAGTCCGACGACTATTGGGTCGGCCCCACGACCTCGGGAGTAGGTTGGCCAGCCGCCGACATGTCCGACGACTATAGGGTCGTGCCCACGACCCCGGGCCCAAGTTGGCAAGCCGCCGACATGTCCGACGACTATAGGGACGTCCCCACGACCCCTGGACTAGGTTGGCTCACCGCCGACTTGTCCGTCGACAATAGGGTCGTCCCCACGACCCCGGGTCTAGGTTGGCCAGCCGCCGACATGTCCGACGACAATCGGATCGTCCCCACGACCACGCACTAAAGTTGGCCAGCCGCCGACATGTCCGACGACTATAGGGTCGTCCTGACGACCCCGGGCCAATGTTGGCCAATCGCCGACATGTCCGACGACTATAGGGTCGTCCCTACGACCCCGGGACTAGGTTGGCCCGCCACCGTCATGTCCGACGACAATAGGGTCGTCCCCACGACCCCGGGACTAGATTGGCCCGACACCGTCATGTCCGGCGACTGTCGGATCGTCCCCACGACTACGGGCCAAAGTTGGCCAGCCGCCGACATGTCCGACGACTATAGGGTTGTCCCCACGACCCCGGGCCAATGTTGGCCAATCGCCGACATGTCCGACGACTATAGGGTCGTTCCTACGACCCCGGGACTAGGTTGGCCCGCCACCGTCATGTCCGACGACAATAGGGTCGTCCCCACGACCCCGGGACTAGATTGGCCCGACACCGTCAAGTCCGACGACTATAGGGTCGTCCCCACGACCACGGGCCAAATTTGGCCAGCCGCCGACATGTCCAACGACTATTGGGTCGCCCCACGACCACGGGCCAAAGTTGGCCAGCCGCCGACATGTCCGACGACTGTAGGGTCGTCCCCACGACCCCGGGACTAGATTCGCCCGCCACCGTCATGTCCGACGACAATAGGGTCGACCCCACGACCCCGTGTCTAGGTTGGCCAGCCGCCGACATGTCCGACGACTATAGAGTCGTCCCCACGACCCCGGGCCAATGTTGGCCAATCGCCGACATGTCCGACGACTATAGGGTCGTTCCTACGACCCCGGGACTAGGTTGGCCCGCCACCGTCAAGTCCGACGACTATAGGGTCGTCCCCACGACCCCGGGCCAAAGTTGGCAAGCCGCCGAAATGTCCGACGACTATAGGGTCGTCCCCACGACCCCGGGACTAGATTGGCCCGCCACCGTCATGTCCAAAGACTATCGGATCGTCCCCACGACCCCGGGACTAGATTGGCCCGCCACCGTCAAGTCCGACGACTATAGGGTCGTCCCCACGACCTCGGGACTAGGTTGGCCAGCCGCCGTCATGTCCGACGACTATAATGTCGTCCCCACGACCCCGGGCCAATGTTGGCCAATCGCCGACATGTCCGACGACTATAGGGTCGTCCCTACGACCCCGGGCCAAAGCTGGCCAGCCGCCGACATGTCCGACGACTATTGGATCGTCCCCACGACCACGGGCCAAAGTTGGCCAGCCGCCGACATGTCCAGCGACTATAGGGTCGTCCCTACGACCCCGGGACTAGGTTGGCCCGCCGCAGACTTCTCCGACGACTATAGGGTCGTCCCCACGACCCCCGGACTAGGTTGGCTCGCCGCCGACTTTTCCGACGAGTATAGGGTCCTCCCCACGACCACGGGCCAAAGTTGGCCAGCCGCCGACATGTCCGACGACTATAGGGTCGTCCCCATGACCCGGGACTAGACTGGCCCGCCACCGTCATGTCCGACGACTATAGGGTCGTCCCCACGACCACGGGCCAAAGTTGGCCAGCCGCCGATATATCCGACGACTATAGGGTCGTCCCCACGACCCCGGGCCAAAGTTGGCCAGCCGCCGACATGTCCGACGACTATAGGGTCGTCCCCACGACCCGGGACTAGAGTGGCCCGCCACCGTCATGTCCGACGTCTATATGGTCGTCCCCACGACCACGGGCCAAAGTTGGCCAGCCGCCGACATGTCCGACGACTATTGGATCGTCCCCACGACCACGGGCCAAAGTTGGCCAGCCGCCGACATGTCCAGCGACTATAGGGTCGTCCCTACGACCCCGGGACTAGGTTGGCTCGCCGCAGACTTCTCCGACGACTATAGGGTCGTCCCCACGACCCCCGGACTAGGTTGGCTCGCCGCCGACTTTTCCGACGAGTATAGGGTCCTCCCCACGACCACGGGCCAAAGTTGGCCAGCCGCCGACATGTCCGACGACTATAGGGTCGTCCCCACGACCACGGGACTAGATTGGTCCGCCACCGTCATGTCCGACGACTATAGGGTCGTCCCCACGACCCCGGGCCAAAGTTGGCAAGCCGCCGAAATGTCCGACGACTGTAGGGTCGTCCCCACGACCCCGGGACTAGATTGGCCCGCCACCGTCAAGTCCGACGACTATAGGTTCGTCCCCACGACCCCGGGCCAAAGTTGGCCAGCCGCCGAAATGTCCGACGACTGTAGGGTCGTCCCCACGACCCCGGGACTAGATTGGCCCGCCACCGCCAAGTCCGACGACTATAGGGTTGTCCCCAGGACCTCGGGACTAGATTGGCCCGCCACCGTCATGTCCAACGACTATCGGATCGTCCCCACGACCACGGGCCAAAGTTGGCCAGCCGCCGACATGTCCGACGACTATAGAGTCGTCCCCACGACACCGAGCCAAAGTTGGCCAGCCGCCGACATGTCCGACGACTATTGGGTCGTCCCCACGACCACGGGCCAAAGTTGACCAGCCGCCAACATGTCCGACGACTATAGGGTCGTCCCCACGACCACGGGCCAAAGTTGACCAGCCGCCGACATGTCCGACGACTATTGGATCGTCCCCACGACCCCGGGCCAAAGTTGGCAAGCCGCCGTAATGTCCGACGACTGTAGGGTCGTCCCCACAACCCCGGGACTAGATTGGCCCGCCACCGTCAAGTCCGACGACTATAGGGTCGTCCCCACGACCCCGGGTCAAAGTTGGCCAGCCGCTGACATTTCCAACGACTATTGGGTCGTCCCCACGACCACGGGCCAATGTTGGCTAGCCGCCGACATGTCCGTCGACTATTGGATCGTCCCCACGACCCCGGGCCAAAGTTGGCAAGCCGCCGACATGTCCGACGAATATAGGGTCGTCCCCACGACCCCTGGACTAGGTTGGCTCACCGCCGACTTGTCCGTCGACAATAGCGTCGTCCCCACGACCCCGGGCCAAAGTTGGCCAGCCGCCGACATTTCCGACGACTATAGAGTCGTCCCCACGACACCGGGCCAAATTTGGCCAGCCGCCGACATGTCCGACGACAATAGGGTCGTCCCCACGACCCCGGGACTAGATTGGCCCGCCACCGTCATGTCCGGCGACTGTCGGATCGTCCCCACGTCTACGGGCCAAAGTTGGCCAGCCGCCGACATGTCCGACGACTATAGGGTTGTCCCCACGACCCCGGGCCAATGTTGGCCAATCGCCGACATGTCCGACGATTATAGGGTCGTCCCCACGACCCCGGGCCAAAGTTGGCAAGCCGCCGAAATGTCCGAAGACTGTAGGGTCGTCCCCACGAACCCGGGACTAGATTGGCCCGCCACCGTCATGTCCAACGACTATAGGGTCGTTCCCACAACCACGGGCCAAAGTTGGCCAACCGCCGACATGTCCGACGACTATTGGATCGTCCCCACGACCACGGGCCAAAGTTGGCCAGCCGCCGACATGTCCGACGACTATAGGGTCGTCCCCACGACCCCGGGCCAAAGTTGGCAAGCCGCCGAAATGTCCGACGACTATAGGGTCGTCCCCACGACCCCGGGACTAGGTTGGCCAGCCGCCGACATGTCCGACGACTATAGGGTCGTCCCGACGACCCCGGGCCAATGTTGGCCAATCGCCAACATGTCCGACGACTATAGGGTCGTCCCTACGACCCCGGGACTAGCTTGGCCCGCCACCGTCATGTCCAACGATTATAGGGTCGTCCCCACGACCCCGGCACTAGATTGGCCCGCCACCGTCAAGTCCGACGACTATAGGGGCGTCCCCACGACCACGGGCCAAAGTTGGCATGCCGCCGAAATGTCCGACGATTATAGGGTCGTCCCCACGACCCCGGGACTAGATTGGCCCGCCACCGTCATGTCCGGCGACTGTCGGATCGTCCCCACGTCTACGGGCCAAAGTTGGCCAGCCGCCGACATGTCCGACGACTATAGGGTTGTCCCCACGACCCCGGGCCAATGTTGGCCAATCGCCGACATGTCCGACGATTATAGGGTCGTCCCCACGACCCCGGGCCAAAGTTGGCAAGCCGCCGAAATGTCCGAAGACTGTAGGGTCGTCCCCACGAACCCGGGACTAGATTGGCCCGCCACCGTCATGTCCAACGACTATAGGGTCGTTCCCACAACCACGGGCCAAAGTTGGCCAACCGCCGACATGTCCGACGACTATTGGATCGTCCCCACGACCACGGGCCAAAGTTGGCCAGCCGCCGACATGTCCGACGACTATAGGGTCGTCCCCACGACCCCGGGCCAAAGTTGGCAAGCCGCCGAAATGTCCGACGACTATAGGGTCGTCCCCACGACCCCGGGACTAGGTTGGCCAGCCGCCGACATGTCCGACGACTATAGGGTCGTCCCGACGACCCCGGGCCAATGTTGGCCAATCGCCAACATGTCCGACGACTATAGGGTCGTCCCTACGACCCCGGGACTAGCTTGGCCCGCCACCGTCATGTCCAACGATTATAGGGTCGTCCCCACGACCCCGGCACTAGATTGGCCCGCCACCGTCAAGTCCGACGACTATAGGGGCGTCCCCACGACCACGGGCCAAAGTTGGCATGCCGCCGAAATGTCCGACGATTATAGGGTCGTCCCCACGACCCCGGGCCAAAGTTGGCAAGCCGCCGAAATGTCCGAAGACTGTAGGGTCGTCCCCACGACCCCGGGACAAGCTTGGCCCGCCGCCGACTTGTCCGACGAATATAGGGTCGTCCCCACGACCTCGGGACTAGATTGGCCCGCTACCGTCAAGTCCGACGACTATAGGGTCGTCCCACGACCCCGGGCCAAAGTTGGCATGCCACCGTCATGTCCGACGACTATAGGGTCGTCCCCACGACCCCGGGCCAAAGTTGGCCAGCCGCCGACATGTCCGACGACTATAGGGTCGTCCCCACGACCCCGAGACTAGATTGGTCCGCCACCGTCATGTCCGACGACAATAGGGTCGTCCCCACGACCCCGGGTCCAGGTTGGCCAGCCGCCGACATTTCCGACGACTATAGAGTCGTCCCCACGACACCGGGCCAAAGTTGGCCAGCCGCCGACATGTCCGACGACTATAGGGTCGTCCCCACGACCCCGGGTCTAGGTTGGCCAGCCGCCGACTTGTCCGACGACTATACGGTCGTCCCCAGGACCTCGGGACTAGATTGGCCGGCCACCGTCATGTCCAACGACTATAGGGTCGTCCCCACGATCACGGGCCAAAGTTGGCATGCCGCCGAAATGTCCGACGATTATAGGGTCGTCCCCACGACCCCGGGCCAAAGTTGGCAAGCCGCCGAAATGTCCGAAGACTGTAGGGTCGTCCCCACGAACCCGGGACTAGATTGGCCCGCCACCGTCATGTCCAACGACTATAGGGTCGTTCCCACAACCACGGGCCAAAGTTGGCCAACCGCCGACATGTCCGACGACTATTGGATCGTCCCCACGACCACGGGCCAAAGTTGGCCAGCCGCCGACATGTCCGACGACTATAGGGTCGTCCCCACGACCCCGGGCCAAAGTTGGCAAGCCGCCGAAATGTCCGACGACTATAGGGTCGTCCCCACGACCCCGGGACTAGGTTGGCCAGCCGCCGACATGTCCGACGACTATAGGGTCGTCCCGACGACCCCGGGCCAATGTTGGCCAATCGCCAACATGTCCGACGACTATAGGGTCGTCCCTACGACCCCGGGACTAGCTTGGCCCGCCACCGTCATGTCCAACGATTATAGGGTCGTCCCCACGACCCCGGCACTAGATTGGCCCGCCACCGTCAAGTCCGACGACTATAGGGGCGTCCCCACGACCACGGGCCAAAGTTGGCATGCCGCCGAAATGTCCGACGATTATAGGGTCGTCCCCACGACCCCGGGCCAAAGTTGGCAAGCCGCCGAAATGTCCGAAGACTGTAGGGTCGTCCCCACGACCCCGGGACAAGCTTGGCCCGCCGCCGACTTGTCCGACGAATATAGGGTCGTCCCCACGACCTCGGGACTAGATTGGCCCGCTACCGTCAAGTCCGACGACTATAGGGTCGTCCCACGACCCCGGGCCAAAGTTGGCATGCCACCGTCATGTCCGACGACTATAGGGTCGTCCCCACGACCCCGGGCCAAAGTTGGCCAGCCGCCGACATGTCCGACGACTATAGGGTCGTCCCCACGACCCCGAGACTAGATTGGTCCGCCACCGTCATGTCCGACGACAATAGGGTCGTCCCCACGACCCCGGGTCCAGGTTGGCCAGCCGCCGACATTTCCGACGACTATAGAGTCGTCCCCACGACACCGGGCCAAAGTTGGCCAGCCGCCGACATGTCCGACGACTATAGGGTCGTCCCCACGACCCCGGGTCTAGGTTGGCCAGCCGCCGACTTGTCCGACGACTATACGGTCGTCCCCAGGACCTCGGGACTAGATTGGCCGGCCACCGTCATGTCCAACGACTATAGGGTCGTCCCCACGATCACGGGCCAAAGTTGGCATGCCGCCGAAATGTCCGACGACTATAGGGTCGTCCCCACGACCCCGGGACTAGATTGGCCCGCCACCGTCATGTCCGACGACAATAGGGTCGTCCCCACCACCACGGGCCAAAGTTGGCCAGCCGCCGACATGTCCGACGATTATTGGATCGTCCCCACGACCCCGGGCCAAAGTTGGCCAGCCGCCGACATGTCCGACGACTATAGGGTCGTCCCCACGACCCCGAGACTAGATTGGCCCGCTACCGTCATGTCCGACGACAATAGGGTCGTCCCCACGACCCCGGGTCTAGGTTGGCCAGCCGCCGACATGTCCGACGACTATCGAATCGTCCCCACGACACCGGGCCAAAGTTGGACAGCCGCCGACATGTCCGACGACTATAGGATCGTCCCCACGACCCCGGGACTAGATTGGCCCGCCACCGTCATGTCCGACGACAATAGGGTCGTCCCCACGACCCCGGGTCTAGGTTGGCCAGCCGCCGACTTGTCCGACGACTATAGGGTCGTACCCACGACCCCGGGACTAGGCTGAGAAGCCGCCAACATGTCCGACGACTACAGGGTCGTCCCCACGACACCGGGCCAAAGATGTCCAGCCGCCGTCTTGTCCGACGACTATAGGGTCGTCCCCACGACCCCGAGTCCAGGTTGGCCAGCCGCCGACATTCCGACGACTATAGAGTCGTCCCCACGACCCCGGGCCAAAGTTGGCCAGCCGCCGACATGTCCGACGACTATAGGGTCGTCCCCACGACCCCGGGACTAGATTGGTCCGCCACCGTCATGTCCGACGACTATAGGGTCGTCCCCACGACCCCGGGCCAAAGTTGGCCAGCCGCCGACATGTCCGACGACTATAGGGTCGTCCCCACGACCCCGAGACTAGATTGGCCCGCCACCGTCATGTCCGACGACAATAGGGTCGTCCCCACGACCCCGGGTCCAGGTTGGCCAGCCGCCGACATTTCCGACGACTATAGAGTCGTCCCCACGACACCGGGCCAAAGTTGGCCAGCCGCCGACATGTCCGACGACTATAGGGTCGTCCCCACGACCCCGGGACTAGATTGGCCCGCCACCGTCATGTCCGACGATTATAGGGTCGTCCCCACGACCGCGAGACTAGATTGGCCCGCCACCGTCATGTCCGCCGACAATAGGGTCGTCCCCACGACCCCGGGTCCAGGTTGGCCAGCCGCCGACATTTCCGACGACTATAGAGTCGTCCCCACGACACCGGGCCAAAGTTGGCCAGCCGCCGACATGTCCGACGACTATAGGGTCGTCCCCACGACCCCGGGACAAGGTTAGCCCGCCGCCGACTTGTCCGACGACTATAGGGTCGTACCCACGACGCTAGGACTAGGCTGACAAGCCGCCAACATGTCCGACGACTATAGGGTCGTCCCCACGACCCCGGGCCAAAGATGTCCAGCCGCCGTCTTGTCCGACGACTATAGGGTCGTCCCCACGACCCCGGGACTAGATTGGCCCGCCACCGTCACGTCCAACGACTATATGGTCGTCCCCACAACCACGGGCCAAAGATGGCCACCCGCCGACATGTCCGACGACTATAGGGTCGTCCCCTCGACCTCGGGACTAGGTTGGCCAGCCGCCGACATGTCCGACGACTATAGGGTCGTCCCCACGACCCCGGGCCAATGTTGGCCAATCGCCGACATGTCCGACGACTATAGGGTCGTCCCTACGACCCCGGGACTAGATTGGCCCGCCACCGTCATGTCCAACGACTATAGGGTCGTCCCCACGACCCCGGGACTAGATTGGCCCGCCACCGTCATGTCCGACGACAATACGGTCGTCCCCACGACCCCGGGTCTAGGTTGGCCAGCCGCCGACATGTCCGACGACTATAGGGTCGTCCCCAGGACCTCGGGACTAGATTGGCCCTCCACCGTCATGTCCAACGACTATAGGGTCGTCCCCACGATCACGGGCCAAAGTTGGCATGCCGCCGAAATGTCCGACGATTATAGGGTCGTCCCCACGACCCCGGGCCAAAGTTGGCAAGCCGCCGAAATGTCCGAAGACTGTAGGGTCGTCCCCACGACCCCGGGACTAGATTGGCCCGCCACCGTCATGTCCAACGACTATAGGGTCGTTCCCACAACCACGGGCCAAAGTTGGCCAACCGCCGACATGTCCGACGACTATTGGATCGTCCCCACGACCACGGGCCAAAGTTGGCCAGCCGCCGACATGTCCGACGACTATAGGGTCGTCCCCACGACCCCGGGACTAGGTTGGCCAGCCGCCGACATGTCCGACGACTATAGGGTCGTCCCGACGACCCCGGGCCAATGTTGGCCAATCGCCAACATGTCCGACGACTATAGGGTCGTCCCTACGACCCCGGGACTAGCTTGGCCCGCCACCGTCATGTCCAACGATTATAGGGTCGTCCCCACGACCTCGGGACTAGATTGGCCCGCTACCGTCAAGTCCGACGACTATAGGGTCGTCCCACGACCCCGGGCCAAAGTTGGCATGACGCCGAAATGTCCGACGATTATAGGGTCGTCCCCACGACCCCGGGCCAAAGTTGGCAAGCCGCCGAAATGTCCGAAGACTGTAGGGTCGTCCCCACGACCCCGGTACAAGCTTGGCCCGCCGCCGACTTGTCCGACGAATATAGGGTCGTCCCCACGACCTCGGGACTAGATTGGCCCGCTACCGTCAAGTCCGACGACTATAGGGTCGTCCCACGACCCCGGGCCAAAGTTGGCAAGCCGCCCAAATGTCCGACGACTGTAGGGTCGTCTCCACGACCCCGGGACTAGATTGGCCCGCCACCGTCAAGTCCGACGACTATAGGGTCGCCCCCACGACCTCGGGACTAGGTTGGCCAGCCGCCGACATGTCCGACCACTATTGGGTCGTCCCCACGACACCGGGCCAAAGTTGGCCAGCCGCCGACATGTCCGACGACAATAGGGTCGTCCCCACGACCCCGGGACAAGGTTGGCCCGCCGCCGACTTGTCCGACGACTATAGGGTCGTACCCACGACCCCGGGACTAGGCTGACAAGCCGCCAACATGTCCGACGACTATAGGGTCGTCCCCACGACCCCGGGCCAATGATGTCCAGCCGCCGTCCTGTCCGACGACTATAGGGTCGTCCCCACGACCCCGGGACAAGGTTGGCCCGCCGCCGACTTGTCCGACGACTATAGGGTCGTTCCCACGACCCTGGGACTAGGCTGACAAGCCTCCAACATGTCCGACGACTATAGGGTCGTCCCCACGACCCCGGGCCAAAGTTGTCCAGCCGCCGTCTTGTCCGACGACTATAGGGTCGTCCCCACGACCCCGGGACTAGATTGGCCCGCCACCGTCATGTCCAACGACTATAGGGTCGTCCCCACAACCACGGGCCAAAGTTGGCCAGCCGCCGTCCTGTCCGACGACTATAGGGTCGTCCCCACGACCCCGGGACAAGGTTGGCCCGCCGCCGACTTGTCCGACGACTATAGGGTCGTCCCCACGACCCCGGGCCAAAGATGTCCAGCCGCCGTCTTGTCCGACGACTATAGGGTCTTCCCCACGACCCCGAGTCCAAGTTGGCCAGCCGCCGACATTTCCGACGACTATAGAGTCGTCCCCACGACCCCGGGCCAAAGTTGGCCAGCCGCCGACATGTCCGACGACTATAGAGTCGTCCCGACGACCCCGGGCCAATGTTGGCCAATCGCCAACATGTCCGACGACTATAGGGTCGTCCCTACGACCCCGGGACTAGCTTGGCCCGCCACCGTCATGTCCAACGATTATAGGGTCGTCCCCACGACCCCGGGACTAGATTGGCCCGCCACCGTCATGTCCGACGAATATAGGGTCGTCCCCACGACCCCGGGACAAGCTTGGCCCGCCGCCGACTTGTCCGACGAATATAGGGTCGTCCCCACGACCTCGGGACTAGATTGGCCCGCTACCGTCAAGTCCGACGACTATAGGGTCGTCCCACGACCCCGGTCCAAAGTTGGCAAGCCGCCGAAATGTCCGACGACTGTAGGGTCGTCTCCACGACCCCGGGACTAGATTGGCCCGCCACCGTCAAGTCCGACGACTATAGGGTCGTCCCCACGACCTCGGGACTAGGTTGGCCAGCCGCCGACATGTCCGACCACTATTGGGTCGTCCCCACGACCACGGCCCAAAGTTGGCCAGCCGCCGACATATCCGACGACTATAGGGTCGTCCCCACGACCACGGGACTAGATTGGCCCGACACCGTCATGTCCGACGACTATAGGGTCGTACCCACGACCCCGGGCCAAAGTTGACCAGCCGCCGACATGTCCGACGACTATAGGGTCGTCCCCACGACCCCGGGACTAGATTGGCCCGCCACCGTCATGTCCGACGATTATAGGGTCGTCCCCACGACCGCGAGACTAGATTGGCCCGCCACCGTCATGTCCGACGACAATAGGGTCGTCCCCACGACCCCGGGTCCAGGTTGGCCAGCCACCGACATTTCCGACGACTATAGAGTCGTCCCCACGACACCGGGCCAAAGTTGGCCAGCCGCCGACATGTCCGACGACTATAGGGTCGTCCCCACGACCCCGGGACTAGATTGGCCCGCCACCGTCATGTCCGACGATTATAGTGTCGTCCCCACGACCCCGGGACAAGCTTGGCCCGCCGCCGACTTGTCAGACGACTATAGGGTGGTCCCCACGACCCCGGGACTAGATTGGCCCGCCACCGTCGTGTCCGACGACAATAGGGTTGTCCCCACGACCCCGGGTCTAGGTTGGCCAGCCGCCGACATGTCCGACGACTATAGAGTCGTCCCCACGACACCGGGCCAAAGTTGGACAGCCGCCGACATGTCCGACTACTATAGGGTCGTCCCCACGACCTCGGGTCTAGATTGGCCCGCTACCGTCATGTCCGAACACTATAGGGTCGTCCCTACGACCACGGGACTAGATTGGCCCGCCACCGCCATGTCCGACGACTATAGGGTCGTCCCCACGACCCCGGGCCAAAGATGTCCAGCCGCCGTCTTGTCGGACGACTATAGGGTCGTCCCCACGACCCCGGGACTAGATTGGCCCGCCACCGTCAAGTCCGACGACCTCGGGACTAGGTTGGCCAGCCGCCGACATGTCCGACGACTATAGGGTCGTCCCCACGACCCCGGGCCAAAGATGTCCAGCCGCCGTCTTGTCCGACGACTATAGGGTCGTCCCCACGACCCGGGGACTAGATTCGCCCGCCACCGTCAAGTCCGACGACCTCGGGACTAGGTTGGCTAGCCGCCGACATGTCCGACGACTATAGGGTCGCCCCCACGACCTCGGGACTAGGTTGGCCAGCCGCCGAAATGTCCGACGACGATAGGGTCGTCCCCGCGAGCGCGGGCCAAAGATGTCCAGCCGCCGTCTTGTCCGACGACTATAGGGTCGTCCCCACGACCCCGGGACTAGATTGGCCCGCCACCGTCATGTCCGACGATTATAGTGTCGTCCCCACGACCCCGGGACAAGCTTGGCCCGCCGCCGACTTGTCAGACGACTATAGGGTTGTCCCCACGACCCCGGGACTAGATTCGCCCGCCACTGTCAAGTCCGACGACCTCGGGACTAGGTTGGCTAGCCGCCGACATGTCCGACGACTATAGGGTCGCCCCCACGACCTCGGGACTAGGTTGGCCAGCCGCCGAAATGTCCGACGACTATAGGGTCGTCCCCACCACCCCGGGCCAAAGTTGGCAAGCCTCCGAAATGTCCGACGACTGTAGGGTCGTCCCCAAGACCCCGGGACTAGATTGGCCCGCCACCGTCAAGTCCGACGACTATAGGGTCGTCCCCACGACCCCGGGCCAAAGTTGGCAAGCCGCCGAAATGTCCGACGACTATAGGGTCGTCCCCACCACCCCGGGCCAAAGTTGGCAAGCCTCCGAAATGTCCGACGACTATAGGGTCGTCCCCAAGACCCCGGGACTAGATTGGCCCGCCACCGTCAAGTCCGACGACTATAGGGTCGTCCCCACAACCACGGGCCAAAGTTGGCCAGCCGCCGACATGTCCGACGACTATTGGATCGTGCCCACGACCACGGGCCAAAGTTGGCCAGCCGCCGACATGTCCGACGAGTATAGGGTCTTCCCCACGACCCCGGGACTAGATTGGTCCGCCACCGTCATGTCCGACGACTATAGGGTCGTCCCCACGACCCCGGGTCAAAGTTGGCAAGCCGCCGAAATGTCCGACGACTGTAGGGTCGTCTCCACGACCCCGGGACTAGATTGGCCCGCCACCGTCAAGTCCGACGACCTCGGGACTAGGTTGGCCAGCCGCCGACATGTCCGACGACTATAGGGTCGTCCCCACGACCCCGGGCCAAAGATGTCCAGCCGCCGTCTTGTCCGACGACTATAACGTCGTCCCCACGACCCCGGGACTAGATTGACCCGCCACCGTCAAGTCCGACGACCTCGGGACTAGGTTGGCCAGCCGCGGACATGTCCGACGACTATAGGGTCGTCCCCACGACCCCGGGTCAAAGTTGGCAAGCCGCCGAAATGTCCGACGACTGTAGGGTCGTCTCCACGACCCCGGGACTAGATTGGCCCGCCACCGTCAAGTCCGACGACCTCGGGACTAGGTTGGCCAGCCGCCGACATGTCCGACGACTATAGGGTCGCCCCCACGACCTCGGGACTAGGTTGGCAAGCCGCCGAAATGTCCGACGACTGTAGGGTCTTCCCCACGACCCCGGGACTAGATTGGTCCGCCACCGTCATGTCCGACGACTATAGGGTCGTCCCCACGACCCCGGGTCAAAGTTGGCAAGCCGCCGAAATGTCCGACGACTGTAGGGTCGTCTCCACGACCCCGGGACTAGATTGGCCCGCCACCGTCAAGTCCGACGACCTCGGGACTAGGTTGGCCAGCCGCCGACATGTCCGACGACTATAGGGTCGCCCCCACGACCTCGGGACTAGGTTGGCCAGCCGCCGAAATGTCCGACGACTATAGGGTCGTCCCCACAACCCCGGGACTATATTGGTCCGCCACCGTCAAGTCCGACGACCCCGGGCCAAAGTTAGCAAGACGCCGAAATGTCCGACGACTGTAGGGTCGTCCCCACGACCCCGGGACTAGATTGGCCCACCACCGTCAAGTCCGACGACTATAGGGTCGGCCCCACGACCTCGGGAGTAGGTTGGCCAGCCGCCGACATGTCCGACGACTATAGGGTCGTGCCCACGACCCCGGGCCCAAGTTGGCAAGCCGCCGACATGTCCGACGACTATAGGGTCGTCCCCACGACCCCTGGACTAGGTTGGCTCACCGCCGACTTGTCCGTCGACAATAGCGTCGTCCCCACGACCCCGGGCCAAAGTTGGCGAGCCGCCGACATTTCCGACGACTATAGAGTCGTCCCCACGACACCGGGCCAAATTTGGCCAGCCGCCGACATGTCCGACGACAATAGGGTCGTCCCCACGACCCCGGGACTAGATTGGCCCGCCAGTGTCCGGCGACTGTCGGATCGTCCCCACGTCTACGGGCCAAAGTTGGCCAGCCGCCGACATGTCCGACGACTATAGGGTTGCCCCCACGACCTAGGGCCAATTTTGGCCAGCCGCCGACATGTCCGACGACTATTGGATCGTCCCCACGACCCCGGGACTAGATTGGCCCGCCACCGTCATGTCCAACGACTATCGGATCGTCCCCACGACCACGGGCCAAAGTTGGCCAGCCGCCGACATGTCCGACGACTATAGGGTCGTCCCCACGACCCCGGGACTAGATTGGCCAGCCGCCGACATGTCCGACGACTATAGGGTCGTCCCGACGACCCCGGGCCAATGTTGGCCAATCGCCAACATGTCCGACGACTATAGGGTCGTCCCTACGACCCCGGGACTAGATTGGCCCGCCACCGTCATGTCCAAAGATTATAGGGTCGTCCCCACGACCCCGGGACTAGATTGGCCCGCTACCGCCATGTCCGAAGACTATAGGGGCGTCCCCACGACCCCGGGCCAAAGTTGGCCAGCCGCTGACATGTCCAACGACTATAGGGTCGTCCCCACGACCACGGGCCTAAGTTCGTCAGCCGCCGACATGTCCGACGACTATTGGATCGTCCCCACGACCACGGGCCAAAGTTGGCCAGCCGCCGACATGTCCGACGACTATAGGGTCGTCCCCACGAACCCGGGACTAGGTTGGCCAGCCGCCGACATGTCCGACGACTATAGGGTCGCCCCCACGACCTCGGGACTAGGTTGGCAAGCCGCCGAAATGTCCGACGACTGTAGGGTCTTCCCCACGACCCCGGGACTAGATTGGTCCGCCACCGTCATGTCCGACGACTATAGGGTCGTCCCCACGACCCCGGGTCAAAGTTGGCAAGCCGCCGAAATGTCCGACGACTGTAGGGTCGTCTCCACGACCCCGGGACTAGATTGGCCCGCCACCGTCAAGTCCGACGACCTCGGGACTAGGTTGGCCAGCCGCCGACATGTCCGACGACTATAGGGTCGCCCCCACGACCTCGGGACTAGGTTGGCCAGCCGCCGAAATGTCCGACGACTATAGGGTCGTCCCCACAACCCCGGGACTATATTGGTCCGCCACCGTCAAGTCCGACGACCCCGGGCCAAAGTTAGCAAGACGCCGAAATGTCCGACGACTGTAGGGTCGTCCCCACGACCCCGGGACTAGATTGGCCCACCACCGTCAAGTCCGACGACTATAGGGTCGGCCCCACGACCTCGGGAGTAGGTTGGCCAGCCGCCGACATGTCCGACGACTATAGGGTCGTGCCCACGACCCCGGGCCCAAGTTGGCAAGCCGCCGACATGTCCGACGACTATAGGGTCGTCCCCACGACCCCTGGACTAGGTTGGCTCACCGCCGACTTGTCCGTCGACAATAGCGTCGTCCCCACGACCCCGGGCCAAAGTTGGCGAGCCGCCGACATTTCCGACGACTATAGAGTCGTCCCCACGACACCGGGCCAAATTTGGCCAGCCGCCGACATGTCCGACGACAATAGGGTCGTCCCCACGACCCCGGGACTAGATTGGCCCGCCAGTGTCCGGCGACTGTCGGATCGTCCCCACGTCTACGGGCCAAAGTTGGCCAGCCGCCGACATGTCCGACGACTATAGGGTTGCCCCCACGACCTAGGGCCAATTTTGGCCAGCCGCCGACATGTCCGACGACTATTGGATCGTCCCCACGACCCCGGGACTAGATTGGCCCGCCACCGTCATGTCCAACGACTATCGGATCGTCCCCACGACCACGGGCCAAAGTTGGCCAGCCGCCGACATGTCCGACGACTATAGGGTCGTCCCCACGACCCCGGGACTAGATTGGCCAGCCGCCGACATGTCCGACGACTATAGGGTCGTCCCGACGACCCCGGGCCAATGTTGGCCAATCGCCAACATGTCCGACGACTATAGGGTCGTCCCTACGACCCCGGGACTAGATTGGCCCGCCACCGTCATGTCCAAAGATTATAGGGTCGTCCCCACGACCCCGGGACTAGATTGGCCCGCTACCGCCATGTCCGAAGACTATAGGGGCGTCCCCACGACCCCGGGCCAAAGTTGGCCAGCCGCTGACATGTCCAACGACTATAGGGTCGTCCCCACGACCACGGGCCTAAGTTCGTCAGCCGCCGACATGTCCGACGACTATTGGATCGTCCCCACGACCACGGGCCAAAGTTGGCCAGCCGCCGACATGTCCGACGACTATAGGGTCGTCCCCACGAACCCGGGACTAGGTTGGCCAGCCGCCGACATGTCCGACGACTATAGGGTTGTCCCCACGACCCCGGGCCAATGCTGGCCAATCGCCGACATGTCCGACGACTATAGGGTCGTCCCTACGACCCCGGGACTAGGTTGGCCCGCCACCGTCATGTCCGACGACAATAGGGTCGTCCCCACGACCCCGGGACAAGATTGGCCCGCCACCGTCATGTCCGACGACTATAGGGTCGTCCCCACGACCCCGGGCCAAAGTTGGCAAGCCGCCGAAATGTCCGACGACTGTAGGGTCGCACCCACGACCCCGGGACTAGGCTGACAAGCCGCCAACATGTCCGACGACTATAGGGTCGTCCCCACGACCCCGGGCCAAAGTTGGCAAGCCGCCGAAATGTCCGACAACTGTAGGGTCGTCCCCACGACCCCGGGACTAGATTGGCCCGCCACCGTCAATTCCGACGACTATAGGGTCGTCCCCAGGACCTCGGGACTAGATTGGCCCGCCACCGTCAAGTCCGACGACCATAGGGTCGTCCCCACGACCCCGGGCCAAAGTTGGCAAGCCGCCGAAATGTCCGACGACTGTAGGGTCGTACCCACGACCCCGGGACTAGGCTGACAAGCCGCCAACATGTCCGACGAGTATAGGGTCGCCCCCACGACCCCGGGCCAAAGTTGGCCAGCCGCCGACATGTCCGACGACTATAGGGTCGTCCCCACGACCTCGGGTCTAGATTGGCCCGCTACCGTCATGTCCGAAGACTATAGGGTCGTCCCCACGACCACGGGGCTAGATTGGCCCGCCACCGCCATGTCCGACGACAATAGGGTCGTCCCCACGACCCCGGGTCTAGGTTGGCCAGCCGCCGACATGTCCGACGACAATCGGATCGTCCCCACGACCACGCGCCAAAGTTGGCCAGCCGCCGACATGTCCGACGACTATTGGATCGTCCCCACGACCACGGGCCAAAGTTGGCCAGCCGCCGACATGTCCGACGACAATCGGATCGTCCCCACGACCACGCGCCAAAGTTGGCCAGCCGCCGACATGTCCGACGACTATAGGGTCGTCCCCACGACCCCGGGCCAAAGTTAGCAAGACGCCGAAATGTCCGACGACTGTAGGGTCGTCCCCACGACCCCGGGACTAGATTGGCCCACCACCGTCAAGTCCGACGACTATAGGGTCGGCCCCACGACCTCGGGAGTAGGTTGGCCAGCCGCCGACATGTCCGACGACTATAGGGTCGTGCCCACGACCCCGGGCCCAAGTTGGCAAGACGCCGAAATGTCCGACGACTGTAGGGTCGTCCCCACGACCCCGGGACTAGATTGGCCCACCACCGTCAAGTCCGACGACTATAGGGTCGGCCCCACGACCTCGGGAGTAGGTTGGCCAGCCGCCGAAATGTCCGACGACTGTAGGGTCGTCCCCACGACCCCGGGACTAGATTGGTCCGCCACCGTCATGTCCGACGACTATAGGGTCGTTCCCACGACCCCGGGCCAAAGTTGGCCAGCCGCCGACATGTCCGACGACTATAGGGTCGTCCCCACGACCCCGAGACTAGATTGGCCCGCCACCGTCATGTCCGACGACAATAGGGTCGTCTCCACGATCCCGGGTCCAGGTTGGCCAGCCGCCGACATTTCCGACGAATATAGAGTCGTCCCCACGACACCGGGCCAAAGTTGGCCAGCCGCCGACATGTCCGACGACAATCGGATCGTCCCCACGACCACGCGCCAAAGTTGGCCAGCCGCCGACATGTCCGACGACTATAGGGTCGTGCCCACGACCCCGGGCCAATGTTGGCCAATCGCCGACATGTCCAACGACTATAGGGTCGTCCCTACGACCGCGGGACTAGATTGGCTCGCCGCCGACTTGTCCGACGACTATAGGGTCGTCCCCACGACCACGGGCCAAACTTGGCATGCCGCCGAAATGTCCGACGGCTATAGGGTCGTCCCCACGACCCCGGGAATAGATTGGCCCGCCACCGTCATTTCCGACGACAATAGGGTCGTCCCCACGACCACGGGCAAAGTTGGCCAGCCGCCGACATGTCCGAAGACTATAGGGTCGTCCCCACGACCCCGGGACTAGATTGGCCAGCCGCCGACATGTCCGACGACTATAGAGTCGTCCCCACGACACCGGGTCAAAGTTGGCCAGCCGCTGACATTTCCAACGTCTATTGGGTCGTCCCCACGACCACGGGCCAATGTTGGCTAGCCGCCGACATGTCCGACGACTATAGGGTCGTCCCCACGACCACGGGACTAGATTGGTCCGCCACCGTCATGTCCGACGACTATAGGGTCGTCCCCACGACCCCGGGCCAAAGTTGGCAAGCCGCCGAAATGTCCGACGACTGTAGGGTCGTCCCCACGACCCCGGGACTAGATTGGCCCGCCACCGTCAAGTCTGACGACCTCGGGACTAGGTTGGCCAGCCGCCGACATGTCCGACGACTATAGGGTTGCCCCCACGACCTCGGGCCAATTTTGGCCAGCCGCCGACATGTCCGACGACTATAGGGTCGTCCCCACGACCCCGGGCCAAAGTTGGCAAGCCGCCGAAATGTCCGACGACTGTAGGGTCGTCCCCACGACCCCGGGCCAAAGTTGGCAAGCCGCCGAAATGTCCGACGACTGTAGGGTCGTCCCCACGACCCCCGGACTAGATTGGCCCGCCACCGTCATGTCCAACGACTATCGGATCGTCCCCACGACCACGGGCCAAAGTTGGCCAGCCGCCGACATGTCCGACGACAATTGGGTCGTCCCCACGACACCGGGCCAAAGTTGACCAGCCGCCAACATGTCCGACGACTATTGGATCGTCCCCACGACCCCGGGCCAAAGTTGGCAAGCCGCCGAAATGTCCGACGACTATAGGGTCGTCCCCACGACCACGGGCCAAAGTTGGCAAGCCGCCGAAATGTCCGACGACTGTAGGATCGTCCCCACGACCCCGGGACTAGATTGGCCCGCCACCGTCAAGTCCGACGACCTCGGGACAAGTTTGGCCAGCCTCCGACATGTCCGACGACTATAGGGTCGCCCCCACGACTCAGGACTAGATTGGCCAGCCGCCGACATGTCCGACGACTATAGAGTCGTCCCCACAACCCCGGGACTATATTGGTCCGCCACCGTCAAGTCCGACGACCTCGGGGATAGTTTGGCCAGCCGCCGACATGTCCGACGACTACAGGGTCGCCCCCACGACCTCGTGACTAGGTTGGTCAGCCGCCGACATGTCCGACGACTATAGGGTCGTCCCCACGACCCCGGGCCAAAGTTAGCAAGACGCCGAAATGTCCGACGACTGTAGGGTCGTCCCCACGACCCCGGGACTAGATTGGCCCACCACCGTCAAGTCCGACGACTATAGGGTCGGCCCCACGACCTCGGGAGTAGGTTGGCCAGCCGCCGACATGTCCGACGACTATAGGGTCGTGCCCACGACCCCGGGCCCAAGTTGGCAAGCCGCCGACATGTCCGACGACTATAGGGTCGTCCCCACGACCCCTGGACTAGGTTGGCTCACCGCCGACTTGTCCGTCGACAATAGCGTCGTCCCCACGACCCCGGGCCAAAGTTGGCGAGCCGCCGACATTTCCGACGACTATAGAGTCGTCCCCACGACACCGGGCCAAATTTGGCCAGCCGCCACCATGTCCGACGACAATAGGGTCGTCCCCACGACCCCGGGACTAGATTGGCCCGCCACCGTCATGTCCGGCGACTGTCGGATCGTCCCCACGTCTACGGGCCAAAGTTGGCCAGCCGCCGACATGTCCGACGACTATAGGGTTGTCCCCACGACCCCGGGCCAATGTTGGCCAATCGCCGACATGTCCGACGACTATAGGGTCGTCCCTACGACCCCGGGACTACATTGGCCCGCCACCGTCATGTCCGACGACAATAGGGTCGTCCCCACGACCCCGGGCCAATGTTGGCCAATCGCCAACATGTCCGACGACTATAGGGTCGTCCCTACGACCCCGGGAATAGATTGGCCCGCCACCGTCATGTCCGACGACAATAGGGTCGTCCCCACGACCCCGGGTCTAGGTTGGCCAGCCGCCGACATGTCCGACGACTATAAAGTTGTCCCCACGACACCGGGCCAAAGTTGGCCAGCCGCTGACATGTCCAACGACTATAGGGTCGTCCCCACGACCACGGGCCAAAGTTGGCCAGCCGCCGACATCTCCGACGACTATTGGATCGTCCCCACGACCCCGGGACTAGATTGGCCCGCCACCGTCATGTCCAACGACTATCGGATCGTCCCCACGACCACGGGCCAAAGTTGGCCAGCCACCGACATGTCCGACGACTATAGGGTCGTCCCCACGACCCCGGGACTAGATTGGCCAGCCGCCGACATGTCCGACGACTATAGGGTCGTCCCGACGACCCCGGGCCAATGTTGGCCAATCGCCAACATGTCCGACGACTATAGGGTCGTCCCTACGACCCCGGGACTAGATTGGCCCGCCACCGTCATGTCCAAAGATTATAGGGTCGTCCCCACGACCCCGGGACTAGATTGGCCCGCTACCGTCATGTCCGAAGACTATAGGGTCGTCCCCACGACCCCGGGCCAAAGTTGGCCAGCCGCTGACATGTCCAACGACTATAGGGTCGTCCCCACGACCACGGGCCTAAGTTCATCAGCCGCCGACATGTCCGACGACTATTGGATCGTCCCCACGACCACGGGCCAAAGTTGGCCAGCCGCCGACATGTCCGACGACTATAGGGTCGTCCCCACGAACCCGGGACTAGGTTGGCCAGCCGCCGACATGTCCGACGACTATAGGGTTGTCCCCACGACCCCGGGCCAATGCTGGCCAATCGCCGACATGTCCGACGACTATAGGGTCGTCCCTACGACCCCGGGACTAGGTTGGCCCGCCACCGTCATGTCCGACGACAATAGGGTCGTCCCCACGACCCCGGGACTAGATTGGCCCGACACCGTCATGTCCGACGACTATAGGGTCGTCCCGACGACCCCGGGCCAATGTTGGCCAATCGCCAACATGTCCGACGACTATAGGGTCGTCCCTACGACCCCGGGGCTAGTTTGGCCCGCCACCGTCATGTCCAACGACTATAGGGTCGTCCCCACGAACCCGGGACTAGGTTGGCCAGCCGCCGACATGTCCGACGACTATAGGGTTGTCCCCACGACCCCGGGCCAATGTTGGCCAATCGCCGACATGTCCGACGACTATAGGGTCGTCCCTACGACCCCGGGACTAGGTTGGCCCGCCACCGTCATGTCCGACGACAATAGGGTCGTCCCCACGACCCCGGGACTAGATTGGCCCGACACCGTCATGTCCGGCGACTGTCGGATCGTCCCCACGACTACGGGCCAAAGTTGGCCAGCCGCCGACATGTCCGACGACTATAGGGTTGTCCCCACGACCCCGGGCCAATGTTGGCCAATCGCCGACATGTCCGACGACTATAGGGTCGTCCCTACGACCCCGGGACTAGGTTGGCCCGCCACCGTCATGTCCGACGACAATAGGGTCGTCCCCACGACCCCGGGACTAGATTGGCCCGACACCGTCAAGTCCGACGACTATAGGGTCGTCCCCACGACCACGGGCCAAATTTGGCCAGCCGCCGACATTTCCAACGACTATTGGGTCGCCCCACGACCACGGGCCAAAGTTGGCCAGCCGCCGACATGTCCGACGACTGTAGGGTCGTCCCCACGACCACGGGACTAGATTCGCCCGCCACCGTCATGTCCGACGACAATAGGGTCGTCCCCACGACCCCGTGTCTAGGTTGGCCAGCCGCCGACATGTCCGACGACTATAGAGTTGTCCCCACGACCACGGGCCAAAGTTGGCCAGCCGCCGACATGTCCGACGACTATAGGGTCGTCCCAACGACCCTGGGACTAGATTGGCCCGCCACCGTCATATCCAACGACTATCGGATCGTCCCTACGATCACGGGCCAAAGTTGGCCAGCCGCCGACATGTCCGACGACTATAGGGTCGTCCCCACGACCACGGGCCAAAGTTGGCAAGCCGCCGAAATGTCCGACGACTGTAGGATCGTCCCCACGACCCCGGGACTAGATTGGCCCGCCACCGTCATATCCAACGACTATCGGATCGTCCCTACGATCACGGGCCAAAGTTGGCCAGCCGCCGACATGTCCGACGACTATAGGGTCGTCCCCACGACCACGGGCCAAAGTTGGCAAGCCGCCGAAATGTCCGACGACTGTAGGATCGTCCCCACGACCCCGGGACTAGATTGGCCCGCCACCGTCAAGTCCGACGTCCTCGGGACAAGTTTGGCCAGCCGCCGACATGTCCGACGACTATATTATTATTATTATTATTATTATTATTATTTTATTAACGGGAGAACCCTTTAGAGACAAAGTTTAGAGCAAAAAAAAGTACAAAGATAAAATAAACATAACAAAGACATACAATAACATAAAATAAAGTATAAAACAATAAAATAGAATATTAAGAAATAAAATAAACACAAACAAACAAAAATTAATTTAAATTAAATAGAATTAGAATTACTGAGGTAACATTCTAGTAAGCACTCGGTTCCTGAACGATGCGAAGGAGTCTGCGAACACATCAATGTCAGCAGGGCACCGGTTCATCTCGTCCATGGCACGATTTAAAGGATCAACTGTGTAGTGATAATATTCAGGGACACCTGATGCAAAAAGAGGTCTCGGACGCAATGCCCGTTGTGGGGCTCGGAGACGAATCCGTGCGACCAAATCCTGGCAGTTGATCTGGCCATGGATTACTTTATACAAAAATAATAGGTCAGAACAGATACGGCGGTCACAGAGATTAGAAAGCCTCATCCTTCGCAAAGCTGGACCGTAGTCATGGTTATCAAACCGCATAGGGGTACCAATAGCTCTCATAGCAAATCTAAGAAACTTATGCTGGACCCTTTCAATTAAACACACATATTGCTTATGTTTTGGGCTCCAGATAACCGACGCGTATTCTACCAATGGCCTTACCAAAGCAACATACAACAATTTCAGCGTCCTGATCTGTCCGAAGTGTTTGGCAAACCTGGTGATAAACCCGAGGGTTTTCATCGCCCTACACGTGATGCTGCGATAATGGTTGCGGAAGTCCAAACCAGAAGTAAATGTAACACCGAGGTCAGAGACTTCCGTCACCTCCGCGAGCGGAGAGGCACCAAGCATATACGACGATGGGATGCCAATAATACCCCTATAGGACCTTAATAACATACATTTTCCGGTATTTAGCTGCATCTTGTTGGCGATACACCACTGCTCAAACCTAAAAAGATCAGTCTGCAATAAGTCAACGTCAAAAGCCCCACTAATAGTTCGGAAGATTTTTAGATCGTCAGCGTACATTAGGAAATTACTGTGCAGGAAAACTTCGTTGACATCATTAACAAAAATCAGGAACAGGAGGGGACCCAGGTGCGATCCCTGGGGGACACCCGACGTCACCCTAACCTGATCAGAAAACTGTTCCTGCAACTTTATAACTTGCACGCGACCTTCGAGATAGCTGACGATCCAAGCAAGGAGAGGCCCATTGATACCAATTGAGATTAACTTATTATACAGGATACAATGATCAACAGAGTCGAATGCCTTCCTAAAGTCTGTGTATACAGTGTCGACTTGCAGCCCCGCATCCAACGCAGCAGAAACAGAACTGTGGTATACCGCCAGATTGCTAGCCGTTGACCTACCAGGAACAAATCCGTGTTGTTCCTCGGATATGACACTTGCGAGACAGGGCGTTAAGTGCTCTGTCACAATTTCCTCGAAGATCTTCGGTATGACAGATAATTTGCAAATCGGTCGATAATTTCTTACATCTGCGCGGTCACCTGCCTTAAATACCGGGGTAACCAAAGTAGTCTTCCAAGCTGCAGGGAAAGTGCCCCTAGAAAGTGATGAGTTAAAAATGTGCCAGAGAGGCCTTGCAAGAATGAAGCGACACTCCTTTAAAAACAAAGGCGGAATTCCATCATATCCCGGACCTTTAGCAGTATTTAGGGATTCTAGCTTGGAATATATTTGGCCAATGGAAATAGCTATAGAGTGAATATTTATTCCATTGCCAGATGACGGCCCGGGATTCAAGGTAGGCGTTACTCTGGATTGAGGATTATAAACAGAGCCAAAAAACTCAGCAAAAAGATTAGCAGCTGCCACGTGCGTAGAGGCAGAAGTACGGTCAAGATGTACCTTACCAGGAATTCCTTGCCCACACCTCTTAGAATTTACAAATTTCCAAAAACTAGATACATTATCTAAAACCTCGCTCTCAACACCATCAATGTAAATACGGTGATCACGCAGAATGGCAACTTTACATTCAGATCTAAGGTTAGAGAAGTTCTGATAATCAGAAAGAGCACCCGATCGCTTAAAATTTCTATGCGCTATTTTTTTATATCGGATTAGGCACCTCAAACCAGGGGAGAACCAGTGTGGAAACGTGGATCGTACTACAGCCCGAATTGGAATAAAGGCCTCAATTGCACGATTAATATGACCATATAGACGGTCCACGGCAGCGTCTGGCTCAATGTCACCGATCTCCTTATCCCAATCCACTGAATTAAAATAATCTAATACACTGGGGAAATCACCATGTTTGAAGTCCCTGAATTCAATATTTCCAGACCTAAGATTCTGACTTGTGACCAGGTCACCGAGAAGCACATACAGCGGCGGGTGGTAGGCGTCCGGTACAATAAGGGCATCAATGACTCGGTCAACCGTGACCTTAGGACAGCTAACAAAGATAAGGTCTAACATGACATCGTAATCATTGAAAACATTGTTAACTTGGGTAAGGTTACAGTAACCTGCACAACCCAGAAGAAGATCAATTGCAGCAGACTCGTTCGACGACATACCCAATTTCCTAAAGCACGCCTGACCCGAGTCATTATACCACACAGCATGTGGGAGATTATAGTCACCGAACAAGGAGAGGGAGTCATCACTATAATTATGGAATATTTCTGTGACGGTGTCAAAATGACTCGCATAAAGTGAGGGTGGTGACGCAGGCGGTATGTATACAGCACCCAATATGTGTTTATTCTCACGAAGATGGACCCTGACGAACACTTGCTCAACCTTAGAACAGCTGACAGTAATAGGGCTAGATGGCAACGAATTTTTAACTGCGATGAGAACACCCCCACCTCTTGTGCTACAACTTGTTTGTATAGATCTATCACACCTGTACACAGTATAATTGCCTAAACCAAGCTCAGTAGATGAAATCACGGAAGTGAGCCAGGTCTCGACTAGAATAATAATATCGTAAGACACCGCAGAAGAAAGTAAAGAATTGAATAAAGTGTCTAATTTTGTACGCAAACCTCGGACATTTTGAAAATACACTAAAGGGCTCCTATTTAGTTTTTTTGCGTAGAGTTTATAAGGGGTCTAGCCGGCACTATCTTCGGAACACCACGAATATAGCGAATGGTCATATGGGTTTCGCCAAGCTCATGAAGGTTACACAGCTTCGACCTGAGCTGTGAGAGAGTCTCGCGTTGTCGCCTGGTCTTATCATCCGAGATTTTGGCAGGGCCTTTGTAGCGGTGTTTGTTTTGCAGAATAGATTTAACCGTGGCTGCAGAGTCGAGCCGAACACATAGAGGTCTGCAAGGTGTAGAGCCCTGTTTTCCAAGACGATAAGTGGTCGGAATTTGGGTAACCAGAGGACAGATCTCCCTCAGAATAACAAGTGCTCCATCAGCATCCGCAGATCTAGCGAGCTCCAATGAAGTTTCCCTCGGTTCCGGCATATCGAAGATTAGTAGATTTCTGGATCTCTGCTCCCTATCATTTAATTCTTCGATGACGTCATCAGCAGAAGAAAAAGGCTGTTGCTCAGAGGGGATGGAAGATTTGTCTTCCAGTGCCTTCACCCGATCAGACAACAACTTAAACTCCGACTTCAAGTCCGATAATTCCGTTTTTAATACAGATACCATTTCCGATCGAAAGGACGCAAGCTCTGCCTTAATCTGCTCCTTTATAGTGTCCTTGATAACATCAATTGTGGGTAATGAAGAATGTGACTGGAGTGTAGCCGTTGGTAAGGAAGAGAGTGATTGTGTATGTGTTTGTGTCAGTGATGCGGTGGATTGGCTAACGGCGGTTACTGGCCTTGGGGATCCAGCACGACAGTTTAAAAGATTGCCGTCGAACCATGGATGCCCCGAACGGCTTAAACAGGTAGATCCAGGGTGACAAAACATTCCACAGCCAGGACAAGTGACCGGATTGGCCACTTGGGCGCCGCAGCCCTTACATTTCTTCGATCCCACCGGCATTTTAGATGAAAGAAACAATCCTAACAGTAACTTAGACACTCAGAGGACACAGAACACGAACGGCACAAACGATATTACTCGGCTTTAGACACAAGAGCAAAGATCACTTATAAATAATGTCAAGAAAATATGTACAGGCGAACAAGCCACGAAACAGTGACAGTTATAACGGACACAGAGAAATCTATGAGTCACACAGCCGAACACGTGCCAACGCTCCAATCAATCACAACATACGTCTTGTCACCTCAGCGAACGATACAGAACTGGGTCGCCCCCACGACCTCAGGACTAGTTTGGCCAGCCGCCGACATGTCCGACGACTATAGGGTCGTCCCCACAACCCCGGGACTATATTGGTCCGCCACCGTCAAGTCCGACGACCTCGGGGCTAGTTTGGCCAGCCGCCGACATGTCCGACGACTACTGGGTCGCCCCCACGACCTCGTGACTAGATTGGTCAGCCGCCGACATGTCCGACGACTATAGGGTCGTCCCCACGACCCCGGGCCAAAGTTAGCAAGACGCCGAAATGTCCGACGACTGTAGGGTCGTCCCCACGACCCCGGGACTAGATTGGCCCACCACCGTCAAGTCCGACGACTATAGGGTCGGCCCCACGACCTCGGGAGCAGGTTGGCCAGCCGCCGACATGTCCGACGACTATAGGGTCGTGCCCACGACCCCGGGCCCAAGTTGGCAAGCCGCCGACATGTCCGACGACTATAGGGACGTCCCCACGACCCCTGGACTAGGTTGGCTCACCGCCGACTTGTCCGTCGACAATTGCGTCGTCCCCACGACCCCGGGCCAAAGTTGGCCAGCCGCCGACATTTCCGACGACTATAGAGTCGTCCCCACGACACCGGGCCAAATTTGGCCAGCCGCCGACATGTCCGACGACAATAGGGTCGTCCACACGACCCCGGGACTAGATTGGCCCGCCACCGTCATGTCTGGCGACTGTCGGATCGTCCCCACGTCTACGGGCCAAAGTTGGCCAGCCGCCGACATGTCCGACGACTATTGGATCGTCCCCACGACCACGGGCCAAAGTTGGCCAGCCGCCGACATGTCCGACGACTATAGGGTCGTCCCCACGAACCCGGGACTAGGTTGGCCAGCCGCCGACATGTCCGACGACTATAGGGTTGTCCCCACGACCCCGGGCCAATGCTGGCCAATCGCCGACATGTCCGACGACTATAGGGTCGTCCCTACGACCCCGGGACTAGGTTGGCCCGCCACCGTCATGTCCGACGACAATAGGGTCGTCCCCACGACCCCGGGACTAGATTGGCCCGACACCGTCATGTCCGACGACTATAGGGTCGTCCCGACGACCCCGGGCCAATGTTGGCCAATCGCCAACATGTCCGACGATTATAGGGTCGTCCCTACGACCCCGGGGCTAGTTTGGCCCGCCACCGTCATGTCCAACGACTATAGGGTCGTCCCCACGAACCCGGGACTAGGTTGGCCAGCCGCCGACATGTCCGACGACTATAGGGTTGTCCCCACGACCCCGGGCCAAAGTTGGCAAGCCGCCGAAATGTCCGACGACTGTAGGGTCGTCCCCACAACCCCGGGACTAGATTGGCCCGCCACCGTCAAGTCCGACGACTATAGGGTCGTCCCCACGACCCCGGGCCAAAGTTGGCAAGCCGCCGAAATGTCCGACGACTGTAGGGTCGTCCCCACGACCCCCGGACTAGATTGGCCCGCCACCGTCATGTCAAACGACTATCGGATCGTCCCCACGACCACGGGCCAAAGTTGGCCAGCCGCCGACATGTCCGATGACTGTAGGGTCGTCCCCACAACCCCGGGACTAGATTGGCCCGCCACCGTCAAGTCCGACGACTATAGGGTCGTCCCCACGACCCCGGGCCAAAGTTGGCAAGCCGCCGAAATGTCCGACGACTGTAGGGTCGTCCCCACAACCCCGGGACTAGATTGGCCCGCCACCGTCAAGTCCGACGACTATAGGGTCGTCCCCACGACCCCGGGCCAAAGTTGGCAAGCCGCCGAAATGTCCGACGACTGTAGGGTCGTCCCCACGACCCCGGAATAGATTGGCCCGCCACCGTCATGTCCAACGACTATCGGATCGTCCCCACGACCACGGGCCAAAGTTGGCCTGCCGCCGACATGTCCGATGACTGTAGGGTCGTCCCCACAACCCCGGGACTAGATTGGCCCGCCACCGTCAAGTCCGACGACTATAGGGTCGTCCCCACGACCCCGGGCCAAAGTTGGCAAGCCGCCGAAATGTCCGACGACTGTAGGGTCGTCCCCACAACCCCGGGACTAGATTGGCCCGCCACCGTCAAGTCCGACGACTATAGGGTCGTCCCCACGACCCCGGGCCAAAGTTGGCAAGCCGCCGAAATGTCCGACGACTGTAGGGTCGTCCCCACGACCCCGGAATAGATTGGCCCGCCACCGTCATGTCCAACGACTATCGGATCGTCCCCACGACCACGGGCCAAAGTTGGCCTGCCGCCGACATGTCCGACGACTATTGGGTCGTCCCCACGACACCGGGCCAAAGTTGGCCAGCCGCTGACATGTCCAACGACTATAGGGTCGTCCCCACGACCACGGGCCAAAGTTGACCAGCCGCCAACATGTCCGACGACTATTGGATCGTCCCCACGACCACGGGCCAAAGTTGGCAAGCCGCCGAAATGTCCGACGACTGTAGGGTCGTCCCCACGACCCCCGGACTAGATTGGCCCGCCACCGTCATGTCCAACGACTATCGGCTCGTCCCCACGACCACGGGCCAAAGTTGGCCAGCCGCCGACATGTCCGACGACTATTGGGTCGTCCCCACGACACCGGGCCAAAGTTGGCCAGCCGCTGACATGTCCAACGACTATAGGGTCGTCCCCACGACCACGGGCCAAAGTTGACCAGCCGCCAACATGTCCGACGACTATAGGGTCGTGCCCACGACCCCGGGCCCAAGTTGGCAAGCCGCCGACATGTCCGACGACTATAGGGACGTCCCCACGACCCCGGGCCCAAGTTGGCAAGCCGCCGACATGTCCGACGACTATAGGGACGTCCCCACGACCCCTGGACTAGGTTGGCTCACCGCCGACTTGTCCGTCGACAATTGCGTCGTCCCCACGACCCCGGGCCAAAGTTGGCCAGCCGCCGACATGTCCGACGACAATAGGGTCGTCCACACGACCCCGGGACTAGATTGGCCCCCCACCGTCATGTCTGGCGACTGTCGGATCGTCCCCACGTCTACGGGCCAAAGTTGGCCAGCCGCCGACATGTCCGACGACAATCGGATCGTCCCCACGACCACGCACTAAAGTTGGCCAGCCGCCGACATGTCCGACGACTATAGGGTCGTCCCCACGACCCCGGGACTAGATTGGCCCGCCACCGTCATGTCCGACGACTATAGGGTCGTCCCCACGACCCCGGGCCAAAGTTGGCCAGCCGCCGACATGTCCGACGACTATAGGGTCGTCCCCACGACCCCGAGACTAGATTGGCCCGCCACCGACATGTCCGAAGACTATAGGGTCGTCCCCACGACCCCGGGACTAGATTGGCCAGCCGCCGACATGTCCGACGATTATAGAGTCGTCCCCACGACACCGGGTCAAAGTTGGCCAGCCGCTGACATTTCCAACGACTATTGGGTCGTCCCCACGACCACGGGCCAAAGTTGGCCAGCCGCTGACATGTCCGACGACTATAGGGTCGTCCCCACGACCACGGGCCAAAGCTGGCCAGCCGCCGACATGTCCGACGACTATAGGGTCGTCCCCACGACCCCGGGACTAGATTGGCCCGCCACCGTCATGTCCAAAGACTATCGGATCGTCCCCACGACCCCGGGACTAGATTGGCCCGCCACCGCCTTGTCCGACGACAATAGGGTCGTCCCCACGACCCCGGGTCTAGGTTGGCCAGCCGCCGACATGTCCGACGACAATCGGATCGTCCCCACGACCACGCGCTAAAGTTGGCCAGCCGCCGACATGTCCGACGACTATAGGGTCGTCCCCACGACCCCGGGACTAGATTGGCCCGCCACCGTCATGTCCGACGACTATAGGGTCGTCCCCACGACCCCGGGTCCAGGTTGGCCAGCCGCCGGCATTTCCGACGACTATAGAGTCGTCCCCACGACACCGGGCCAAAGTTGGCCAGCCGCCGACATGTCCGACGACTATAGGGTCGTCCCCACGACCCCGGGACAAGGTTGGCCCGCCGCCGACTTGTCCGACGACTATAGGGCCGTACCCACGACCCCGGGACTAAGCTGACAAGCCGCCAACATGTCCGACGACTATAGGGTCGTCCCCACGACCCCGGGCCAAAGTTGGCCAGCCGCCGAAATGTCCGACGTCTGTAGGGTCGTCCCCACGACCCCGGGACTAGATTGGCCCGCCACCGTCAAGTCCGACGACTATAGGGTCGTCCCCAGACCCTCGGGACTAGATTGGCCCGCCACCGACAAGTCCGACGACTATAGGGTCGTCCCCACGACACCGGGCCAAAGTTGGCCAGCCGCCGACATGTCCGACGACTATAGAGTCGTCCCCACGACACCGGGCCAAAGTTGGCCAGCCGCCGACATGTCCGACGACTATTGGGTCGTCCCCACGACACCGGGCCAAAGTTGGCCGGCCGCTGACATGTCCAACGACTATAGGGTCGTCCCCACGACCACGGGCCAAAGTTGACCAGCCGCCGACATGTCCGACGACTATTGGATCGTCCCCACGACCCCGGGCCAAAGTTGGCAAGCCGCCGAAATGTCCGACGACTGTAGGGTCGTCCCCACAACCCCGGGACTAGATTGGCCCGCCACCGTCAAGTCCGACGACTATAGGGTCGTCCCCACGACCCCGGGTCAAAGTTGGCCAGCCGCTGACATTTCCAACGACTATTGGGTCGTCCCCACGACCACGGGCCAATGTTGGCTAGCCGCCGACATGTCCGTCGACTATTGGATCGTCCCCACGACCCCGGGACTAGATTGGCCCGCCACCGCCAAGTCCGACGACTATAGGGTCGTCCCCACGACCTCGGGACTAGATTGGCCCGCCACCGCCAAGTCCGACGACTATAGGGTCGTCCCCACGACCTCGGGACTAGGTTGGCCAGCCGCCGACATGTCCGACGACTATAATGTCTTCCCCACGACCCCGGGCCAATGTTGATCAATCGCCGACATGTCCGACGACTATAGGGTCGTCCCTACGACCCCGGGCCAAAGCTGGCCAGCCGCCGACATGTCCGACGACTATTGGATCGTCCCCACGACCACGGGCCAAAGTTGGCCAGCCGCCGACATGTCCGAAGACTATAGGGTCGTCCCCACGACCCCGGGACTAGATTGGCCAGCCGCCGACATGTCCGACGACTATAGGGTCGTCCCTACAACCCCGGGACTAGGTTGGCCCGCCGCAGACTTCTCCGACGACTATAGGGTCGTCCCCACGACCCCCGGACTAGGTTGGCTCGCCGCCGACTTTTCCGACGAGTATAGGGTCCTCCCCACGACCACGGGCCAAAGTTGGCCAGCCGCCGACTTGTCCGACGACAATAGGGTCGTCCCCACGACCCCGGGAGTAGGTTGGCTCGCCACCGTCATGTCTGACGACTATAGGGTCGTCCCCACGACCACGGGCCAAAGTTGGCCAGCCGCCGACTTGTCCGACGACTATAGGGTCGTCCCCATGACCCGGGACTAGACTGGCCCGCCACCGTCATGTCCGACGACTATAGGGTCGTCCCCACGACACCGGGTCAAAGTTGGCCAGCCGCTGACATTTCCAACGTCTATTGGGTCGTCCCCACGACCACGGGCCAATGTTGGCTAGCCGCCAACATGTCCGACGACTATAGGGTCGTCCCCACGACCCCGGGACTAGATTGGCCCGCCACCGTCATGTCCAACGACTATCGGATCGTCCCCACGACCACGGGCCAAAGTTGGCGAGCCGCCGACATGTCCGACGACTTTTGGGTCGTCCCCACGACACCGGGCCAAAGTTGGCCAGCCGCTGACATGTCCAACGACTATAGGGTCGTCCCCACGACCACGGGCCAAAGTTGACCAGCCGCCAACATGTCCGACGACTATTGGATCGTCCCCACGACCCCGGGCCAAAGTTGGCAAGCCGCCGAAATGTCCGACGACTATAGGGTCGTCCCCACGACCCCGGGAATAGATTGGCCGGCCACCGTCAAGTCCGACGACTATAGGGTCGTCCCCACGACCACGGGCCAAAGTTGGCCAGCCGCCGACATGTCCGACGACTATAGGGTCGTCCCCACGACCCCGGGAATAGATTGGCCGGCCACCGTCAAGTCCGACGACTATAGGGTCGTCCCCACGACTTCGGGACTAGATTGGCCCGCCAACGCCAAGTCCGACGACTATAGGGTCGTCCCCACGACCCCGGGCCAAAGTTGGCAAGCCGCCGAAATGTCCGACGACTGTAGGGTCGTCCCCACAACCCCGGGACTAGATTGGCCCGCCACCGTCAAGTCCGACGACTATAGGGTCGTCCCCACGACCCCGGGCCAAAGTTGGCAAGCCGCCGAAATGTCCGACGACTGTAGGGTCGTCCCCACGACCCCCGGACTAGATTGGCCCGCCACCGTCATGTCCAACGACTATCGGATCGTCCCCACGACCACGGGCCAAAGTTGGCCAGCCGCCGACATGTCCGACGACTGTAGGGTCGTCCCCACGACCCCGGGCCAAAGTTGGCAAGCCGCCGAAATGTCCGACGACTGTAGGGTCGTCCCCACAACCCCGGGACTAGATTGGCCCGCCACCGTCAAGTCCGACGACTATAGGGTCGTCCCCACGACCACGGGCCAATGTTGGCCAGCCGCTGACTTGTCCGACGACTATAGGGTCGTCCCCAAGACCGCGGGACTAGATTGGCTCGCCGCCGACTTGTCCGACGACTGTAGGGTCGTCCCCACGACTCCGTGCGAAAGTTGGCAAGCTGCCGACTTGTCCGACGACTGTAGGGTCGTCCCCACGACCCCCGGACTAGATTGGCCCGCCACCGTCATGTCCAACGACTATCGGATCGTCCCCACGACCACGGGCCAAAGTTGGCCAGCCGCCGACATGTCCGACGACTGTAGGGTCGTCCCCACGACCCCGGGCCAAAGTTGGCAAGCCGCCGAAATGTCCGACGACTATAGGGTCGTCCCCACGACCACGGGCCAAAGCTGGCCAGCCGCCGACATGTCCGACGACTATAGGGTCGTCTCCACGACCCCGGGACTAGATTGGCCCGCCACCGTCATGTCCAAAGACTATCGGATCGTCCCCACGACCCCGGGACTAGATTGGCCCGCCACCGCCTTGTCCGACGACAATAGGGTCGTCCCCACGACCCCGGGTCTAGGTTGGCCAGCCGCCGACATGTCCGACGACAATCGGATCGTCCCCACGACCACGCGCTAAAGTTGGCCAGCCGCCGACATGTCCGACGACTATAGGGTCGTCCCCACGACCCCGGGACTAGATTGGCCCGCCACCGTCATGTCCGACGACTATAGGGTCGTCCCCACGACCCCGGGCCAAAGTTGGCCAGCCGCCGACATGTCCGACGACTATAGGGTCGTCCCCACGACCCCGAGACTAGATTGGCCCGCCACCGTCATGTCCGACGAAAATAGGGTCGTCCCCACGACCCCGGGTCCAGGTTGGCCAGCCGCCGGCATTTCCGACGACTATAGAGTCGTCCCCACGACACCGGGCCAAAGTTGGCCAGCCGCCGACATGTCCGACGACTATAGGGTCGTCCCCACGACCCCGGGACAAGGTTGGCCCGCCGCCGACTTGTCCGACGACTATAGGGTCGTCCCCACGACCCCGGGACTAGATTGGCCCGCCACCGTCATGTCCAACGACTATCGGATCGTCCCCACGACCACGGGCCAAAGTTGGCGAGCCGCCGACATGTCCGACGACTTTTGGGTCGTCCCCACGACCACGGGCCAATGTTGGCTAGCCGCCAACATGTCCGACGACTATAGGGTCGTCCCCACGACCCCGGGACTAGATTGGCCCGCCACCGTCATGTCCAACGACTATCGGATCGTCCCCACGACCACGGGCCAAAGTTGGCGAGCCGCCGACATGTCCGACGACTTTTGGGTCGTCCCCACGACACCGGGCCAAAGTTGGCCAGCCGCTGACATGTCCAACGACTATAGGGTCGTCCCCACGACCACGGGCCAAAGTTGACCAGCCGCCAACATGTCCGACGACTATTGGATCGTCCCCACGACCCCGGGCCAAAGTTGGCAAGCCGCCGAAATGTCCGACGACTATAGGGTCGTCCCCACGACCCCGGGAATAGATTGGCCGGCCACCGTCAAGTCCGACGACTATAGGGTCGTCCCCACGACCACGGGCCAAAGTTGGCCAGCCGCCGACATGTCCGACGACTATAGGGTCGTCCCCACGACCCCGGGAATAGATTGGCCGGCCACCGTCAAGTCCGACGACTATAGGGTCGTCCCCACGACTTCGGGACTAGATTGGCCCGCCAACGCCAAGTCCGACGACTATAGGGTCGTCCCCACGACCCCGGGCCAAAGTTGGCAAGCCGCCGAAATGTCCGACGACTGTAGGGTCGTCCCCACAACCCCGGGACTAGATTGGCCCGCCACCGTCAAGTCCGACGACTATAGGGTCGTCCCCACGACCCCGGGCCAAAGTTGGCAAGCCGCCGAAATGTCCGACGACTGTAGGGTCGTCCCCACGACCCCCGGACTAGATTGGCCCGCCACCGTCATGTCCAACGACTATCGGATCGTCCCCACGACCACGGGCCAAAGTTGGCCAGCCGCCGACATGTCCGACGACTGTAGGGTCGTCCCCACGACCCCGGGCCAAAGTTGGCAAGCCGCCGAAATGTCCGACGACTGTAGGGTCGTCCCCACAACCCCGGGACTAGATTGGCCCGCCACCGTCAAGTCCGACGACTATAGGGTCGTCCCCACGACCACGGGCCAATGTTGGCCAGCCGCTGACTTGTCCGACGACTATAGGGTCGTCCCCAAGACCGCGGGACTAGATTGGCTCGCCGCCGACTTGTCCGACGACTGTAGGGTCGTCCCCACGACTCCGTGCGAAAGTTGGCAAGCTGCCGACTTGTCCGACGACTGTAGGGTCGTCCCCACGACCCCCGGACTAGATTGGCCCGCCACCGTCATGTCCAACGACTATCGGATCGTCCCCACGACCACGGGCCAAAGTTGGCCAGCCGCCGACATGTCCGACGACTGTAGGGTCGTCCCCACGACCCCGGGCCAAAGTTGGCAAGCCGCCGAAATGTCCGACGACTATAGGGTCGTCCCCACGACCACGGGCCAAAGCTGGCCAGCCGCCGACATGTCCGACGACTATAGGGTCGTCTCCACGACCCCGGGACTAGATTGGCCCGCCACCGTCATGTCCAAAGACTATCGGATCGTCCCCACGACCCCGGGACTAGATTGGCCCGCCACCGCCTTGTCCGACGACAATAGGGTCGTCCCCACGACCCCGGGTCTAGGTTGGCCAGCCGCCGACATGTCCGACGACAATCGGATCGTCCCCACGACCACGCGCTAAAGTTGGCCAGCCGCCGACATGTCCGACGACTATAGGGTCGTCCCCACGACCCCGGGACTAGATTGGCCCGCCACCGTCATGTCCGACGACTATAGGGTCGTCCCCACGACCCCGGGCCAAAGTTGGCCAGCCGCCGACATGTCCGACGACTATAGGGTCGTCCCCACGACCCCGAGACTAGATTGGCCCGCCACCGTCATGTCCGACGAAAATAGGGTCGTCCCCACGACCCCGGGTCCAGGTTGGCCAGCCGCCGGCATTTCCGACGACTATAGAGTCGTCCCCACGACACCGGGCCAAAGTTGGCCAGCCGCCGACATGTCCGACGACTATAGGGTCGTCCCCACGACCCCGGGACAAGGTTGGCCCGCCGCCGACTTGTCCGACGACTATAGGGCCGTACCCACGACCCCGGGACTAAGCTGACAAGCCGCCAACATGTCCGACGACTATAGGGTCGTCCCCACGACCCCGGGCCAAAGTTGGCCAGCCGCCGAAATGTCCGACGTCTGTAGGGTCGTCCCCACGACCCCGGGACTAGATTGGCCCGCCACCGTCAAGTCCGACGACTATAGGGTCGTCCCCAGACCCTCGGGACTAGATTGGCCCGCCACCGACAAGTCCGACGAATATAGGGTCGTCCCCACGACACCGGGCCAAAGTTGGCCAGCCGCCGACATGTCCGACGACTATAGAGTCGTCCCCACGACACCGGGCCAAAGTTGGCCAGCCGCCGACATGTCCGACGACTATTGGGTCGTCCCCACGACACCGGGCCAAAGTTGGCCGGCCGCTGACATGTCCAACGACTATAGGGTCGTCCCCACGACCACGGGCCAAAGTTGACCAGCCGCCGACATGTCCGACGACTATTGGATCGTCCCCACGACCCCGGGCCAAAGTTGGCAAGCCGCCGAAATGTCCGACGACTGTAGGGTCGTCCCCACAACCCCGGGACTAGATTGGCCCGCCACCGTCAAGTCCGACGACTATAGGGTCGTCCCCACGACCCCGGGTCAAAGTTGGCCAGCCGCTGACATTTCCAACGACTATTGGGTCGTCCCCACGACCACGGGCCAATGTTGGCTAGCCGCCGACATGTCCGTCGACTATTGGATCGTCCCCACGACCCCGGGCCAAAGTTGGCAAGCCGCCGACATGTCCGACGACTATAGGGTCGTCCCCACGACCTCGGGACTAGGTTGGCCACCCGCCGACAAGTCCGACGACTATAGGGTCGTCCCCACGACACCGGGCCAAAGTTGGCCAGCCGCCGACATGTCCGACGACTATAGAGTCGTCCCCACGACACCGGGCCAAAGTTGGCCAGCCGCCGACATGTCCGACGACTATTGGGTCGTCCCCACGACACCGGGCCAAAGTTGGCCGGCCGCTGACATGTCCAACGACTATAGGGTCGTCCCCACGACCACGGGCCAAAGTTGACCAGCCGCCGACATGTCCGACGACTATTGGATCGTCCCCACGACCCCGGGCCAAAGTTGGCAAGCCGCCGAAATGTCCGACGACTGTAGGGTCGTCCCCACAACCCCGGGACTAGATTGGCCCGCCACCGTCAAGTCCGACGACTATAGGGTCGTCCCCACGACCCCGGGTCAAAGTTGGCCAGCCGCTGACATTTCCAACGACTATTGGGTCGTCCCCACGACCACGGGCCAATGTTGGCTAGCCGCCGACATGTCCGTCGACTATTGGATCGTCCCCACGACCCCGGGCCAAAGTTGGCAAGCCGCCGACATGTCCGACGACTATAGGGTCGTCCCCACGACCTCGGGACTAGGTTGGCCACCCGCCGACATGTCCGACGACTATAGGGTCGTCCACACGACCCCGGGCCAAAGTTGGCAAGACGCCGAAATGTCCGACGACTGTAGGGTCGTCCCCACGACCCCGGGACTAGATTGGCCCGCCACCGCCAAGTCCGACGACTATAGGGTCGTCCCCACGACCTCGGGACTAGGTTGGCCAGCCGCCGACATGTCCGACGACTATAATGTCGTCCCCACGACCCCGGGCCAATGTTGGCCAATCGCCGACATGTCCGACGACTATAGGGTCGTCCCTACGACCCCGGGACTAGATTGGCCCGCCACCGTCATGTCCAACGACTATAGGGTCGTCCCCACGACCACGGGCCAAAGTTGGCATGCCGCCGACATGTCCGACGACTATAGGGTCGTCCCTACAACCCCGGGACTAGGTTGGCCCGCCGCAGACTTCTCCGACGACTATAGGGTCGTCCCCACGACCCCCGGACTAGGTTGGCTCGCCGCCGACTTTTCCGACGAGTATAGGGTCCTCCCCACGACCACGGGCCAAAGTTGGCCAGCCGCCGACTTGTCCGACGACAATAGGGTCGTCCCCACGACCCCGGGAGTAGGTTGGCTCGCCACCGTCATGTCTGACGACTATAGGGTCGTCCCCACGACCACGGGCCAAAGTTGGCCAGCCGCCGACTTGTCCGACGACTATAGGGTCGTCCCCATGACCCGGGACTAGACTGGCCCGCCACCGTCATGTCCGACGACTATAGGGTCGTCCCCACGACACCGGGTCAAAGTTGGCCAGCCGCTGACATTTCCAACGTCTATTGGGTCGTCCCCACGACCACGGGCCAATGTTGGCTAGCCGCCAACATGTCCGACGACTATAGGGTCGTCCCCACGACCCCGGGACTAGATTGGCCCGCCACCGTCATGTCCAACGACTATCGGATCGTCCCCACGACCACGGGCCAAAGTTGGCGAGCCGCCGACATGTCCGACGACTTTTGGGTCGTCCCCACGACACCGGGCCAAAGTTGGCCAGCCGCTGACATGTCCAACGACTATAGGGTCGTCCCCACGACCACGGGCCAAAGTTGACCAGCCGCCAACATGTCCGACGACTATTGGATCGTCCCCACGACCCCGGGCCAAAGTTGGCAAGCCGCCGAAATGTCCGACGACTATAGGGTCGTCCCCACGACCCCGGGAATAGATTGGCCGGCCACCGTCAAGTCCGACGACTATAGGGTCGTCCCCACGACCACGGGCCAAAGTTGGCCAGCCGCCGACATGTCCGACGACTATAGGGTCGTCCCCACGACCCCGGGAATAGATTGGCCGGCCACCGTCAAGTCCGACGACTATAGGGTCGTCCCCACGACTTCGGGACTAGATTGGCCCGCCAACGCCAAGTCCGACGACTATAGGGTCGTCCCCACGACCCCGGGCCAAAGTTGGCAAGCCGCCGAAATGTCCGACGACTGTAGGGTCGTCCCCACAACCCCGGGACTAGATTGGCCCGCCACCGTCAAGTCCGACGACTATAGGGTCGTCCCCACGACCCCGGGCCAAAGTTGGCAAGCCGCCGAAATGTCCGACGACTGTAGGGTCGTCCCCACGACCCCCGGACTAGATTGGCCCGCCACCGTCATGTCCAACGACTATCGGATCGTCCCCACGACCACGGGCCAAAGTTGGCCAGCCGCCGACATGTCCGACGACTGTAGGGTCGTCCCCACGACCCCGGGCCAAAGTTGGCAAGCCGCCGAAATGTCCGACGACTGTAGGGTCGTCCCCACAACCCCGGGACTAGATTGGCCCGCCACCGTCAAGTCCGACGACTATAGGGTCGTCCCCACGACCACGGGCCAATGTTGGCCAGCCGCTGACTTGTCCGACGACTATAGGGTCGTCCCCAAGACCGCGGGACTAGATTGGCTCGCCGCCGACTTGTCCGACGACTGTAGGGTCGTCCCCACGACTCCGTGCGAAAGTTGGCAAGCTGCCGACTTGTCCGACGACTGTAGGGTCGTCCCCACGACCCCCGGACTAGATTGGCCCGCCACCGTCATGTCCAACGACTATCGGATCGTCCCCACGACCACGGGCCAAAGTTGGCCAGCCGCCGACATGTCCGACGACTGTAGGGTCGTCCCCACGACCCCGGGCCAAAGTTGGCAAGCCGCCGAAATGTCCGACGACTATAGGGTCGTCCCCACGACCACGGGCCAAAGCTGGCCAGCCGCCGACATGTCCGACGACTATAGGGTCGTCTCCACGACCCCGGGACTAGATTGGCCCGCCACCGTCATGTCCAAAGACTATCGGATCGTCCCCACGACCCCGGGACTAGATTGGCCCGCCACCGCCTTGTCCGACGACAATAGGGTCGTCCCCACGACCCCGGGTCTAGGTTGGCCAGCCGCCGACATGTCCGACGACAATCGGATCGTCCCCACGACCACGCGCTAAAGTTGGCCAGCCGCCGACATGTCCGACGACTATAGGGTCGTCCCCACGACCCCGGGACTAGATTGGCCCGCCACCGTCATGTCCGACGACTATAGGGTCGTCCCCACGACCCCGGGCCAAAGTTGGCCAGCCGCCGACATGTCCGACGACTATAGGGTCGTCCCCACGACCCCGAGACTAGATTGGCCCGCCACCGTCATGTCCGACGAAAATAGGGTCGTCCCCACGACCCCGGGTCCAGGTTGGCCAGCCGCCGGCATTTCCGACGACTATAGAGTCGTCCCCACGACACCGGGCCAAAGTTGGCCAGCCGCCGACATGTCCGACGACTATAGGGTCGTCCCCACGACCCCGGGACAAGGTTGGCCCGCCGCCGACTTGTCCGACGACTATAGGGCCGTACCCACGACCCCGGGACTAAGCTGACAAGCCGCCAACATGTCCGACGACTATAGGGTCGTCCCCACGACCCCGGGCCAAAGTTGGCCAGCCGCCGAAATGTCCGACGTCTGTAGGGTCGTCCCCACGACCCCGGGACTAGATTGGCCCGCCACCGTCAAGTCCGACGACTATAGGGTCGTCCCCAGACCCTCGGGACTAGATTGGCCCGCCACCGACAAGTCCGACGAATATAGGGTCGTCCCCACGACACCGGGCCAAAGTTGGCCAGCCGCCGACATGTCCGACGACTATAGAGTCGTCCCCACGACACCGGGCCAAAGTTGGCCAGCCGCCGACATGTCCGACGACTATTGGGTCGTCCCCACGACACCGGGCCAAAGTTGGCCGGCCGCTGACATGTCCAACGACTATAGGGTCGTCCCCACGACCACGGGCCAAAGTTGACCAGCCGCCGACATGTCCGACGACTATTGGATCGTCCCCACGACCCCGGGCCAAAGTTGGCAAGCCGCCGAAATGTCCGACGACTGTAGGGTCGTCCCCACAACCCCGGGACTAGATTGGCCCGCCACCGTCAAGTCCGACGACTATAGGGTCGTCCCCACGACCCCGGGTCAAAGTTGGCCAGCCGCTGACATTTCCAACGACTATTGGGTCGTCCCCACGACCACGGGCCAATGTTGGCTAGCCGCCGACATGTCCGTCGACTATTGGATCGTCCCCACGACCCCGGGCCAAAGTTGGCAAGCCGCCGACATGTCCGACGACTATAGGGTCGTCCCCACGACCTCGGGACTAGGTTGGCCACCCGCCGACAAGTCCGACGACTATAGGGTCGTCCCCACGACACCGGGCCAAAGTTGGCCAGCCGCCGACATGTCCGACGACTATAGAGTCGTCCCCACGACACCGGGCCAAAGTTGGCCAGCCGCCGACATGTCCGACGACTATTGGGTCGTCCCCACGACACCGGGCCAAAGTTGGCCGGCCGCTGACATGTCCAACGACTATAGGGTCGTCCCCACGACCACGGGCCAAAGTTGACCAGCCGCCGACATGTCCGACGACTATTGGATCGTCCCCACGACCCCGGGCCAAAGTTGGCAAGCCGCCGAAATGTCCGACGACTGTAGGGTCGTCCCCACAACCCCGGGACTAGATTGGCCCGCCACCGTCAAGTCCGACGACTATAGGGTCGTCCCCACGACCCCGGGTCAAAGTTGGCCAGCCGCTGACATTTCCAACGACTATTGGGTCGTCCCCACGACCACGGGCCAATGTTGGCTAGCCGCCGACATGTCCGTCGACTATTGGATCGTCCCCACGACCCCGGGCCAAAGTTGGCAAGCCGCCGACATGTCCGACGACTATAGGGTCGTCCCCACGACCTCGGGACTAGGTTGGCCACCCGCCGACATGTCCGACGACTATAGGGTCGTCCACACGACCCCGGGCCAAAGTTGGCAAGACGCCGAAATGTCCGACGACTGTAGGGTCGTCCCCACGACCCCGGGACTAGATTGGCCCGCCACCGCCAAGTCCGACGACTATAGGGTCGTCCCCACGACCTCGGGACTAGGTTGGCCAGCCGCCGACATGTCCGACGACTATAATGTCGTCCCCACGACCCCGGGCCAATGTTGATCAATCGCCGACATGTCCGACGACTATAGGGTCGTCCCTACGACCCCGGGCCAAAGCTGGCCAGCCGCCGACATGTCCGACGACTATTGGATCGTCCCCACGACCACGGGCCAAAGTTGGCCAGCCGCCGACATGTCCGAAGACTATTGGGTCGTCCCCACGACACCGGGCCAAAGTTGGCCAGCCGCTGACATTTCCAACGTCTATTGGGTCGTCCCCACGACCACGGGCCAATGTTGGCTAGCCGCCGACATGTCCGACGACTATAGGGTCGTCCCCACGACCCCGGGACTAGATTGGCCCGCCACCGTCATGTCCAACGACTATCGGATCGTCCCCACGACCACGGGCCAAAGTTGGCGAGCCGCCGACATGTCCGACGACTTTTGGGTCGTCCCCACGACACCGGGCCAAAGTTGGCCAGCCGCTGACATGTCCAACGACTATAGGGTCGTCCCCACGACCACGGGCCAAAGTTGACCAGCCGCCAACATGTCCGACGACTATTGGATCGTCCCCACGACCCCGGGCCAAAGTTGGCAAGCCGCCGAAATGTCCGACGACTATAGGGTCGTCCCCACGACCCCGGGAATAGATTGGCCGGCCACCGTCAAGTCCGACGACTATAGGGTCGTCCCCACGACCACGGGCCAAAGTTGGCCAGCCGCCGACATGTCCGACGACTATAGGGTCGACCCCACGACCCCGGGAATAGATTGGCCGGCCACCGTCAAGTCCGACGACTATAGGGTCGTCCCCACGACTTCGGGACTAGATTGGCCCGCCAACGCCAAGTCCGACGACTATAGGGTCGTCCCCACGACCCCGGGACTAGATTGGCCCGCCACCGTCATGTCCAACGACTATCGGATCGTCCCCACGACCACGGGCCAAAGTTGGCCAGCCGCCGACATGTCCGACGACTATAGGGTTGCCCCCACGACCTCGGGCCAATTTTGGCCAGCCGCCGACATGTCCGGCGACTATTGGGTCGTCCCCACGACACCGGGCCAAAGTTGGCCAGCCGCTGACATGTCCAACGACTATAGGGTCGTCCCCACGACAACGGGCCAAAGTTGACCAGCCGCCAACATGTCCGACGACTATTGGATCGTCCCCACGACCCCGGGCCAAAGTTGGCAAGCCGCCGAAATGTCCGACGACTATAGGGTCGTCCCCACGACCCCGGGACTAGATTGGCCCGCCACCGTCATGTCCAAAGACTATCGGATCGTACCCACGACCCCGGGACTAGATTGGCCCGCCACCGCCTTGTCCGACGACAATAGGGTCGTCCCCACGACCCCGGGTCTAGGTTGGCCAGCCGCCGACATGTCCGACGACAATCGGATCGTCCCCACGACCACGCGCTAAAGTTGGCCAGCCGCCGACATGTCCGACGACTATAGGGTCGTCCCCACGACCCCGGGACTAGATTGGCCCGCCACCGTCATGTCCGACGACTATAGGGTCGTCCCCACGACCCCGGGCCAAAGTTGGCCAGCCGCCGACATGTCCGACGACTATAGGGTCGTCCCCACGACCCCGAGACTAGATTGGCCCGCCACCGTCATGTCCGACGAAAATAGGGTCGTCCCCACGACCCCGGGTCCAGATTGGCCAGCCGCCGGCATTTCCGACGACTATAGAGTCGTCCCCACGACACCGGGCCAAAGTTGGCCAGCCGCCGACATGTCCGACGACTATAGGGTCGTCCCCACGACCCCGGGACAAGGTTGGCCCGCCGCCGACTTGTCCGACGAATATAGGGCCGTACCCACGACCCCGGGACTAAGCTGACAAGCCGCCAACATGTCCGACGACTATAGGGTCGTCCCCACGACACCGGGTCAAAGTTGGCCAGCCGCTGACATTTCCAACGTCTATTGGGTCGTCCCCACGACCACGGGCCAATGTTGGCTAGCCGCCGACATGTCCGACGACTATAGGGTCGTCCCCACGACCCCGGGACTAGATTGGCCCGCCACCGTCATGTCCAACGACTATCGGATCGTCCCCACGACCACGGGCCACAGTTGGCGAGCCGCCGACATGTCCGACGACTTTTGGGTCGTCCCCACGACACCGGGCCAAAGTTGGCCAGCCGCTGACATGTCCAACGACTATAGGGTCGTCCCCACGACCACGGGCCAAAGTTGACCAGCCGCCAACATGTCCGACGACTATTGGATCGTCCCCACGACCCCGGGCCAAAGTTGGCAAGCCGCCGAAATGTCCGACGACTATAGGGTCGTCCCCACGACCACGGGCCAAAGTTGGCCAGCCGCCGACATGTCCGACGACTATAGGGTCGTCCCCACGACCCCGGGAATAGATTGGCCGGCCACCGTCAAGTCCGACGACTATAGGGTCGTCCCCACGACTTCGGGACTAGATTGGCCCGCCAACGTCAAGTCCGACGACTATAGGGTCGTCCCCACGACCCCGGGCCAAAGTTGGCAAGCCGCCGAAATGTCCGACGACTGTAGGGTCGTCCCCACAACCCCGGGACTAGATTGGCCCGCCACCGTCAAGTCCGACGACTATAGGGTCGTCCCCACGACCCCGGGCCAAAGTTGGCAAGCCGCCGAAATGTCCGACGACTGTAGGGTCGTCCCCACGACCCCCGGACTAGATTGGCCCGCCACCGTCATGTCCAACGACTATCGGATCGTCCCCACGACCACGGGCCAAAGTTGGCCAGCCGCCGACATGTCCGACGACTGTAGGGTCGTCCCCACGACCCCGGGCCAAAGTTGGCAAGCCGCCGAAATGTCCGACGACTGTAGGGTCGTCCCCACGACCCGGGACTAGAGTGGCCCGCCACCGTCATGTCCGACGACTATATGGTCGTCCCCACGACCACGGGCCAAAGTTGGCCAGCCGCCGACATGTCCAGCGACTATAGGGTCGTCCCTACGACCCCGGGACTAGGTTGGCTCGCCGCAGACTTCTCCGACGACTATAGGGTCGTCCCCACGACCCCCGGACTAGGTTGGCTCGCCGCCGACTTTTCCGACGAGTATAGGGTCCTCCCCACGACCACGGGCCAAAGTTGGCCAGCCGCCGACATGTCCGACGACTATAGGGTCGTCCCCATGACCCGGGACTAGACTGGCCCGCCACCGTCATGTCCGACGACTATAGGGTCGTCCCCACGACCACGGGCCAATGTTGGCTAGCCGCCGACATGTCCGACGACTATAGGGTCGTCCCCACGACCACGGGACTAGATTGGTCCGCCACCGTCATGTCCGACGACTATAGGGTCGTCCCCACGACCCCGGGCCAAAGTTGGCAAGCCGCCGAAATGTCCGACGACTGTAGGGTCGTCCCCACGACCCCGGGACTAGATTGGCCCTCCACCGTCAAGTCTGACGACCTCGGGACTAGGTTGGCCAGCCGCCGACATGTCCGACGACTATAGGGTTGCCCCCACGACCTCGGGCCAATTTTGGCCAGCCGCCGACATGTCCGACGACTATAGGGTCGTCCCCACGACCCCGGGCCAAAGTTGGCAAGCCGCCGAAATGTCCGACGACTGTAGGGTCGTCCCCACGACCCCGGGAATAGATTGGCCGGCCACCGTCAAGTCCGACGACTATAGGGTCGTCCCCACGACTTCGGGACTAGATTGGCCCGCCAACGTCAAGTCCGACGACTATAGGGTCGTCCCCACGACCCCGGGCCAAAGTTGGCAAGCGGCCGAAATGTCCGACGACTGTAGGGTCGTCCCCACAACCCCGGGACTAGATTGGCCCGCCACCGTCAAGTCCGACGACTATAGGGTCGTCCCCACGACCCCGGGCCAAAGTTGGCAAGCCGCCGAAATGTCCGACGACTGTAGGGTCGTCCCCACGACCCCGGGACTAGATTGGCCCGCCACCGTCAAGTCTGACGACCTCGGGACTAGGTTGGCCAGCCGCCGACATGTCCGACGACTATAGGGTCGTCCCTACGACCCCGGGACTAGATTGGCCCGCCACCGTCATGTCCAAAGATTATAGGGTCGTCCCCACGACCCCGGGACTAGATTGGCCCGCTACCGTCATGTCCGAAGACTATAGGGTCGTCCCCACGACCCCGGGCCAAAGTTGGCCAGCCGCTGACATGTCCAACGACTATAGGGTCGTCCCCACGACCACGGGCCTAAGTTCGTCAGCCGCCGACATGTCCGACGACTATTGGATCGTCCCCACGACCACGGGCCAAAGTTGGCCAGCCGCCGACATGTCCGACGACTATAGGGTCGTCTCCACGAACCCGGGACTAGGTTGGCCAGCCACCGACATGTCCGACGACTATAGGGTTGTCCCCACGACCCCGGGCCAATGCTGGCCAATCGCCGACATGTCCGACGACTATAGGGTCGTCCCTACGACCCCGGGACTAGGTTGGCCCGCCACCGTCATGTCCGATGACAATAGGGTCGTCCCCACGACCCCGGGACTAGATTGGCCCGACACCGTCATGTCCGACGACTATAGGGTCGTCCCGACGACCCCGGGCCAATGTTGGCCAATCGCCAACATGTCCGACGACTATAGGGTCGTCCCTACGACCCCGGGGCTAGATTGGCCCGCCACCATCATGTCCAAAGATTATAGGGTCGTCCCCACGACCCCGGGACTATATTGGCCCGCTACCGTCATGTCCGACGACTATAGGGTCGTCCCCACGACCCCGGGCCAAAGTTGGCAAGCCGCCGAAATGTCCGACGACTGTAGGGTCGTCCCCACGACCCCGGGACTAGATTGGCCCGCCACCGTCAAGTCTGACGACCTCGGGACTAGGTTGGCCAGCCGCCGACATGTCCGACGACTATAGGGTTGCCCCCACGACCTCGGGCCAATTTTGGCCAGCCGCCGACATGTCCGACGACTATAGGGTCGTCCCCACGACCCCGGGCCAAAGTTGGCAAGCCGCCGAAATGTCCGACGACTGTAGGGTCGTCCCCACGACCCCGGGAATAGATTGGCCGGCCACCGTCAAGTCCGACGACTATAGGGTCGTCCCCACGACTTCGGGACTAGATTGGCCCGCCAACGTCAAGTCCGACGACTATAGGGTCGTCCCCACGACCCCGGGCCAAAGTTGGCAAGCGGCCGAAATGTCCGACGACTGTAGGGTCGTCCCCACAACCCCGGGACTAGATTGGCCCGCCACCGTCAAGTCCGACGACTATAGGGTCGTCCCCACGACCCCGGGCCAAAGTTGTCAAGCCGCCGAAATGTCCGACGACTGTAGGGTCGTCCCCACGACCCCGAGACTAGATTGGCCCGCCACCGTCATGTCCGACGACTATAGGGTCGTCCCCACGACCCCGGGCCAAAGTTGGCAAGCCGCCGAAATGTCCGACGACTGTAGGGTCGTCCCCACGACTTCGGGACTAGATTGGCCCGCCAACGTCAAGTCCGACGACTATAGGGTCGTCCCCACAGCCCCGGGCCAAAGTTGGCAAGCGGCCGAAATGTCCGACGACTGTAGGGTCGTCCCCACAACCCCGGGACTAGATTGGCCCGCCACCGTCAAGTCCGACGACTATAGGGTCGTCCCCACGACCCCGGGCCAAAGTTGGCAAGCCGCCGAAATGTCCGACGACTGTAGGGTCGTCCCCACGACCCCCGGACTAGATTGGCCCGCCACTGTCATGTCCAACGACTATCGGATCGTCCCCACGACCACGGGACTAGATTGGCCCGCCACCGTCAAGTCCGACGACTATAGGGTCGTCCCCACGACCCCGGGCCAAAGTTGGCAAGCCGCCGAAATGTCCGACGACTGTAGGGTCGTCCCCACGACCCCCGGACTAGATTGGCCCGCCACCGACAATTCCGACGACTATAGGGTCGTCCCCACGACCCCATGACTAGATTGGCCCGCCACCGTCATGTCCAACGACTATCGGATCGTCCCCACGACCACGGGCCAAAGTTGGCCAGCCGCCGACATGTCCGACGACTATTGGGTCGTACCCACGACACCGGGCCAAAGTTGGCCAGGCGCTGACATGTCCAACGACTATAGGGTCGTCCCCACGACCCCGGGCCAAAGTTGGCAAGCCGCCGAAATGTCCGACGACTGTAGGGTCGTCCCCACGACCCCGGGACTAGATTGGCCCGCCACCGTCAAGTCTGACGACCTCGGGACTAGGTTGGCCAGCCGCCGACATGTCCGACGACTATAGGGTTGCCCCCACGACCTCGGGCCAATTTTGGCCAGCCGCCGACATGTCCGACGACTATAGGGTCGTCCCCACGACCCCGGGCCAAAGTTGGCAAGCCGCCGAAATGTCCGACGACTGTAGGGTCGTCCCCACGACCCCGGGAATAGATTGGCCGGCCACCGTCAAGTCCGACGACTATAGGGTCGTCCCCACGACTTCGGGACTAGATTGGCCCGCCAACGTCAAGTCCGACGACTATAGGGTCGTCCCCACGACCCCGGGCCAAAGTTGGCAAGCGGCCGAAATGTCCGACGACTGTAGGGTCGTCCCCACAACCCCGGGACTAGATTGGCCCGCCACCGTCAAGTCCGACGACTATAGGGTCGTCCCCACGACCCCGGGCCAAAGTTGTCAAGCCGCCGAAATGTCCGACGACTGTAGGGTCGTCCCCACGACCCCGAGACTAGATTGGCCCGCCACCGTCATGTCCGACGACTATAGGGTCGTCCCCACGACCCCGGGCCAAAGTTGGCAAGCCGCCGAAATGTCCGACGACTGTAGGGTCGTCCCCACGACTTCGGGACTAGATTGGCCCGCCACCGTCAAGTCTGACGACCTCGGGACTAGGTTGGCCAGCCGCCGACATGTCCGACGACTATAGGGTTGCCCCCACGACCTCGGGCCAATTTTGGCCAGCCGCCGACATGTCCGACGACTATAGGGTCGTCCCCACGACCCCGGGCCAAAGTTGGCAAGCCGCCGAAATGTCCGACGACTGTAGGGTCGTCCCCACGACCCCGGGAATAGATTGGCCGGCCACCGTCAAGTCCGACGACTATAGGGTCGTCCCCACGACTTCGGGACTAGATTGGCCCGCCAACGTCAAGTCCGACGACTATAGGGTCGTCCCCACGACCCCGGGCCAAAGTTGGCAAGCGGCCGAAATGTCCGACGACTGTAGGGTCGTCCCCACAACCCCGGGACTAGATTGGCCCGCCACCGTCAAGTCCGACGACTATAGGGTCGTCCCCACGACCCCGGGCCAAAGTTGGCAAGCCGCCGAAATGTCCGACGACTGTAGGGTCGTCCCCACGACCCCCGGACTAGATTGGCCCGCCAACGTCAAGTCCGACGAATATAGGGTCGTCCCCACGACCCCGGGCCAAAGTTGGCAAGCCGCCGAAATGTCCGACGACTGTAGGGTCGTCCCCACGACCCCGGGACTAGATTGGCCCGCCACCGTCAAGTCTGACGACCTCGGGACTAGATTGGCCCGCCACCGTCAAGTCCGACGACTATAGGGTCGTCCCCACGACCCCGGGCCAAAGTTGGCAAGCCGCCGAAATGTCCGACGACTGTAGGGTCGTCCCCACGACCCCCGGACTAGATTGGCCCGCCACCGACAATTCCGACGACTATAGGGTCGTCCCCACGACCCCGGGACTAGATTGGCCCGCCACCGTCATGTCCAACGACTATCGGATCGTCCCCACGACCACGGGCCAAAGTTGGCCAGCCGCCGACATGTCCGACGACTATTGGGTCGTACCCACGACACCGGGCCAAAGTTGGCCAGCCGCCAACATGTCCGACGACTATTGGATCGTCCCCACGACCCCGGGCCAAAGTTGGCAAGCCGCCGAAATGTCCGACGACTATAGGGTCGTCCCCACGACCCCGGGAATAGATTGGCCGGCCACCGTCAAGTCCGACGACTATAGGGTCGTCCCCACGACCACGGGCCAAAGTTGGCCAGCCGCCGACATGTCCGACGACTATAGGGTCGTCCCCACGACCCCGGGAATAGATTGGCCGGCCACCGTCAAGTCCGACGACTATAGGGTCGTCCCCACGACCCCGGGCCAAAGTTGGCAAGCCGCCGAAATGTCCGACGACTGTAGGGTCGTCCCCACAACCCCGGGACTAGATTGGCCCGCCACCGTCAAGTCCGACGACTATAGGGTCGTCCCCACGACCCCGGGCCAAAGTTGGCAAGCCGCCGAAATGTCCGACGATTGTAGGGTCGTCCCCACGACCCCCGGACTAGATTGGCCCGCCACCGTCATGTCCAACGACTATCGGATCGTCCCCACGACCACGGGCCAAAGTTGGCCAGCCGCCGACATGTCCGACGACTGTAGGGTCGTCCCCACGACCCCGGGCCAAAGTTGGCAAGCCGCCGAAATGTCCGACGACTGTAGGGTCGTCCCCACAACCCCGGGACTAGATTGGCCCGCCACCGTCAAGTCCGACGACTATAGGCTCGTCCCCACGACCCCGGGTCAAAGTTGGCCAGCCGCTGACATTTCCAACGACTATTGGGTCGTCCCCACGACCACGGGCCAATGTTGGCTAGCCGCCGACATGTCCGTCGACTATTGGATCGTCCCCACGACCCCGGGCCAAAGTTGGCAAGCCGCCGAAATGTCCGACGACTGTAGGGTCGTCCCCACAACCCCGGGACTAGATTGGCCCTCCACCGTCAAGTCCGACGACTATAGGGTCGTCCCCACGACCTCGGGACTAGGTTGGCCACCCGCCGACATGTCCGACGACTATAGGGTCGTCCACACGACCCCGGGCCAAAGTTGGCAAGCCGCCGAAATGTCCGACGACTGTAGGGTCGTCCCCACGACCCCGGGAATAGATTGGCCGGCCACCGTCAAGTCCGACGACTATAGGGTCGTCCCCACGACTTCGGGACTAGATTGGCCCGCCAACGTCAAGTCCGACGACTATAGGGTCGTCCCCACGACCCCGGGCCAAAGTTGGCAAGCGGCCGAAATGTCCGACGACTGTAGGGTCGTCTCCACAACCCCGGGACTAGATTGGCCCGCCACCGTCAAGTCCGACGACTATAGGGTCGTCCCCACGACCCCGGGCCAAAGTTGGCAAGCCGCCGAAATGTCCGACGACTGTAGGGTCGTCCCCACGACCCCCGGACTAGATTGGCCCGCCACCGTCATGTCCAACGACTATCGGATCGTCCCCACGACCACGGGCCAAAGTTGGCCTGCCGCCGACATGTCCGATGACTGTAGGGTCGTCCCCACGACTTCGGGACTAGATTGGCCCGCCAACGTCAAGTCCGACGACTATAGGGTCGTCCCCACGACCCCGGGCCAAAGTTGGCAAGCGGCCGAAATGTCCGACGACTGTAGGGTCGTCCCCACAACCCCGGGACTAGATTGGCCCGCCACCGTCAAGTCCGACGACTATAGGGTCGTCCCCACGACCCCGGGCCAAAGTTGTCAAGCCGCCGAAATGTCCGACGACTGTAGGGTCGTCCCCACGACCCCGGGACTAGATTGGCCCGCCACCGTCATGTCCGACGACTATAGGGTCGTCCCCACGACCCCGGGCCAAAGTTGGCAAGCCGCCGAAATGTCCGACGACTGTAGGGTCGTCCCCACGACTTCGGGACTAGATTGGCCCGCCAACGTCAAGTCCGACGACTATAGGGTCGTCCCCACCGCCCCGGGCCAAAGTTGGCAAGCGGCCGAAATGTCCGACGACTGTAGGGTCGTCCCCACAACCCCGGGACTAGATTGGCCCGCCACCGTCAAGTCCGACGACTATAGGGTCGTCCCCACGACCCCGGGCCAAAGTTGGCAAGCCGCCGAAATGTCCGACGACTGTAGGGTCGTCCCCACGACCCCCGGACTAGATTGGCCCGCCACTGTCATGTCCAACGACTATCGGATCGTCCCCACGACCACGGGACTAGATTGGCCCGCCACCGTCAAGTCCGACGACTATAGGGTCGTCCCCACGACCCCGGGCCAAAGTTGGCAAGCCGCCGAAATGTCCGACGACTGTAGGGTCGCCCCCACGACCCCCGGACTAGATTGGCCCGCCACCGACAATTCCGACGACTATAGGGTCGTCCCCACGACCCCGTGACTAGATTGGCCCGCCACCGTCATGTCCAACGACTATCGGATCGTCCCCACGACCACGGGCCAAAGTTGGCCAGCCGCCGACATGTCCGACGACTATTGGGTCGTACCCACGACACCGGGCCAAAGTTGGCCAGGCGCTGACATGTCCAACGACTATAGGGTCGTCCCCACGACCACGGGCCAAAGTTGACCAGCCGCCAACATGTCCGACGACTATTGGATCGTCCCCACGACCCCGGGCCAAAGTTGGCAAGCCGCCGAAATGTCCGACGACTATAGGGTCGTCCCCACGACCCCGGGAATAGATTGGCCGGCCACCGTCAAGTCCGACGACTATAGGGTCGTCCCCACGACCACGGGCCAAAGTTGGCCAGCCGCCGACATGTCCGACGACTATAGGGTCGTCCCCACGACCCCGGGAATAGATTGGCCGGCCACCGTCAAGTCCGACGACTATAGGGTCGTCCCCACGACTTCGGGACTAGATTGGCCCGCCAACGTCAAGTCCGACGACTATAGGGTCGTCCCCACGACCCCGGGCCAAAGTTGGCAAGCCGCCGAAATGTCCGACGACTGTAGGGTCGTCATCACAACCCCGGGACTAGATTGGCCCGCCACCGTCATGTCCAAAGACTATCGGATCGTCCCCACGACCCCGGGCCAAAGTTGGCAAGCCGCCGAAATGTCCGACGACTATAGGGTCGTCCCCACGACCCCGGGCCAAAGTTGGCCAGCCGCCGACATGTCCGACGACTATAGGGTCGTCCCCACGACCCCGAGACTAGATTGGCCCGCCACCGTCATGTCCGACGAAAATAGGGTCGTCCCCACGACCCCGGGCCAAAGTTGGCAAGCCGCCGAAATGTCCGACGACTGTAGGGTCGTCCCCACAACCCCGGGACTAGATTGGCCCGCCACCGTCAAGTCCGACGACTATAGGGTCGTCCCCACGACCCCGGGCCAAAGTTGGAAAGCCGCCGAAATGTCCGACGACTGTAGGGTCGTCCCCACGACCCCCGGACTAGATTGGCCCGCCACCGACAATTCCGACGACTATAGGGTCGTCCCCACGACCCCGGGAATAGATTGGCCGGCCACCGTCAAGTCCGACGACTATAGGGTCGTCCCCACGACTTCGGGACTAGATTGGCCCGCCAACGTCAAGTCCGACGACTATAGGGTCGTCCCCACGACCCCGGGCCAAAGTTGGCAAGCCGCCGAAATGTCCGACGACTGTAGGGTCGTCCCCACAACCCCGGGACTAGATTGGCCCGCCACCGTCAAGTCCGACGACTATAGGGTCGTCCCCACGACCCCGGGCCAAAGTTGGCAAGCCGCCGAAATGTCCGACGACTGTAGGGTCGTCCCCACGACCCCCGGACTAGATTGGCCCGCCACCGTCATGTCCAACGACTATCGGATCGTCCCCACGACCACGGGCCAAAGTTGGCCAGCCGCCGACATGTCCGACGACTGTAGGGTCGTCCCCACGACCCCGGGCCAAAGTTGGCAAGCCGCCGAAATGTCCGACGACTGTAGGGTCGTCCCCACAACCCCGGGACTAGATTGGCCCGCCACCGTCAAGTCCGACGACTATAGGCTCGTCCCCACGACCCCGGGTCAAAGTTGGCCAGCCGCTGACATTTCCAACGACTATTGGGTCGTCCCCACGACCACGGGCCAATGTTGGCTAGCCGCCGACATGTCCGTCGGCTATTGGATCGTCCCCACGACCCCGGGCCAAAGTTGGCAAGCCACCGACATGTCCGACGACTATAGGGTCGTCCCCACGACCTCGGGCCAATTTTGGCCAGCCGCCGACTTGTCCGACGACTATAGGGTCGTCCCCACGACCCCGGGCCAAAGTTGGCAAGCCGCCGAAATGTCCGACGACTGTAGGGTCGTCCCCACGACCCCGGGAATAGATTGGCCGGCCACCGTCAAGTCCGACGACTATAGGGTCGTCCCCACGACTTCGGGACTAGATTGGCCCGCCAACGTCAAGTCCGACGACTATAGGGTCGTCCCCACGACCCCGGGTCAAAGTTGGCAAGCGGCCGAAATGTCCGACGACTGTAGGGTCGTCCCCACAACCCCGGGACTAGATTGGCCCGCCACCGTCAAGTCCGACGACTATAGGGTCGTCCCCACGACCCCGGGCCAAAGTTGGCAAGCCGCCGAAATGTCCGACGACTGTAGGGTCGTCCCCACGACCCCCGGACTAGATTGGCCCGCCACCGTCATGTCCAACGACTATCGGATCGTCCCCACGACCACGGGCCAAAGTTGGCCAGCCGCCGACATGTCCGATGACTGTAGGGTCGTCCCCACGACTTCGGGACTAGATTGGCCCGCCAACGTCAAGTCCGACGACTATAGGGTCGTCCCCACGACCCCGGGCCAAAGTTGGCAAGCGGCCGAAATGTCCGACGACTGTAGGGTCGTCCCCACAACCCCGGGACTAGATTGGCCCGCCACCGTCAAGTCCGACGACTATAGGGTCGTCCCCACGACCCCGGGCCAAAGTTGGCAAGCCGCCGAAATGTCCGACGACTGTAGGGTCGTCCCCACGACCCCGGGACTAGATTGGCCCGCCACCGTCATGTCCAAAGACTATCGGATCGTCCCCACGACCCCGGGCCAAAGTTGGCAAGCCGCCGAAATGTCCGACGACTATAGGGTCGTCCCCACGACCCCGGGCCAAAGTTGGCCAGCCGCCGACATGTCCGACGACTATAGGGTCGTCCCCACGACCCCGAGACTAGATTGGCCCGCCACCGTCATGTCCGACGAAAATAGGGTCGTCCCCACGACCCCGGGTCCAGGTTGGCCAGCCGCCGACATTTCCGACGACTATAGAGTCGTCCCCACGACACCGGGCCAAAGTTGGCCAGCCGCCGACATGTCCGACGACTATAGGGTCGTCCCCACGACCCCGGGCCAAAGTTGGCAAGCGGCCGAAATGTCCGACGACTGTAGGGTCGTCCCCACAACCCCGGGACTAGATTGGCCCGCCACCGTCAAGTCCGACGACTATAGGGTCGTCCCCACGACCCCGGGCCAAAGTTGGCAAGCCGCCGAAATGTCCGACGACTGTAGGGTCGTCCCCACGACCCCCGGACTAGATTGGCCCGCCACTGTCATGTCGAACGACTATCGGATCGTCCCCACGACCACGGGCCAAAGTTGGCCAGCCGCCGACATGTCCGATGACTGTAGGGTCGTCCCCACAACCCCGGGACTAGATTGGCCCGCCACCGTCAAGTCCGACGACTATAGGGTCGTCCCCACGACCCCGGGCCAAAGTTGGCAAGCCGCCGAAATGTCCGACGACTGTAGGGTCGTCCCCACAACCCCGGGACTAGATTGGCCCGCCACCGTCAAGTCCGACGACTATAGGGTCGTCCCCACGACCCCGGGCCAAAGTTGGAAAGCCGCCGAAATGTCCGACGACTATTGGGTCGTACCCACGACACCGGGCCAAAGTTGGCCAGGCGCTGACATGTCCAACGACTATAGGGTCGTCCCCACGACCCCGGGCCAAAGTTGGCAAGCCGCCGAAATGTCCGACGACTGTAGGGTCGTCCCCACGACCCCGGGACTAGATTGGCCCGCCACCGTCAAGTCTGACGACCTCGGGACTAGGTTGGCCAGCCGCCGACATGTCCGACGACTATAGGGTTGCCCCCACGACCTCGGGCCAATTTTGGCCAGCCGCCGACATGTCCGACGACTATAGGGTCGTCCCCACGACCCCGGGCCAAAGTTGGCAAGCCGCCGAAATGTCCGACGACTGTAGGGTCGTCCCCACGACCCCGGGAATAGATTGGCCGGCCACCGTCAAGTCCGACGACTATAGGGTCGTCCCCACGACTTCGGGACTAGATTGGCCCGCCAACGTCAAGTCCGACGACTATAGGGTCGTCCCCACGACCCCGGGCCAAAGTTGGCAAGCGGCCGAAATGTCCGACGACTGTAGGGTCGTCCCCACGACCACGGGCCAAAGTTGGCCAGCCGCCGACATGTCCGACGACTATAGGGTCGTCCCCACGACCCCGTGACTAGATTGGCCCGCCACTGTCATGTCCAACGACTATCGGATCGTCCCCACGACCACGGGACTAGATTGGCCCGCCACCGTCAAGTCCGACGACTATAGGGTCGTCCCCACGACCCCGGGCCAAAGTTGGCAAGCCGCCGAAATGTCCGACGACTGTAGGGTCGCCCCCACGACCCCCGGACTAGATTGGCCCGCCACCGACAATTCCGACGACTATAGGGTCGTCCCCACGACCCCGTGACTAGATTGGCCCGCCACCGTCATGTCCAACGACTATCGGATCGTCCCCACGACCACGGGCCAAAGTTGGCCCGCCACCGACAATTCCGACGACTATAGGGTCGTCCCCACGACCCCGGGCCAAAGTTGTCAAGCCGCCGAAATGTCCGACGACTGTAGGGTCGTCCCCACGACCCCGGGACTAGATTGGCCCGCCACCGTCATGTCCGACGACTATAGGGTCGTCCCCACGACCCCGGGCCAAAGTTGGCAAGCCGCCGAAATGTCCGACGACTGTAGGGTCGTCCCCACGACTTCGGGACTAGATTGGCCCGCCAACGTCAAGTCCGACGACTATAGGGTCGTCCCCACCGCCCCGGGCCAAAGTTGGCAAGCGGCCGAAATGTCCGACGACTGTAGGGTCGTCCCCACAACCCCGGGACTAGATTGGCCCGCCACCGTCAAGTCCGACGACTATAGGGTCGTCCCCACGACCCCGGGCCAAAGTTGGCAAGCCGCCGAAATGTCCGACGACTGTAGGGTCGTCCCCACGACCCCCGGACTAGATTGGCCCGCCACTGTCATGTCCAACGACTATCGGATCGTCCCCACGACCACGGGCCAAAGTTGGCCAGCCGCCGACATGTCCGATGACTGTAGGGTCGTCCCCACAACCCCGGGACTAGATTGGCCCGCCACCGTCAAGTCCGACGACTATAGGGTCGTCCCCACGACCCCGGGCCAAAGTTGGCAAGCCGCCGAAATGTCCGACGACTGTAGGGTCGTCCCCACAACCCCGGGACTAGATTGGCCCGCCACCGTCAAGTCCGACGACTATAGGGTCGTCCCCACGACCCCGGGCCAAAGTTGGAAAGCCGCCGAAATGTCCGACGACTATTGGGTCGTACCCACGACACCGGGCCAAAGTTGGCCAGGCGCTGACATGTCCAACGACTATAGGGTCGTCCCCACGACCCCGGGCCAAAGTTGGCAAGCCGCCGAAATGTCCGACGACTGTAGGGTCGTCCCCACGACCCCGGGACTAGATTGGCCCGCCACCGTCAAGTCTGACGACCTCGGGACTAGGTTGGCCAGCCGCCGACATGTCCGACGACTATAGGGTTGCCCCCACGACCTCGGGCCAATTTTGGCCAGCCGCCGACATGTCCGACGACTATAGGGTCGTCCCCACGACCCCGGGCCAAAGTTGGCAAGCCGCCGAAATGTCCGACGACTGTAGGGTCGTCCCCACGACCCCGGGAATAGATTGGCCGGCCACCGTCAAGTCCGACGACTATAGGGTCGTCCCCACGACTTCGGGACTAGATTGGCCCGCCAACGTCAAGTCCGACGACTATAGGGTCGTCCCCACGACCCCGGGCCAAAGTTGGCAAGCGGCCGAAATGTCCGACGACTGTAGGGTCGTCCCCACAACCCCGGGACTAGATTGGCCCGCCACCGTCAAGTCCGACGACTATAGGGTCGTCCCCACGACCCCGGGCCAAAGTTGGCAAGCCGCCGAAATGTCCGACGACTGTAGGGTCGTCCCCACGACCCCGGGACTAGATTGGCCCGCCACCGTCAAGTCTGACGACCTCGGGACTAGATTGGCCCGCCACCGTCAAGTCCGACGACTATAGGGTCGTCCCCACGACCCCGGGCCAAAGTTGGCAAGCCGCCGAAATGTCCGACGACTGTAGGGTCGTCCCCACGACCCCCGGACTAGATTGGCCCGCCACCGACAATTCCGACGACTATAGGGTCGTCCCCACGACCCCGGGACTAGATTGGCCCGCCACCGTCATGTCCAACGACTATCGGATCGTCCCCACGACCACGGGCCAAAGTTGGCCAGCCGCCGACATGTCCGACGACTATTGGGTCGTACCCACGACACCGGGCCAAAGTTGGCCAGCCGCCAACATGTCCGACGACTATTGGATCGTCCCCACGACCCCGGGCCAAAGTTGGCAAGCCGCCGAAATGTCCGACGACTATAGGGTCGTCCCCACGACCCCGGGAATAGATTGGCCGGCCACCGTCAAGTCCGACGACTATAGGGTCGTCCCCACGACCACGGGCCAAAGTTGGCCAGCCGCCGACATGTCCGACGACTATAGGGTCGTCCCCACGACCCCGGGAATAGATTGGCCGGCCACCGTCAAGTCCGACGACTATAGGGTCGTCCCCACGACCCCGGGCCAAAGTTGGCAAGCCGCCGAAATGTCCGACGACTGTAGGGTCGTCCCCACAACCCCGGGACTAGATTGGCCCGCCACCGTCAAGTCCGACGACTATAGGGTCGTCCCCACGACCCCGGGCCAAAGTTGGCAAGCCGCCGAAATGTCCGACGACTGTAGGGTCGTCCCCACGACCCCCGGACTAGATTGGCCCGCCACCGTCATGTCCAACGACTATCGGATCGTCCCCACGACCACGGGCCAAAGTTGGCCAGCCGCCGACATGTCCGACGACTGTAGGGTCGTCCCCACGACCCCGGGCCAAAGTTGGCAAGCCGCCGAAATGTCCGACGACTGTAGGGTCGTCCCCACAACCCCGGGACTAGATTGGCCCGCCACCGTCAAGTCCGACGACTATAGGCTCGTCCCCACGACCCCGGGTCAAAGTTGGCCAGCCGCTGACATTTCCAACGACTATTGGGTCGTCCCCACGACCACGGGCCAATGTTGGCTAGCCGCCGACATGTCCGTCGACTATTGGATCGTCCCCACGACCCCGGGCCAAAGTTGGCAAGCCGCCGAAATGTCCGACGACTGTAGGGTCGTCCCCACAACCCCGGGACTAGATTGGCCCTCCACCGTCAAGTCCGACGACTATAGGGTCGTCCCCACGACCTCGGGACTAGGTTGGCCACCCGCCGACATGTCCGACGACTATAGGGTCGTCCACACGACCCCGGGCCAAAGTTGGCAAGCCGCCGAAATGTCCGACGACTGTAGGGTCGTCCCCACGACCCCGGGAATAGATTGGCCGGCCACCGTCAAGTCCGACGACTATAGGGTCGTCCCCACGACTTCGGGACTAGATTGGCCCGCCAACGTCAAGTCCGACGACTATAGGGTCGTCCCCACGACCCCGGGCCAAAGTTGGCAAGCGGCCGAAATGTCCGACGACTGTAGGGTCGTCTCCACAACCCCGGGACTAGATTGGCCCGCCACCGTCAAGTCCGACGACTATAGGGTCGTCCCCACGACCCCGGGCCAAAGTTGGCAAGCCGCCGAAATGTCCGACGACTGTAGGGTCGTCCCCACGACCCCCGGACTAGATTGGCCCGCCACCGTCATGTCCAACGACTATCGGATCGTCCCCACGACCACGGGCCAAAGTTGGCCTGCCGCCGACATGTCCGATGACTGTAGGGTCGTCCCCACGACTTCGGGACTAGATTGGCCCGCCAACGTCAAGTCCGACGACTATAGGGTCGTCCCCACGACCCCGGGCCAAAGTTGGCAAGCGGCCGAAATGTCCGACGACTGTAGGGTCGTCCCCACAACCCCGGGACTAGATTGGCCCGCCACCGTCATGTCCGACGACTATAGGGTCGTCCCCACGACCCCGGGCCAAAGTTGGCAAGCCGCCGAAATGTCCGACGACTGTAGGGTCGTCCCCACAACCCCGGGACTAGATTGGCCCGCCACCGTCAAGTCCGACGACTATAGGGTCGTCCCCACGACCCCGGGCCAAAGTTGTCAAGCCGCCGAAATGTCCGACGACTGTAGGGTCGTCCCCACGACCCCGGGACTAGATTGGCCCGCCACCGTCATGTCCGACGACTATAGGGTCGTCCCCACGACCCCGGGCCAAAGTTGGCAAGCCGCCGAAATGTCCGACGACTGTAGGGTCGTCCCCACGACTTCGGGACTAGATTGGCCCGCCAACGTCAAGTCCGACGACTGTAGGGTCGTCCCCACGACTTCGGGACTAGATTGGCCCGCCAACGTCAAGTCCGACGACTATAGGGTCGTCCCCACCGCCCCGGGCCAAAGTTGGCAAGCGGCCGAAATGTCCGACGACTGTAGGGTCGTCCCCACAACCCCGGGACTAGATTGGCCCGCCACCGTCAAGTCCGACGACTATAGGGTCGTCCCCACGACCCCGGGCCAAAGTTGGCAAGCCGCCGAAATGTCCGACGACTGTAGGGTCGTCCCCACGACCCCCGGACTAGATTGGCCCGCCACTGTCATGTCCAACGACTATCGGATCGTCCCCACGACCACGGGACTAGATTGGCCCGCCACCGTCAAGTCCGACGACTATAGGGTCGTCCCCACGACCCCGGGCCAAAGTTGGCAAGCCGCCGAAATGTCCGACGACTGTAGGGTCGCCCCCACGACCCCCGGACTAGATTGGCCCGCCACCGACAATTCCGACGACTATAGGGTCGTCCCCACGACCCCGTGACTAGATTGGCCCGCCACCGTCATGTCCAACGACTATCGGATCGTCCCCACGACCACGGGCCAAAGTTGGCCAGCCGCCGACATGTCCGACGACTATTGGGTCGTACCCACGACACCGGGCCAAAGTTGGCCAGGCGCTGACATGTCCAACGACTATAGGGTCGTCCCCACGACCACGGGCCAAAGTTGACCAGCCGCCAACATGTCCGACGACTATTGGATCGTCCCCACGACCCCGGGCCAAAGTTGGCAAGCCGCCGAAATGTCCGACGACTATAGGGTCGTCCCCACGACCCCGGGAATAGATTGGCCGGCCACCGTCAAGTCCGACGACTATAGGGTCGTCCCCACGACCACGGGCCAAAGTTGGCCAGCCGCCGACATGTCCGACGACTATAGGGTCGTCCCCACGACCCCGGGAATAGATTGGCCGGCCACCGTCAAGTCCGACGACTATAGGGTCGTCCCCACGACTTCGGGACTAGATTGGCCCGCCAACGTCAAGTCCGACGACTATAGGGTCGTCCCCACGACCCCGGGCCAAAGTTGGCAAGCCGCCGAAATGTCCGACGACTGTAGGGTCGTCATCACAACCCCGGGACTAGATTGGCCCGCCACCGTCATGTCCAAAGACTATCGGATCGTCCCCACGACCCCGGGCCAAAGTTGGCAAGCCGCCGAAATGTCCGACGACTATAGGGTCGTCCCCACGACCCCGGGCCAAAGTTGGCCAGCCGCCGACATGTCCGACGACTATAGGGTCGTCCCCACGACCCCGAGACTAGATTGGCCCGCCACCGTCATGTCCGACGAAAATAGGGTCGTCCCCACGACCCCGGGCCAAAGTTGGCAAGCCGCCGAAATGTCCGACGACTGTAGGGTCGTCCCCACAACCCCGGGACTAGATTGGCCCCCCACCGTCAAGTCCGACGACTATAGGGTCGTCCCCACGACCCCGGGCCAAAGTTGGAAAGCCGCCGAAATGTCCGACGACTGTAGGGTCGTCCCCACGACCCCCGGACTAGATTGGCCCGCCACCGACAATTCCGACGACTATAGGGTCGTCCCCACGACCCCGGGAATAGATTGGCCGGCCACCGTCAAGTCCGACGACTATAGGGTCGTCCCCACGACTTCGGGACTAGATTGGCCCGCAAACGTCAAGTCCGACGACTATAGGGTCGTCCCCACGACCCCGGGCCAAAGTTGGCAAGCCGCCGAAATGTCCGACGACTGTAGGGTCGTCCCCACAACCCCGGGACTAGATTGGCCCGCCACCGTCAAGTCCGACGACTATAGGGTCGTCCCCACGACCCCGGGCCAAAGTTGGCAAGCCGCCGAAATGTCCGACGACTGTAGGGTCGTCCCCACGACCCCCGGACTAGATTGGCCCGCCACCGTCATGTCCAACGACTATCGGATCGTCCCCACGACCACGGGCCAAAGTTGGCCAGCCGCCGACATGTCCGACGACTGTAGGGTCGTCCCCACGACCCCGGGCCAAAGTTGGCAAGCCGCCGAAATGTCCGACGACTGTAGGGTCGTCCCCACAACCCCGGGACTAGATTGGCCCGCCACCGTCAAGTCCGACGACTATAGGCTCGTCCCCACGACCCCGGGTCAAAGTTGGCCAGCCGCTGACATTTCCAACGACTATTGGGTCGTCCCCACGACCACGGGCCAATGTTGGCTAGCCGCCGACATGTCCGTCGGCTATTGGATCGTCCCCACGACCCCGGGCCAAAGTTGGCAAGCCACCGACATGTCCGACGACTATAGGGTCGTCCCCACGACCTCGGGCCAATTTTGGCCAGCCGCCGACTTGTCCGACGACTATAGGGTCGTCCCCACGACCCCGGGCCAAAGTTGGCAAGCCGCCGAAATGTCCGACGACTGTAGGGTCGTCCCCACGACCCCGGGAATAGATTGGCCGGCCACCGTCAAGTCCGACGACTATAGGGTCGTCCCCACGACTTCGGGACTAGATTGGCCCGCCAACGTCAAGTCCGACGACTATAGGGTCGTCCCCACGACCCCGGGTCAAAGTTGGCAAGCGGCCGAAATGTCCGACGACTGTAGGGTCGTCCCCACAACCCCGGGACTAGATTGGCCCGCCACCGTCAAGTCCGACGACTATAGGGTCGTCCCCACGACCCCGGGCCAAAGTTGGCAAGCCGCCGAAATGTCCGACGACTGTAGGGTCGTCCCCACGACCCCCGGACTAGATTGGCCCGCCACCGTCATGTCCAACGACTATCGGATCGTCCCCACGACCACGGGCCAAAGTTGGCCAGCCGCCGACATGTCCGATGACTGTAGGGTCGTCCCCACGACTTCGGGACTAGATTGGCCCGCCAACGTCAAGTCCGACGACTATAGGGTCGTCCCCACGACCCCGGGCCAAAGTTGGCAAGCGGCCGAAATGTCCGACGACTGTAGGGTCGTCCCCACAACCCCGGGACTAGATTGGCCCGCCACCGTCAAGTCCGACGACTATAGGGTCGTCCCCACGACCCCGGGCCAAAGTTGGCAAGCCGCCGAAATGTCCGACGACTGTAGGGTCGTCCCCACGACCCCGGGACTAGATTGGCCCGCCACCGTCATGTCCAAAGACTATCGGATCGTCCCCACGACCCCGGGCCAAAGTTGGCAAGCCGCCGAAATGTCCGACGACTATAGGGTCGTCCCCACGACCCCGGGCCAAAGTTGGCCAGCCGCCGACATGTCCGACGACTATAGGGTCGTCCCCACGACCCCGAGACTAGATTGGCCCGCCACCGTCATGTCCGACGAAAATAGGGTCGTCCCCACGACCCCGGGTCCAGGTTGGCCAGCCGCCGACATTTCCGACGACTATAGAGTCGTCCCCACGACACCGGGCCAAAGTTGGCCAGCCGCCGACATGTCCGACGACTATAGGGTCGTCCCCACGACCCCGGGCCAAAGTTGGCAAGCGGCCGAAATGTCCGACGACTGTAGGGTCGTCCCCACAACCCCGGGACTAGATTGGCCCGCCACCGTCAAGTCCGACGACTATAGGGTCGTCCCCACGACCCCGGGCCAAAGTTGGCAAGCCGCCGAAATGTCCGACGACTGTAGGGTCGTCCCCACGACCCCCGGACTAGATTGGCCCGCCACTGTCATGTCGAACGACTATCGGATCGTCCCCACGACCACGGGCCAAAGTTGGCCAGCCGCCGACATGTCCGATGACTGTAGGGTCGTCCCCACAACCCCGGGACTAGATTGGCCCGCCACCGTCAAGTCCGACGACTATAGGGTCGTCCCCACGACCCCGGGCCAAAGTTGGCAAGCCGCCGAAATGTCCGACGACTGTAGGGTCGTCCCCACAACCCCGGGACTAGATTGGCCCGCCACCGTCAAGTCCGACGACTATAGGGTCGTCCCCACGACCCCGGGCCAAAGTTGGAAAGCCGCCGAAATGTCCGACGACTGTAGGGTCGTCCCCACGACCCCCGGACTAGATTGGCCCGCCACCGACAATTCCGACGACTATAGGGTCGCCCCCACGACCCCGGGACTAGATTGGCCCGCCACCGTCATGTCCAACGACTATCGGATCGTCCCCACGACCACGGGCCAAAGTTGGCCAGCCGCCGACATGTCCGACGACTATTGGGTCGTACCCACGACACCGGGCCAAAGTTGGCCAGCCGCTGACATGTCCAACGACTATAGGGTCGTCCCCACGACCACGGGCCAAAGTTGACCAGCCGCCAACATGTCCGACGACTATTGGATCGTCCCCACGACCCCGGGCCAAAGTTGGCAAGCCGCCGAAATGTCCGACGACTATAGGGTCGTGCCCACGACCCCGGGAATAGATTGGCCGGCCACCGTCAAGTCCGACGACTATAGGGTCGTCCCCACGACCACGGGCCAAAGTTGGCCAGCCGCCGACATGTCCGACGACTATAGGGTCGTCCCCACGACCCCGGGAATAGATTGGCCGGCCACCGTCAAGTCCGACGACTATAGGGTCGTCCCCACGACCCCGGGCCAAAGTTGGCAAGCCGCCGAAATGTCCGACGACTGTAGGGTCGTCCCCACGACCCCCGGACTAGATTGGCCCGCCACCGACAAGTCCGACGACTATAGGGTCGTCCCCACGACCCCCGGACTAGATTGGCCCGCCACCGACAAGTCCGACGACTATAGGGTCGTCCCCACGACCCCGGGACTAGATTGGCCCGCCACCGTCATGTCCAACGACTATCGGATCGTCCCCACGACCACGGGCCAAAGTTGGCCAGCCGCCGACATGTCCGACGACTATAGGGTCGTCCCCACGACGCCCGGACTAGATTGGCCCGCCTCCGACAAGTCCGACGACTATAGGGTCGTCCCCACGACCCCGGGACTAGATTGGCCCGCCACCGTCATGTCCAACGACTATCGGATCGTCCCCACGACCACGGGCCAATGTTGGCCAATCGCCGACATGTCCGACGACAATTGGATCGTCCCCACGACCACGGGCCAAAGTTGGCCAGCCGCCGACATGTCCGAAGACTATAGGGTCGTCCCCACGACCCCGGGACTAGATTGGCCAGCCGCCGACATGTCCGACGACTATAGAGTCGTCCCCACGACACCGGGTCAAAGTTGGCCAGCCGCTGACATTTCCAACGACTATTGGGTTGTCCCCACGACCACGGGCCAATGTTGGCTAGCCGCCGACATGTCCGACGACTATAGGGTCGTCCCCACGACCACGGGCCAAAGCTGGCCAGCCGCCGACATGTCCGACGACTATTGGATCGTCCCCACGACCACGGGCCAAAGATGGCCAACCGCCGACATGTCCGACGACTATAGGGTCGTCCCCACGACCCCGGGACTAGATTGGTCCGCCACCGTCATGTCCGACGACTATAGGGTCGTCCCCACGACCCCGGGCCAAAGTTGGCAAGCCGCCGAAATGTCCGACGACTATAGGGTCGTCCCCACGACCCCGAGACTAGATTGGCCCGCCACCGTCAAGTCCGACGACTATAGGGTCGTCCCCAGGACCTTGGGACTAGATTGGCCCGCCACCGTCAAGTCCGACGACTATAGGGTCGTCCCCACGACCCAGGGCCAAAGTTGGCAAGCCGCCGAAATGTCCGACGACTGTAGGGTCGTCCCCACGACCCCGGGACTAGATTGGTCCGCCACCGTCATGTCCGACGACTATAGGGTCGTCCCCACGACCCCGGGCCAAAGTTGGCCAGCCGCCGACATGTCCGACGACTATAGGGTCGTCCCCACGACCCCGAGACTAGATTGGTCCGCCACCGTCATGTCCGACGACTATAGGGTCGTCCCCACGACCCCGGGCCAAAGTTGGCCAGCCGCCGACATGTCCGACGACTATAGGGTCGTCCCCACGACCCCGGGCCAAAGATGTCCAGCCGCCGTCTTGTCCGACGCCTATAGGGTCGTCCCCTCGACCCCGGGACTAGATTGGCCCGCCACCGTCATGTCCGACGACTATAGGGTCGTCCCCACGACCCCGGGCCAAAGTTGGCCAGCCGCCGACATGTCCGACGACTATAGGGTCGTCCCCACGACCCCGAGACTAGATTGGCCCGCCACCGTCATGTCCGACGACAATAGGGTCGTTTCCACGATCCCGGGTCCAGGTTGGCCAGCCGCCGACATTTCCGACGACTATAGAGTCGTCCCCACGACACCGGGCCAAAGTTGGCCAGCCGCCGACATGTCCTACGACAATCGGATCGTCCCCACGACCACGCGCCAAAGTTGGCCAGCCGCCGACATGTCCGACGACTATAGGGTCGTCCCCACGACCCCGGGACTAGATTGGCCCGCCACCGTCATGTCCGACGACTATAGGGTCGTCCCCACGACCCCGGGCCAAAGTTGGCCAGCCGCCGACATGTCCGACGACTATAGGGTCGTCCCCACGACCCCGAGACTAGATTGGCCCGCCACCGTCATGTCCGACGACAATAGGGTCGTCTCCACGATCCCGGGTCCAGGTTGGCCAGCCGCCGACATTTCCGACGACTATAGAGTCGTCCCCACGACACCGGGCCAAAGTTGGCCAGCCGCCGACATGTCCGACGACAATCGGATCGTCCCCACGACCACCCGCCAAAGTTGGCCAGCCGCCGACATGTCCGACGACTATAGGGTCGTCCCCACGACCTCGGGACTAGGTTGGCCAGCCGCCGACATGTCCGACCACTATTGGGTCGTCCCCACGACCACGGGCCAAAATTGGCCAGCCGCCGACATGTCCGACGACTATAGGGTCGTCCCCACGACCCCGGGCCAAAGATGTCCAGCCGCCGTCTTGTCCGACGCCTATAGGGTCGTCCCCTCGACCCCGGGACTAGAATAGCCCGCCACCGTCATGCCCGACGACTATAGGGTCGTCCCCACGACCCCGGGACTAGATTGGTCCGCCACCGTCTTGTCCGACGACTATAGGGTCGTCCCCACGACCCCGGGCCAAATTTGGCCAGCCGCCGACATGTCCGACGACTGTAGGGTCGTCCCCACGACCCCGGGAATAGATTGGCCGGCCACCGTCAAGTCCGACGACTATAGGGTCGTCCCCACGACCCCGGACCAAAGTTGGCAAGCCGCCGAAATGTCCGACGACTGTAGGGTCGTCCCCACAACCCCGGGACTAGATTGGCCCGCCACCGTCAAGTCCGACGACTATAGGGTCGTCCCCACGACCCCGGGCCAAAGTTGGCAAGCCGCCGAAATGTCCGACGACTGTAGGGTCGTCCCCACGACCCCCGGACTAGATTGGCCCGCCACCGTCATGTCCAACGACTATCGGATCGTCCCCACGACCACGGGCCAAAGTTGGCCAGCCGCCGACATGTCCGACGACTGTAGGGTCGTCCCCACGACCCCGGGCCAAAGTTGGCAAGCCGCCGAAATGTCCGACGACTGTAGGGTCGTCCCCACAACCCCGGGACTAGATTGGCCCGCCACCGTCAAGTCCGACGACTATAGGCTCGTCCCCACGACCCCGGGTCAAAGTTGGCCAGCCGCTGACATTTCCAACGACTATTGGGTCGTCCCCACGACCACGGGCCAATGTTGGCTAGCCGCCGACATGTCCGTCGACTATTGGATCGTCCCCACGACCCCGGGCCAAAGTTGGCAAGCCGCCGAAATGTCCGACGACTGTAGGGTCGTCCCCACAACCCCGGGACTAGATTGGCCCGCCACCGTCAAGTCCGACGACTATAGGGTCGTCCCCACGACCTCGGGACTAGGTTGGCCACCCGCCGACATGTCCGACGACTATAGGGTCGTCCACACGACCCCGGGCCAAAGTTGGCAAGCCGCCGAAATGTCCGACGACTGTAGGGTCGTCCCCACGACCCCGGGAATAGATTGGCCGGCCACCGTCAAGTCCGACGACTATAGGGTCGTCCCCACGACTTCGGGACTAGATTGGCCCGCCAACGTCAAGTCCGACGACTATAGGGTCGTCCCCACGACCCCGGGCCAAAGTTGGCAAGCGGCCGAAATGTCCGACGACTGTAGGGTCGTCTCCACAACCCCGGGACTAGATTGGCCCGCCACCGTCAAGTCCGACGACTATAGGGTCGTCCCCACGACCCCGGGCCAAAGTTGGCAAGCCGCCGAAATGTCCGACGACTGTAGGGTCGTCCCCACGACCCCCGGACTAGATTGGTCCGCCACCGTCATGTCCAACGACTATCGGATCGTCCCCACGACCACGGGCCAAAGTTGGCCTGCCGCCGACATGTCCGATGATTGTAGGGTCGTCCCCACGACTTCGGGACTAGATTGGCCCGCCAACGTCAAGTCCGACGACTATAGGGTCGTCCCCACGACCCCGGGCCAAAGTTGGCAAGCGGCCGAAATGTCCGACGACTGTAGGGTCGTCCCCACAACCCCGGGACTAGATTGGCCCGCCACCGTCAAGTCCGACGACTATAGGGTCGTCCCCACGACCCCGGGCCAAAGTTGTCAAGCCGCCGAAATGTCCGACGACTGTAGGGTCGTCCCCACAACCCCGGGACTAGATTGGCCCGCCACCGTCAAGTCCGACGACTATAGGGTCGTCCCCACGACCCCGGGCCAAAGTTGGCAAGCCGCCGAAATGTCCGACGACTGTAGGGTCGTCCCCACGACCCCCGGACTAGATTGGCCCGCCACTGTCATGTCCAACGACTATCGGATCGTCCCCACGACCACGGGACTAGATTGGCCCGCCACCGTCAAGTCCGACGACTATAGGGTCGTCCCCACGACCCCGGGCCAAAGTTGGCAAGCCGCCGAAATGTCCGACGACTGTAGGGTCGTCCCCACGACCCCCGGACTAGATTGGCCCGACACCGACAATTCCGACGACTATAGGGTCGTCCCCACGACCCCGTGACTAGATTGGCCCGCCACCGTCATGTCCAACGACTATCGGATCGTCCCCACGACCACGGGCCAAAGTTGGCCAGCCGCCGACATGTCCGACGACTATTGGGTCGTACCCACGACACCGGGCCAAAGTTGGCCAGGCGCTGACATGTCCAACGACTATAGGGTCGTCCCCACGACCACGGGCCAAAGTTGACCAGCCGCCAACATGTCCGACGACTATTGGATCGTCCCCACGACCCCGGGCCAAAGTTGGCAAGCCGCCGAAATGTCCGACGACTATAGGGTCGTCCCCACGACCCCGGGAATAGATTGGCCGGCCACAGTCAAGTCCGACGACTATAGGGTCGTCCCCACGACCACGGGCCAAAGTTGGCCAGCCGCCGACATGTCCGACGACTATAGGGTCGTCCCCACGACCCCGGGAATAGATTGGCCGGCCACCGTCAAGTCCGACGACTATAGGGTCGTCCCCACGACTTCGGGACTAGATTGGCCCGCCAACGTCAAGTCCGACGACTATAGGGTCGTCCCCACGACCCCGGGCCAAAGTTGGCAAGCCGCCGAAATGTCCGACGACTGTAGGGTCGTCCCCACAACCCCGGGTCTAGATTGGCCCGCCACCGTCAAGTCCGACGACTATAGGGTCGTCCCCACGACCCCGGGCCAAAGTTGGCAAGCCGCCGAAATGTCCGACGACTGTAGGGTCGTCCCCACAACCCCGGGACTAGATTGGCCCGCCACCGTCAAGTCCGACGACTATAGGCTCGTCCCCACGACCCCGGGTCAAAGTTGGCCAGCCGCTGACATTTCCAACGACTATTGGGTCGTCCCCACGACCACGGGCCAATGTTGGCTAGCCGCCGACATGTCCGTCGGCTATTGGATCGTCCCCACGACCCCGGGCCAAAGTTGGCAAGCCACCGACATGTCCGACGACTATAGGGTCGTCCCCACGACCTCGGGCCAATTTTGGCCAGCCGCCGACTTGTCCGACGACTATAGGGTCGTCCCCAAGACCCCGGGCCAAAGTTGGCAAGCCGCCGAAATGTCCGACGACTGTAGGGTCGTCCCCACGACCCCGGGACTAGATTGGCCCGCCACCGTCATGTCCAAAGACTATCGGATCGTCCCCACGACCCCAGGCCAAAGTTGGCAAGCCGCCGAAATGTCCGACGACTATAGGGTCGTCCCCACGACCCCGGGCCAAAGTTGGCCAGCCGCCGACATGTCCGACGACTATAGGGTCGACCCACGACCCCGAGACTAGATTGGCCCGCCACCGTCATGTCCGACGAAAATAGGGTCGTCCCCACGACCCCGGGTCCAGGTTGGCCAGCCGCCGACATTTCCGACGACTATAGAGTCGTCCCCACGACACCGGGCCAAAGTTGGCCAGCCGCCGACATGTCCGACGACTATAGGGTCGTCCCCACGACCCCGGGCCAAAGTTGGCAAGCGGCCGAAATGTCCGACGACTGTAGGGTCGTCCCCACAACCCCGGGACTAGATTGGCCCGCCACCGTCAAGTCCGACGACTATAGGGTCGTCCCCACGACCCCGGGCCAAAGTTGGCAAGCCGCCGAAATGTCCGACGACTGTCGGGTCGTCCCCACGACCCCCGGACTAGATTGGCCCGCCACTGTCATGTCCAACGACTATCGGATCGTCCCCACGACCACGGGCCAAAGTTGGCCAGCCGCCGACATGTCCGACGACTATAGGGTCGTCCCCACGTCCCCGGGAATAGATTGGCCGGCCACCGTCAAGTCCGACGACTATAGGGTCGTCCCCACGACCCCGGGCCAAAGTTGGCAAGCCGCCGAAATGTCCGACGACTGTAGGGTCGTCCCCACGACCCCGGGACTAGATTGGCCAGCCGCCGACATGTCCGACGACTATAGAGTCGTCCCCACGACACCGGGTCAAAGTTGGCCAGCCGCTGACATTTCCAACGACTATTGGGTTGTCCCCACGACCACGGGCCAATGTTGGCTAGCCGCCGACATGTCCGACGACTATAGGGTCGTCCCCACGACCACGGGCCAAAGCTGGCCAGCCGCCGACATGTCCGACGACTATTGGATCGTCCCCACGACCACGGGCCAAAGTTGGCCAACCGCCGACATGTCCGACGACTATAGGGTCGTCCCCACGACCCCGGGAATAGATTGGTCCGCCACCGTCATGTCCGACGACTATAGGGTCGTCCCCACGACCCCCGGACTAGATTGGCCCGCCACCGACAAGTCCAACGACTATAGGGTCGTCCCCACGACCCCGGGACTAGATTGGCCCGCCACCGTCATGTCCAACGACTATCGGATCGTCCCCACGACCACGGGCCAAAGTTGGCCAGCCGCCGACATGTCCGACGACTATAGGGTCGTCCCCACGACCCCGAGACTAGATTGGCCCGCCACCGTCATGTCCGACGACAATAGGGTCGTCTCCACGATCCCGGGTCCAGGTTGGCCTGCCGCCGACATTTCCGACGACTATAGAGTCGTCCCCATGACACCGGGCCAAAGTTGGCCAGCCGCCGACATGTCCGACGACTATAGGGTCGTCCCCACGACCTCGGGACTAGGTTGGCCAGCCGCCGACATGTCCGACCAATATTGGGTCGTCCCCACGACCACGGGCCAAAGTTGGCCAGCCGCCGACATGTCCGACGACTATAGGGTCGTCCCCACGACCCCGGGCCAAAGATGTCCAGCCGCCGTCTTGTCCGACGCCTATAGGGTCGTCCCCTCGACCCCGGGACTAGATTGGCCCGCCACCGTCATGTCCGACGACTATAGGGTCGTCCCCACGACCCCGGGCCAAAGTTGGCCAGCCGCCGACGTGTCCGACGACTATAGGGTCGTCCCCACGACCCCGAGACTAGATTGGCCCGCCACCGTCATGTCCGACGACAATAGGGTCGTTTCCACGATCCCGGGTCCAGGTTGGCCAGCCGCCGACATTTCCGACGACTATAGAGTCGTCCCCACGACACCGGGCCAAAGTTGGCCAGCCGCCGACATGTCCTACGACAATCGGATCGTCCCCACGACCACGCGCCAAAGTTGGCCAGCCGCCGACATGTCCGACGACTATAGGGTCGTCCCCACGACCCCGGGACTAGATTGGCCCGCCACCGTCATGTCCGACGACTATAGGGTCGTCCCCACGACCCCGGGCCAAAGTTGGCCAGCCGCCGACATGTCCGACGACTATAGGGTCGTCCCCACGACCCCGAGACTAGATTGGCCCGCCACCGTCATGTCCGACGACAATAGGGTCGTCTCCACGATCCCGGGTCCAGGTTGGCCAGCCGCCGACATTTCCGACGACTATAGAGTCGTCCCCACGACACCGGGCCAAAGTTGGCCAGCCGCCGACATGTCCGACGACAATCGGATCGTCCCCACGACCACGCGCCAAAGTTGGCCAGCCGCCGACATGTCCGACGACTATAGGGTCGTCCCCACGACCTCGGGACTAGGTTGGCCAGCCGCCGACATGTCCGACCACTATTGGGTCGTCCCCACGACCACGGGCCAAAATTGGCCAGCCGCCGACATGTCCGACGACTATAGGGTCGTCCCCACGACCCCGGGCCAAAGATGTCCAGCCGCCGTCTTGTCCGACGCCTATAGGGTCGTCCCCTCGACCCCGGGACTAGATTGGCCCGCCACCGTCATGTCCGACGACTATAGGGTCGTCCCCACGACCCCGGGCCAAATTTGGCCAGCCGCCGACATGTCCGACGACTATAGGGTCGTCCCCACGACCCCGAGACTAGACTGGCCCGCCACCGTCATGTCCGACGACTATAGGGTCATCCCCACGACCCCGGGACTAGGTTGGCCCGCCGCCGACATGTCTGACGACTATAGGGTCGTCCCCACGACCCCCGGACTAGATTGGCCCGCCACCGACAAGTCCGACGACTATAGGGTCGTCCCCACGACCCCCGGACTAGATTGGCCCGCCACCGTCATGTCCGACGACTATAGGGTCGTCCCCACGACCCCGGGAGTAGGTTGGCTCGCCACCGTCATGTCCGACGACTATAGGGTCGTCCCCACGACTTCGGGACTAGATTGGCCCGCCAACGTCAAGTCCGACGACTATAGGGTCGTCCCCACGACCCCGGGCCAAAGTTGGCAAGCGGCCGAAATGTCCGACGACTGTAGGGTCGTCCCCACAACCCCGGGACTAGATTGGCCCGCCACCGTCAAGTCCGACGACTATAGGGTCGTCCCCACGACCCCGGGCCAAAGTTGGCAAGCCGCCGAAATGTCCGACGACTGTAGGGTCGTCCCCACGACCCCCGGACTAGATTGGCCCGCCACCGTCATGTCCAACGACTATCGGATCGTCCCCACGACCACGGGCCAAAGTTGGCCAGCCGCCGACATGTCCGATGACTGTAGGGTCGTCCCCACAACCCCGGGACTAGATTGGCCCGCCACCGTCAAGTCCGACGACTATAGGGTCGTCCCCACGACCCCGGGCCAAAGTTGGCAAGCCGCCGAAATGTCCGACGACTGTAGGGTCGTCCCCACGACCCCCGGACTAGATTGGCCCGCCACCGACAATTCCGACGACTATAGGGTCGTCCCCACGACCCCGGGACTAGATTGGCCCGCCACCGTCATGTCCAACGACTATCGGATCGTCCCCACGACCACGGGCCAAAGTTGGCCAGCCGCCGACATGTCCGACGACTATTGGGTCGTCCCCACTACACCGGGCCAAAGTTGGCCAGCCGCTGACATGTCCAACGACTATAGGGTCGTCCCCACGACCACGGGCCAAAGTTGACCAGCCGCCAACATGTCCGACGACTATTGGATCGTCCCCATGACCCCGGGCCAAAGTTGGCAAGCCGCCGAAATGTCCGACGACTATAGGGTCGTCCCCACGACCCCGGGACTAGATTGGCCCGCCACCGTCATGTCCAAAGACTATCGGATCGTCCCCACGACCCCGGGACTAGATTGGCCCGCCACCGCCTTGTCCGACGACAATAGGGTCGTCCCCACGACCCCGGGTCTAGGTTGGCCAGCCGCCGACATGTCCGACGACAATCGGATCGTCCCCACGACCACGCGCTAAAGTTGGCCAGCCGCCGACATGTCCGACGACTATAGGGTCGTCCTCACGACCCCGGGACTAGATTGGCCCGCCACCGTCATGTCCGACGACTATAGGGTCGTCCCCACGACCCCGGGCCAAAGTTGGCAAGCCGCCGAAATGTCCGACGACTGTAGGGTCGTCCCCACAACCCCGGGACTAGATTGGCCCGCCACCGTCAAGTCCGACGACTATAGGGTCGTCCCCACGACCCCGGGCCAAAGTTGTCAAGCCGCCGAAATGTCCGACGACTGTAGGGTCGTCCCCACGACCCCGGGACTAGATTGGCCCGCCACCGTCATGTCCGACGACTATAGGGTCGTCCCCACGACCCCGGGCCAAAGTTGGCAAGCCGCCGAAATGTCCGACGACTGTAGGGTCGTCCCCACGACTTCGGGACTAGATTGGCCCGCCAACGTCAAGTCCGACGACTATAGGGTCGTCCCCACCGCCCCGGGCCAAAGTTGGCAAGCGGCCGAAATGTCCGACGACTGTAGGGTCGTCCCCACAACCCCGGGACTAGATTGGCCCGCCACCGTCAAGTCCGACGACTATAGGGTCGTCCCCACGACCCCGGGCCAAAGTTGGCAAGCCGCCGAAATGTCCGACGACTGTAGGGTCGTCCCCACGACCCCCGGACTAGATTGGCCCGCCACTGTCATGTCCAACGACTATCGGATCGTCCCCACGACCACGGGACTAGATTGGCCCGCCACCGTCAAGTCCGACGACTATAGGGTCGTCCCCACGACCCCGGGCCAAAGTTGGCAAGCCGCCGAAATGTCCGACGACTGTAGGGTCGTCCCCACGACCCCCGGACTAGATTGGCCCGCCACCGACAATTCCGACGACTATAGGGTCGTCCCCACGACCCCGTGACTAGATTGGCCCGCCACCGTCATGTCCAACGACTATCGGATCGTCCCCACGACCACGGGCCAAAGTTGGCCAGCCGCCGACATGTCCGACGACTATTGGGTCGTACCCACGACACCGGGCCAAAGTTGGCCAGGCGCTGACATGTCCAACGACTATAGGGTCGTCCCCACGACCACGGGCCAAAGTTGACCAGCCGCCAACATGTCCGACGACTATTGGATCGTCCCCACGACCCCGGGCCAAAGTTGGCAAGCCGCCGAAATGTCCGACGACTATAGGGTCGTCCCCACGACCCCGGGAATAGATTGGCCGGCCACCGTCAAGTCCGAAGACTATAGGGTCGTCCCCACGACCACGGGCCAAAGTTGGCCAGCCGCCGACATGTCCGACGACTATAGGGTCGTCCCCACGACCCCGGGAATAGATTGGCCGGCCACCGTCAAGTCCGACGACTATAGGGTCGTCCCCACGACTTCGGGACTAGATTGGCCCGCCAACGTCAAGTCCGACGACTATAGGGTCGTCCCCACGACCCCGGGCCAAAGTTGGCAAGCCGCCGAAATGTCCGACGACAGTAGGGTCGTCCCCACAACCCCGGGACTAGATTGGCCCGCCACCGTCAAGTCCGACGACTATAGGGTCGTCCCCACGACCCCGGGCCAAAGTTGGCAAGCCGCCGAAATGTCCGACGACTGTAGGGTCGTCCCCACGACCCCCGGACTAGATTGGCCCGCCACCGTCATGTCCAACGACTATCGGATCGTCCCCACGACCACGGGCCAAAGTTGGCCAGCCGCCGACATGTCCGACGACTGTAGGGTCGTCCCCACGACCCCGGGCCAAAGTTGGCAAGCCGCCGAAATGTCCGACGACTGTAGGGTCGTCCCCACGACCCCGGGAATAGATTGGCCGGCCGCCGTCAAGTCCGACGACTATAGGGTCGTCCCCACGACCCCGGGTCAAAGTTGGCAAGCGGCCGAAATGTCCGACGACTGTAGGGTCGTCCCCACAACCCCGGGACTAGATTGGCCCGCCACCGTCAAGTCCGACGACTATAGGGTCGTCCCCACGACCCCGGGCCAAAGTTGGCAAGCCGCCGAAATGTCCGACGACTGTAGGGTCGTCCCCACGACCCCCGGACTAGATTGGCCTGCCACCGACAAGTCCGACGACTATAGGGTCGTCCCCACGACCCCCGGACTAGATTGGCCCGCCACTTACAAGTCCGACGACTATAGGGTCGTCCCCACGACCCCGGGACTAGATTGGCCCGCCACCGTCATGTCCAACGACTATCGGATTGTCCCCACGACCACGGGCCAATGTTGGCCAATCGCCGACATGTCCGACGACAATTGGATCGTCCCCACGACCACGGGCCAAAGTTGGCCAGCCGCCGACATGTCCGAAGACTATAGGGTCGTCCCCACGACCCCGGGACTAGATTGGCCAGCCGCCGACATGTCCGACGACTATAGAGTCGTCCCCACGACACCGGGTCAAAGTTGGCCAGCCGCTGACATTTCCAACGACTATTGGGTTGTCCCCACGACCACGGGCCAATGTTGGCTAGCCGCCGACATGTCCGACGACTATAGGGTCGTCCCCACGACCACGGGCCAAAGCTGGCCAGCCGCCGACATGTCCGACGACTATTGGATCGTCCCCACGACCACGGGCCAAAGTTGGCCAACCGCCGACATGTCCGACGACTATAGGGTCGTCCCCACGACCCCGGGAATAGATTGGTCCGCCACCGTCATGTCCGACGACTATAGGGTCGTCCCCACGACCCCCGGACTAGATTGGCCCGCCACCGACAAGTCCAACGACTATAGGGTCGTCCCCACGACCCCGGGACTAGATTGGCCCGCCACCGTCATGTCCAACGACTATCGGATCGTCCCCACGACCACGGGCCAAAGTTGGCCAGCCGCCGACATGTCCGACGACTATAGGGTCGTCCCCACGACCCCGAGACTAGATTGGCCCGCCACCGTCATGTCCGACGACAATAGGGTCGTCTCCACGATCCCGGGTCCAGGTTGGCCTGCCGCCGACATTTCCGACGACTATAGAGTCGTCCCCATGACACCGGGCCAAAGTTGGCCAGCCGCCGACATGTCCGACGACTATAGGGTCGTCCCCACGACCTCGGGACTAGGTTGGCCAGCCGCCGACATGTCCGACCAATATTGGGTCGTCCCCACGACCACGGGCCAAAGTTGGCCAGCCGCCGACATGTCCGACGACTATAGGGTCGTCCCCACGACCCCGGGCCAAAGATGTCCAGCCGCCGTCTTGTCCGACGCCTATAGGGTCGTCCCCTCGACCCCGGGACTAGATTGGCCCGCCACCGTCATGTCCGACGACTATAGGGTCGTCCCCACGACCCCGGGCCAAAGTTGGCCAGCCGCCGACGTGTCCGACGACTATAGGGTCGTCCCCACGACCCCGAGACTAGATTGGCCCGCCACCGTCATGTCCGACGACAATAGGGTCGTTTCCACGATCCCGGGTCCAGGTTGGCCAGCCGCCGACATTTCCGACGACTATAGAGTCGTCCCCACGACACCGGGCCAAAGTTGGCCAGCCGCCGACATGTCCTACGACAATCGGATCGTCCCCACGACCACGCGCCAAAGTTGGCCAGCCGCCGACATGTCCGACGACTATAGGGTCGTCCCCACGACCCCGGGACTAGATTGGCCCGCCACCGTCATGTCCGACGACTATAGGGTCGTCCCCACGACCCCGGGCCAAAGTTGGCCAGCCGCCGACATGTCCGACGACTATAGGGTCGTCCCCACGACCCCGAGACTAGATTGGCCCGCCACCGTCATGTCCGACGACAATAGGGTCGTCTCCACGATCCCGGGTCCAGGTTGGCCAGCCGCCGACATTTCCGACGACTATAGAGTCGTCCCCACGACACCGGGCCAAAGTTGGCCAGCCGCCGACATGTCCGACGACAATCGGATCGTCCCCACGACCACGCGCCAAAGTTGGCCAGCCGCCGACATGTCCGACGACTATAGGGTCGTCCCCACGACCTCGGGACTAGGTTGGCCAGCCGCCGACATGTCCGACCACTATTGGGTCGTCCCCACGACCACGGGCCAAAATTGGCCAGCCGCCGACATGTCCGACGACTATAGGGTCGTCCCCACGACCCCGGGCCAAAGATGTCCAGCCGCCGTCTTGTCCGACGCCTATAGGGTCGTCCCCTCGACCCCGGGACTAGATTGGCCCGCCACCGTCATGTCCGACGACTATAGGGTCGTCCCCACGACCCCGGGCCAAATTTGGCCAGCCGCCGACATGTCCGACGACTATAGGGTCGTCCCCACGACCCCGAGACTAGACTGGCCCGCCACCGTCATGTCCGACGACTATAGGGTCATCCCCACGACCCCGGGACTAGGTTGGCCCGCCGCCGACATGTCTGACGACTATAGGGTCGTCCCCACGACCCCCGGACTAGATTGGCCCGCCACCGACAAGTCCGACGACTATAGGGTCGTCCCCACGACCCCCGGACTAGATTGGCCCGCCACCGTCATGTCCGACGACTATAGGGTCGTCCCCACGACCCCGGGAGTAGGTTGGCTCGCCACCGTCATGTCCGACGACTATAGGGTCGTCCCCACGACTTCGGGACTAGATTGGCCCGCCAACGTCAAGTCCGACGACTATAGGGTCGTCCCCACGACCCCGGGCCAAAGTTGGCAAGCGGCCGAAATGTCCGACGACTGTAGGGTCGTCCCCACAACCCCGGGACTAGATTGGCCCGCCACCGTCAAGTCCGACGACTATAGGGTCGTCCCCACGACCCCGGGCCAAAGTTGGCAAGCCGCCGAAATGTCCGACGACTGTAGGGTCGTCCCCACGACCCCCGGACTAGATTGGCCCGCCACCGTCATGTCCAACGACTATCGGATCGTCCCCACGACCACGGGCCAAAGTTGGCCAGCCGCCGACATGTCCGATGACTGTAGGGTCGTCCCCACAACCCCGGGACTAGATTGGCCCGCCACCGTCAAGTCCGACGACTATAGGGTCGTCCCCACGACCCCGGGCCAAAGTTGGCAAGCCGCCGAAATGTCCGACGACTGTAGGGTCGTCCCCACGACCCCCGGACTAGATTGGCCCGCCACCGACAATTCCGACGACTATAGGGTCGTCCCCACGACCCCGGGACTAGATTGGCCCGCCACCGTCATGTCCAACGACTATCGGATCGTCCCCACGACCACGGGCCAAAGTTGGCCAGCCGCCGACATGTCCGACGACTATTGGGTCGTCCCCACTACACCGGGCCAAAGTTGGCCAGCCGCTGACATGTCCAACGACTATAGGGTCGTCCCCACGACCACGGGCCAAAGTTGACCAGCCGCCAACATGTCCGACGACTATTGGATCGTCCCCATGACCCCGGGCCAAAGTTGGCAAGCCGCCGAAATGTCCGACGACTATAGGGTCGTCCCCACGACCCCGGGACTAGATTGGCCCGCCACCGTCATGTCCAAAGACTATCGGATCGTCCCCACGACCCCGGGACTAGATTGGCCCGCCACCGCCTTGTCCGACGACAATAGGGTCGTCCCCACGACCCCGGGTCTAGGTTGGCCAGCCGCCGACATGTCCGACGACAATCGGATCGTCCCCACGACCACGCGCTAAAGTTGGCCAGCCGCCGACATGTCCGACGACTATAGGGTCGTCCTCACGACCCCGGGACTAGATTGGCCCGCCACCGTCATGTCCGACGACTATAGGGTCGTCCCCACGACCCCGGGCCAAAGTTGGCAAGCCGCCGAAATGTCCGACGACTGTAGGGTCGTCCCCACAACCCCGGGACTAGATTGGCCCGCCACCGTCAAGTCCGACGACTATAGGGTCGTCCCCACGACCCCGGGCCAAAGTTGTCAAGCCGCCGAAATGTCCGACGACTGTAGGGTCGTCCCCACGACCCCGGGACTAGATTGGCCCGCCACCGTCATGTCCGACGACTATAGGGTCGTCCCCACGACCCCGGGCCAAAGTTGGCAAGCCGCCGAAATGTCCGACGACTGTAGGGTCGTCCCCACGACTTCGGGACTAGATTGGCCCGCCAACGTCAAGTCCGACGACTATAGGGTCGTCCCCACCGCCCCGGGCCAAAGTTGGCAAGCGGCCGAAATGTCCGACGACTGTAGGGTCGTCCCCACAACCCCGGGACTAGATTGGCCCGCCACCGTCAAGTCCGACGACTATAGGGTCGTCCCCACGACCCCGGGCCAAAGTTGGCAAGCCGCCGAAATGTCCGACGACTGTAGGGTCGTCCCCACGACCCCCGGACTAGATTGGCCCGCCACTGTCATGTCCAACGACTATCGGATCGTCCCCACGACCACGGGACTAGATTGGCCCGCCACCGTCAAGTCCGACGACTATAGGGTCGTCCCCACGACCCCGGGCCAAAGTTGGCAAGCCGCCGAAATGTCCGACGACTGTAGGGTCGTCCCCACGACCCCCGGACTAGATTGGCCCGCCACCGACAATTCCGACGACTATAGGGTCGTCCCCACGACCCCGTGACTAGATTGGCCCGCCACCGTCATGTCCAACGACTATCGGATCGTCCCCACGACCACGGGCCAAAGTTGGCCAGCCGCCGACATGTCCGACGACTATTGGGTCGTACCCACGACACCGGGCCAAAGTTGGCCAGGCGCTGACATGTCCAACGACTATAGGGTCGTCCCCACGACCACGGGCCAAAGTTGACCAGCCGCCAACATGTCCGACGACTATTGGATCGTCCCCACGACCCCGGGCCAAAGTTGGCAAGCCGCCGAAATGTCCGACGACTATAGGGTCGTCCCCACGACCCCGGGAATAGATTGGCCGGCCACCGTCAAGTCCGAAGACTATAGGGTCGTCCCCACGACCACGGGCCAAAGTTGGCCAGCCGCCGACATGTCCGACGACTATAGGGTCGTCCCCACGACCCCGGGAATAGATTGGCCGGCCACCGTCAAGTCCGACGACTATAGGGTCGTCCCCACGACTTCGGGACTAGATTGGCCCGCCAACGTCAAGTCCGACGACTATAGGGTCGTCCCCACGACCCCGGGCCAAAGTTGGCAAGCCGCCGAAATGTCCGACGACAGTAGGGTCGTCCCCACAACCCCGGGACTAGATTGGCCCGCCACCGTCAAGTCCGACGACTATAGGGTCGTCCCCACGACCCCGGGCCAAAGTTGGCAAGCCGCCGAAATGTCCGACGACTGTAGGGTCGTCCCCACGACCCCCGGACTAGATTGGCCCGCCACCGTCATGTCCAACGACTATCGGATCGTCCCCACGACCACGGGCCAAAGTTGGCCAGCCGCCGACATGTCCGACGACTGTAGGGTCGTCCCCACGACCCCGGGCCAAAGTTGGCAAGCCGCCGAAATGTCCGACGACTGTAGGGTCGTCCCCACGACCCCGGGAATAGATTGGCCGGCCGCCGTCAAGTCCGACGACTATAGGGTCGTCCCCACGACCCCGGGTCAAAGTTGGCAAGCGGCCGAAATGTCCGACGACTGTAGGGTCGTCCCCACAACCCCGGGACTAGATTGGCCCGCCACCGTCAAGTCCGACGACTATAGGGTCGTCCCCACGACCCCGGGCCAAAGTTGGCAAGCCGCCGAAATGTCCGACGACTGTAGGGTCGTCCCCACGACCCCCGGACTAGATTGGCCTGCCACCGACAAGTCCGACGACTATAGGGTCGTCCCCACGACCCCCGGACTAGATTGGCCCGCCACTTACAAGTCCGACGACTATAGGGTCGTCCCCACGACCCCGGGACTAGATTGGCCCGCCACCGTCATGTCCAACGACTATCGGATTGTCCCCACGACCACGGGCCAATGTTGGCCAATCGCCGACATGTCCGACGACAATTGGATCGTCCCCACGACCACGGGCCAAAGTTGGCCAGCCGCCGACATGTCCGAAGACTATAGGGTCGTCCCCACGACCCCGGGACTAGATTGGCCAGCCGCCGACATGTCCGACGACTATAGAGTCGTCCCCACGACACCGGGTCAAAGTTGGCCAGCCGCTGACATTTCCAACGACTATTGGGTTGTCCCCACGACCACGGGCCAATGTTGGCTAGCCGCCGACATGTCCGACGACTATAGGGTCGTCCCCACGACCACGGGCCAAAGCTGGCCAGCCGCCGACATGTCCGACGACTATTGGATCGTCCCCACGACCACGGGCCAAAGTTGGCCAACCGCCGACATGTCCGACGACTATAGGGTCGTCCCCACGACCCCGGGACTAGATTGGTCCGCCACCGTCATGTCCGACGACTATAGGGTTGTCCCCACGACCCCGGGCCAAAGTTGGCAAGCCGCCGAAATATCCGACGACTATAGGGTCGTCCCCACGACCCCGAGACTAGATTGGCCCGCCACCGTCAAGTCCGACGACTATAGGGTCGTCCCCAGGACCTTGGGACTAGATTGGCCCGCCACCGTCAAGTCCGACGACTATAGGGTCGTCCCCACGACCCAGGGCCAAAGTTGGCAAGCCGCCGAAATGTCCGACGACTGTAGGGTCGTCCCCACGACCCCGGGACTAGATTGGTCCGCCACCGTCATGTCCGACGACTATAGGGTCGTCCCCACGACCCCGGGCCAAAGTTGGCCAGCCGCCGACATGTCCGACGACTATTGGGTCGTCCCCACGACCCCGAGACTAGATTGGTCCGCCACCGTCATGTCCGACGACTATAGGGTCGTCCCCACGACCCCGGGCCAAAGTTGGCCAGCCGCCGACATGTCCGACGACTATAGGGTCGTCCCCACGACCCCGAGACTAGATTGGCCCGCCACCGTCATGTCCGACGACTATAGGGTCGTCCCCACGACCTCGGGACTAGGTTGGCCAGCCGCCGACATGTCCGACCAATATTGGGTCGTCCCCACGACCACGGGCCAAAGTTGGCCAGCCGCCGACATGTCCGACGACTATAGGGTCGTCCCCACGACCCCGGGCCAAAGATGTCCAGCCGCCGTCTTGTCCGATACCTATAGGGTCGTCCCCTCGACCCCGGGACTAGATTGGCCCGCCACCGTCATGTCCGACGACTATAGGGTCGTCCCCACGACCCCGGGCCAAAGTTGGCCAGCCGCCGACATGTCCGACGACTATAGGGTCGTCCCCACGACCCCGGGACTAGATTGGCCCGCCACCGTCATGTCCGACGACTATAGGGTCGTCCCCACGACCCCGGGCCAAAGTTGGCCAGCCGCCGACGTGTCCGACGACTATAGGGTCGTCCCCACGACCCCGAGACTAGATTGGCCCGCCACCGTCATGTCCGACGACAATAGGGTCGTTTCCACGATCCCGGGTCCAGGTTGGCCAGCCGCCGACATTTCCGACGACTATAGAGTCGTCCCCACGACACCGGGCCAAAGTTGGCCAGCCGCCGACATGTCCTACGACAATCGGATCGTCCCCACGACCACGCGCCAAAGTTGGCCAGCCGCCGACATGTCCGACGACTATAGGGTCGTCCCCACGACCCCGGGACTAGATTGGCCCGCCACCGTCATGTCCGACGACTATAGGGTCGTCCCCACGACCCCGGGCCAAAGTTGGCCAGCCGCCGACATGTCCGACGACTATAGGGTCGTCCCCACGACCCCGAGACTAGATTGGCCCGCCACCGTCATGTCCGACGACAATAGGGTCGTCTCCACGATCCCGGGTCCAGGTTGGCCAGCCGCCGACATTTCCGACGACTATAGAGTCGTCCCCACGACACCGGGCCAAAGTTGGCCAGCCGCCGACATGTCCGACGACAATCGGATCGTCCCCACGACCACGCGCCAAAGTTGGCCAGCCGCCGACATGTCCGACGACTATAGGGTCGTCCCCACGACCTCGGGACTAGGTTGGCCAGCCGCCGACATGTCCGACCACTATTGGGTCGTCCCCACGACCACGGGCCAAAATTGGCCAGCCGCCGACATGTCCGACGACTATAGGGTCGTCCCCACGACCCCGGGCCAAAGATGTCCAGCCGCCGTCTTGTCCGACACCTATAGGGTCGTCCCCTCGACCCCGGGACTAGAATAGCCCGCCACCGTCATGTCCGACGACTATAGGGTCGTCCCCACGACCCCGGGACTAGATTGGTCCGCCACCGTCTTGTCCGACGACTATAGGGTCGTCCCCACGACCCCGGGCCAAATTTGGCCAGCCGCCGACATGTCCGACGACTATAGGGTCGTCCCCACGACCCCGAGACTAGACTGGCCCGCCACCGTCATGTCCGACGACTATAGGGTCATCCCCACGACCCCGGGACTAGGTTGGCCCGCCGCCGACATGTCTGACGACTATAGGGTCGTCCCCACGACCCCCGGACTAGATTGGCCCGCCACCGACAAGTCCGACGACTATAGGGTCGTCCCCACGACCCCCGGACTAGATTGGCCCGCCACCGTCATGTCCGACGACTATAGGGTCGTCCCCACGACCCCGGGAGTAGGTTGGCTCGCCACCGTCATGTCCGACGACTATAGGGTCGTCCCCACGACTTCGGGACTAGATTGGCCCGCCAACGTCAAGTCCGACGACTATAGGGTCGTCCCCACGACCCCGGGCCAAAGTTGGCAAGCGGCCGAAATGTCCGACGACTGTAGGGTCGTCCCCACAACCCCGGGACTAGATTGGCCCGCCACCGTCAAGTCCGACGACTATAGGGTCGTCCCCACGACCCCGGGCCAAAGTTGGCAAGCCGCCGAAATGTCCGACGACTGTAGGGTCGTCCCCACGACCCCCGGACTAGATTGGCCCGCCACCGTCATGTCCAACGACTATCGGATCGTCCCCACGACCACGGGCCAAAGTTGGCCAGCCGCCGACATGTCCGATGACTGTAGGGTCGTCCCCACAACCCCGGGACTAGATTGGCCCGCCACCGTCAAGTCCGACGACTATAGGGTCGTCCCCACGACCCCGGGCCAAAGTTGGCAAGCCGCCGAAATGTCCGACGACTCGAGTCGTCCCCACGACCCCCGGACTAGATTGGCCCGCCACCGACAATTCCGACGACTATAGGGTCGTCCCCACGACCCCGGGACTAGATTGGCCCGCCACCGTCATGTCCAACGACTATAGGATCGTCCCCACGATCCTCGGGCCAAAGTTGGCCAGCCGCCGACATGTCCGACGACTATTGGGTCGTCCCCACTACACCGGGCCAAAGTTGGCCAGCCGCTGACATGTCCAACGACTATAGGGTCGTCCCCACGACCACGGGCCAAAGTTGACCAGCCGCCAACATGTCCGACGACTATTGGATCGTCCCCATGACCCCCGGCCAAAGTTGGCAAGCCGCCGAAATGTCCGACGACTATAGGGTCGTCCCCACGACCCCGGGACTAGATTGGCCCGCCACCGTCATGTCCAAAGACTATCGGATCGTCCCCACGACCCCGGGACTAGATTGGCCCGCCACCGCCTTGTCCGACGACAATAGGGTCGTCCCCACGACCCCGGGTCTAGGTTGGCCAGCCGCCGACATGTCCGACGACAATCGGATCGTCCCCACGACCACGCGCTAAAGTTGGCCAGCCGCCGACATGTCCGACGACTATAGGGTCGTCCCCACGACCCCGGGACTAGATTGGCCCGCCACCGTCATGTCCGACGACTATAGGGTCGTCCCCACGACCCCGGGCCAAAGTTGGCAAGCCGCCGAAATGTCCGACGACTGTAGGGTCGTCCCCACAACCCCGGGACTAGATTGGCCCGCCACCGTCAAGTCCGACGACTATAGGGTCGTCCCCACGACCCCGGGCCAAAGTTGTCAAGCCGCCGAAATGTCCGACGACTGTAGGGTCGTCCCCACGACCCCGGGACTAGATTGGCCCGCCACCGTCATGTCCGACGACTATAGGGTCGTCCCCACGACCCCGGGCCAAAGTTGGCAAGCCGCCGAAATGTCCGACGACTGTAGGGTCGTCCCCACGACTTCGGGACTAGATTGGCCCGCCAACGTCAAGTCCGACGACTATAGGGTCGTCCCCACCGCCCCGGGCCAAAGTTGGCAAGCGGCCGAAATGTCCGACGACTGTAGGGTCGTCCCCACAACCCCGGGACTAGATTGGCCCGCCACCGTCAAGTCCGACGACTATAGGGTCGTCCCCACGACCCCGGGCCAAAGTTGGCAAGCCGCCGAAATGTCCGACGACTGTAGGGTCGTCCCCACGACCCCCGGACTAGATTGGCCCGCCACTGTCATGTCCAACGACTATCGGATCGTCCCCACGACCACGGGACTAGATTGGCCCGCCACCGTCAAGTCCGACGACTATAGGGTCGTCCCCACGACCCCGGGCCAAAGTTGGCAAGCCGCCGAAATGTCCGACGACTGTAGGGTCGTCCCCACGACCCCCGGACTAGATTGGCCCGCCACCGACAATTCCGACGACTATAGGGTCGTCCCCACGACCCCGTGACTAGATTGGCCCGCCACCGTCATGTCCAACGACTATCGGATCGTCCCCACGACCACGGGCCAAAGTTGGCCAGCCGCCGACATGTCCGACGACTATTGGGTCGTACCCACGACACCGGGCCAAAGTTGGCCAGGCGCTGACATGTCCAACGACTATAGGGTCGTCCCCACGACCACGGGCCAAAGTTGACCAGCCGCCAACATGTCCGACGACTATTGGATCGTCCCCACGACCCCGGGCCAAAGTTGGCAAGCCGCCGAAATGTCCGACGACTATAGGGTCGTCCCCACGACCCCGGGAATAGATTGGCCGGCCACCGTCAAGTCCGAAGACTATAGGGTCGTCCCCACGACCACGGGCCAAAGTTGGCCAGCCGCCGACATGTCCGACGACTATAGGGTCGTCCCCACGACCCCGGGAATAGATTGGCCGGCCACCGTCAAGTCCGACGACTATAGGGTCGTCCCCACGACTTCGGGACTAGATTGGCCCGCCAACGTCAAGTCCGACGACTATAGGGTCGTCCCCACGACCCCGGGCCAAAGTTGGCAAGCCGCCGAAATGTCCGACGACTGTAGGGTCGTCCCCACAACCCCGGGACTAGATTGGCCCGCCACCGTCAAGTCCGACGACTATAGGGTCGTCCCCACGACCCCGGGCCAAAGTTGGCAAGCCGCCGAAATGTCCGACGACTGTAGGGTCGTCCCCACGACCCCCGGACTAGATTGGCCCGCCACCGTCATGTCCAACGACTATCGGATCGTCCCCACGACCACGGGCCAAAGTTGGCCAGCCGCCGACATGTCCGACGACTGTAGGGTCGTCCCCACGACCCCGGGCCAAAGTTGGCAAGCCGCCGAAATGTCCGACGACTGTAGGGTCGTCCCCACGACCCCGGGAATAGATTGGCCGGCCGCCGTCAAGTCCGACGACTATAGGGTCGTCCCCACGACCCCGGGTCAAAGTTGGCAAGCGGCCGAAATGTCCGACGACTGTAGGGTCGTCCCCACAACCCCGGGACTAGATTGGCCCGCCACCGTCAAGTCCGACGACTATAGGGTCGTCCCCACGACCCCGGGCCAAAGTTGGCAAGCCGCCGAAATGTCCGACGACTGTAGGGTCGTCCCCACGACCCCCGGACTAGATTGGCCCGCCACCGACAAGTCCGACGACTATAGGGTCGTCCCCACGACCCCCGGACTAGATTGGCCCGCCACCGACAAGTCCGACGACTATAGGGTCGTCCCCACGACCCCGGGACTAGATTGGCCCGCCACCGTCATGTCCAACGACTATCGGATTGTCCCCACGACCACGGGCCAATGTTGGCCAATCGCCGACATGTCCGACGACAATTGGATCGTCCCCACGACCACGGGCCAAAGTTGGCCAGCCGCCGACATGTCCGAAGACTATAGGGTCGTCCCCACGACCCCGGGACTAGATTGGCCAGCCGCCGACATGTCCGACGACTATAGAGTCGTCCCCACGACACCGGGTCAAAGTTGGCCAGCCGCTGACATTTCCAACGACTATTGGGTTGTCCCCACGACCACGGGCCAATGTTGGCTAGCCGCCGACATGTCCGACGACTATAGGGTCGTCCCCACGACCACGGGCCAAAGCTGGCCAGCCGCCGACATGTCCGACGACTATTGGATCGTCCCCACGACCACGGGCCAAAGTTGGCCAACCGCCGACATGTCCGACGACTATAGGGTCGTCCTCACGACCCCGGGACTAGATTGGTCCGCCACCGTCATGTCCGACGACTATAGGGTTGTCCCCACGACCCCGGGCCAAAGTTGGCAAGCCGCCGAAATATCCGACGACTATAGGGTCGTCCCCACGACCCCGAGACTAGATTGGCCCGCCACCGTCAAGTCCGACGACTATAGGGTCGTCCCCAGGACCTTGGGACTAGATTGGCCCGCCACCGTCAAGTCCGACGACTATAGGGTCGTCCCCACGACCCAGGGCCAAAGTTGGCAAGCCGCCGAAATGTCCGACGACTGTAGGGTCGTCCCCACGACCCCGGGACTAGATTGGTCCGCCACCGTCATGTCCGACGACTATAGGGTCGTCCCCACGACCCCGGGCCAAAGTTGGCCAGCCGCCGACATGTCCGACGACTATAGGGTCGTCCCCACGACCCCGAGACTAGATTGGTCCGCCACCGTCATGTCCGACGACTATAGGGTCGTCCCCACGACCCCGGGCCAAAGTTGGCCAGCCGCCGACATGTCCGACGACTATAGGGTCGTCCCCACGACCCCGAGACTAGATTGGCCCGCCACCGTCATGTCCGACGACTATAGGGTCGTCCCCACGACCTCGGGACTAGGTTGGCCAGCCGCCGACATGTCCGACCAATATTGGGTCGTCCCCACGACCACGGGCCAAAGTTGGCCAGCCGCCGACATGTCCGACGACTATAGGGTCGTCCCCACGACCCCGGGCCAAAGATGTCCAGCCGCCGTCTTGTCCGACGCCTATAGGGTCGTCCCCTCGACCCCGGGACTAGATTGGCCCGCCACCGTCATGTCCGACGACTATAGGGTCGTCCCCACGACCCCGGGCCAAAGTTGGCCAGCCGCCGACATGTCCGACGACTATAGGGTCGTCCCCACGACCCCGGGACTAGATTGGCCCGCCACCGTCATGTCCGACGACTATAGGGTCGTCCCCACGACCCCGGGCCAAAGTTGGCCAGCCGCCGACGTGTCCGACGACTATAGGGTCGTCCCCACGACCCCGAGACTAGATTGGCCCGCCACCGTCATGTCCGACGACAATAGGGTCGTTTCCACGATCCCGGGTCCAGGTTGGCCAGCCGCCGACATTTCCGACGACTATAGAGTCGTCCCCACGACACCGGGCCAAAGTTGGCCTGCCGCCGACATGTCCGACGACTATAGGGTCGTCCCCACGACCCCGGGACTAGGTTGGCCAGCCGCCGACATGTCCGACCACTATTGGGTCGTCCCCACGACCACGGGCCAAAATTGGCCAGCCGCCGACATGTCCGACGACTATAGGGTCGTCCCCACGACCCCGGGCCAAAGATGTCCAGCCGCCGTCTTGTCCGACGCCTATAGGGTCGTCCCCTCGACCCCGGGACTAGAATAGCCCGCCACCGTCATGTCCGACGACTATAGGGTCGTCCCCACGACCCCGGGCCAAAGTTGGCCAGCCGCCGACATGTCCGACGACTATAGGGTCGTCCCCACGACCCCGAGACTAGATTGGCCCGCCACCGTCATGTCCGACGACAATAGGGTCGTCTCCACGATCCCGGGTCCAGGTTGGCCAGCCGCCGACATTTCCGACGACTATAGAGTCGTCCCCACGACACCGGGCCAAAGTTGGCCAGCCGCCGACATGTCCGACGACAATCGGATCGTCCCCACGACCACGCGCCAAAGTTGGCCAGCCGCCGACATGTCCGACGACTATAGGGTCGTCCCCACGACCTCGGGACTAGGTTGGCCAGCCGCCGACATGTCCGACCACTATTGGGTCGTCCCCACGACCACGGGCCAAAATTGGCCAGCCGCCGACATGTCCGACGACTATTGGGTCGTCCCCACGACCCCGGGCCAAAGATGTCCAGCCGCCGTCTTGTCCGACGCCTATAGGGTCGTCCCCTCGACCCCGGGACTAGAATAGCCCGCCACCGTCATGTCCGACGACTATAGGGTCGTCCCCACGACCCCGGGACTAGATTGGTCCGCCACCGTCTTGTCCGACGACTATAGGGTCGTCCCCACGACCCCGGGCCAAATTTGGCCAGCCGCCGACATGTCCGACGACTATAGGGTCGTCCCCACGACCCCGAGACTAGACTGGCCCGCCACCGTCATGTCCGACGACTATAGGGTCATCCCCACGACCCCGGGACTAGGTTGGCCCGCCGCCGACATGTCTGACGACTATAGGGTCGTCCCCACGACCCCCGGACTAGATTGGCCCGCCACCGACAAGTCCGACGACTATAGGGTCGTCCCCACGACCCCCGGACTAGATTGGCCCGCCACCGTCATGTCCGACGACTATAGGGTCGTCCCCACGACCCCGGGAGTAGGTTGGCTCGCCACCGTCATGTCCGACGACTATAGGGTCGTCCCCACGACTTCGGGACTAGATTGGCCCGCCAACGTCAAGTCCGACGACTATAGGGTCGTCCCCACGACCCCGGGCCAAAGTTGGCAAGCGGCCGAAATGTCCGACGACTGTAGGGTCGTCCCCACAACCCCGGGACTAGATTGGCCCGCCACCGTCAAGTCCGACGACTATAGGGTCGTCCCCACGACCCCGGGCCAAAGTTGGCAAGCCGCCGAAATGTCCGACGACTGTAGGGTCGTCCCCACGACCCCCGGACTAGATTGGCCCGCCACCGTCATGTCCAACGACTATCGGATCGTCCCCACGACCACGGGCCAAAGTTGGCCAGCCGCCGACATGTCCGATGACTGTAGGGTCGTCCCCACAACCCCGGGACTAGATTGGCCCGCCACCGTCAAGTCCGACGACTATAGGGTCGTCCCCACGACCCCGGGCCAAAGTTGGCAAGCCGCCGAAATGTCCGACGACTGTAGGGTCGTCCCCACGACCCCCGGACTAGATTGGCCCGCCACCGACAATTCCGACGACTATAGGGTCGTCCCCACGACCCCGGGACTAGATTGGCCCGCCACCGTCATGTCCAACGACTATCGGATCGTCCCCACGACCACGGGCCAAAGTTGGCCAGCCGCCGACATGTCCGACGACTATTGGGTCGTCCCCACTACACCGGGCCAAAGTTGGCCAGCCGCTGACATGTCCAACGACTATAGGGTCGTCCCCACGACCACGGGCCAAAGTTGACCAGCCGCCAACATGTCCGACGACTATTGGATCGTCCCCATGACCCCGGGCCAAAGTTGGCAAGCCGCCGAAATGTCCGACGACTATAGGGTCGTCCCCACGACCCCGGGACTAGATTGGCCCGCCACCGTCATGTCCAAAGACTATCGGATCGTCCCCACGACCCCGGGACTAGATTGGCCCGCCACCGCCTTGTCCGACGACAATAGGGTCGTCCCCACGACCCCGGGTCTAGGTTGGCCAGCCGCCGACATGTCCGACGACAATCGGATCGTCCCCACGACCACGCGCTAAAGTTGGCCAGCCGCCGACATGTCCGACGACTATAGGGTCGTCCCCACGACCCCGGGACTAGATTGGCCCGCCACCGTCATGTCCGACGACTATAGGGTCGTCCCCACGACCCCGGGCCAAAGTTGGCAAGCCGCCGAAATGTCCGACGACTGTAGGGTCGTCCCCACAACCCCGGGACTAGATTGGCCCGCCACCGTCAAGTCCGACGACTATAGGGTCGTCCCCACGACCCCGGGCCAAAGTTGTCAAGCCGCCGAAATGTCCGACGACTGTAGGGTCGTCCCCACGACCCCGGGACTAGATTGGCCCGCCACCGTCATGTCCGACGACTATAGGGTCGTCCCCACGACCCCGGGCCAAAGTTGGCAAGCCGCCGAAATGTCCGACGACTGTAGGGTCGTCCCCACGACTTCGGGACTAGATTGGCCCGCCAACGTCAAGTCCGACGACTATAGGGTCGTCCCCACCGCCCCGGGCCAAAGTTGGCAAGCGGCCGAAATGTCCGACGACTGTAGGGTCGTCCCCACAACCCCGGGACTAGATTGGCCCGCCACCGTCAAGTCCGACGACTATAGGGTCGTCCCCACGACCCCGGGCCAAAGTTGGCAAGCCGCCGAAATGTCCGACGACTGTAGGGTCGTCCCCACGACCCCCGGACTAGATTGGCCCGCCACTGTCATGTCCAACGACTATCGGATCGTCCCCACGACCACGGGACTAGATTGGCCCGCCACCGTCAAGTCCGACGACTATAGGGTCGTCCCCACGACCCCGGGCCAAAGTTGGCAAGCCGCCGAAATGTCCGACGACTGTAGGGTCGTCCCCACGACCCCCGGACTAGATTGGCCCGCCACCGACAATTCCGACGACTATAGGGTCGTCCCCACGACCCCGTGACTAGATTGGCCCGCCACCGTCATGTCCAACGACTATCGGATCGTCCCCACGACCACGGGCCAAAGTTGGCCAGCCGCCGACATGTCCGACGACTATTGGGTCGTACCCACGACACCGGGCCAAAGTTGGCCAGGCGCTGACATGTCCAACGACTATAGGGTCGTCCCCACGACCACGGGCCAAAGTTGACCAGCCGCCAACATGTCCGACGACTGTAGGGTCGTCCCCACAACCCCGGGACTAGATTGGCCCGCCACCGTCAAGTCCGACGACTATAGGGTCGTCCCCACGACCCCGGGCCAAAGTTGTCAAGCCGCCGAAATGTCCGACGACTGTAGGGTCGTCCCCACGACCCCGGGACTAGATTGGCCCGCCACCGTCATGTCCGACGACTATAGGGTCGTCCCCACGACCCCGGGCCAAAGTTGGCAAGCCGCCGAAATGTCCGACGACTGTAGGGTCGTCCCCACGACTTCGGGACTAGATTGGCCCGCCAACGTCAAGTCCGACGACTATAGGGTCGTCCCCACCGCCCCGGGCCAAAGTTGGCAAGCGGCCGAAATGTCCGACGACTGTAGGGTCGTCCCCACAACCCCGGGACTAGATTGGCCCGCCACCGTCAAGTCCGACGACTATAGGGTCGTCCCCACGACCCCGGGCCAAAGTTGGCAAGCCGCCGAAATGTCCGACGACTGTAGGGTCGTCCCCACGACCCCCGGACTAGATTGGCCCGCCACTGTCATGTCCAACGACTATCGGATCGTCCCCACGACCACGGGACTAGATTGGCCCGCCACCGTCAAGTCCGACGACTATAGGGTCGTCCCCACGACCCCGGGCCAAAGTTGGCAAGCCGCCGAAATGTCCGACGACTGTAGGGTCGTCCCCACGACCCCCGGACTAGATTGGCCCGCCACCGACAATTCCGACGACTATAGGGTCGTCCCCACGACCCCGTGACTAGATTGGCCCGCCACCGTCATGTCCAACGACTATCGGATCGTCCCCACGACCACGGGCCAAAGTTGGCCAGCCGCCGACATGTCCGACGACTATTGGGTCGTACCCACGACACCGGGCCAAAGTTGGCCAGGCGCTGACATGTCCAACGACTATAGGGTCGTCCCCACGACCACGGGCCAAAGTTGACCAGCCGCCAACATGTCCGACGACTATTGGATCGTCCCCACGACCCCGGGCCAAAGTTGGCAAGCCGCCGAAATGTCCGACGACTATAGGGTCGTCCCCACGACCCCGGGAATAGATTGGCCGGCCACCGTCAAGTCCGAAGACTATAGGGTCGTCCCCACGACCACGGGCCAAAGTTGGCCAGCCGCCGACATGTCCGACGACTATAGGGTCGTCCCCACGACCCCGGGAATAGATTGGCCGGCCACCGTCAAGTCCGACGACTATAGGGTCGTCCCCACGACTTCGGGACTAGATTGGCCCGCCAACGTCAAGTCCGACGACTATAGGGTCGTCCCCACGACCCCGGGCCAAAGTTGGCAAGCCGCCGAAATGTCCGACGACTGTAGGGTCGTCCCCACAACCCCGGGACTAGATTGGCCCGCCACCGTCAAGTCCGACGACTATAGGGTCGTCCCCACGACCCCGGGCCAAAGTTGGCAAGCCGCCGAAATGTCCGACGACTGTAGGGTCGTCCCCACGACCCCCGGACTAGATTGGCCCGCCACCGTCATGTCCAACGACTATCGGATCGTCCCCACGACCACGGGCCAAAGTTGGCCAGCCGCCGACATGTCCGACGACTGTAGGGTCGTCCCCACGACCCCGGGCCAAAGTTGGCAAGCCGCCGAAATGTCCGACGACTGTAGGGTCGTCCCCACGACCCCGGGAATAGATTGGCCGGCCGCCGTCAAGTCCGACGACTATAGGGTCGTCCCCACGACCCCGGGTCAAAGTTGGCAAGCGGCCGAAATGTCCGACGACTGTAGGGTCGTCCCCACAACCCCGGGACTAGATTGGCCCGCCACCGTCAAGTCCGACGACTATAGGGTCGTCCCCACGACCCCGGGCCAAAGTTGGCAAGCCGCCGAAATGTCCGACGACTGTAGGGTCGTCCCCACGACCCCCGGACTAGATTGGCCCGCCACCGACAAGTCCGACGACTATAGGGTCGTCCCCACGACCCCCGGACTAGATTGGCCCGCCACCGACAAGTCCGACGACTATAGGGTCGTCCCCACGACCCCGGGACTAGATTGGCCCGCCACCGTCATGTCCAACGACTATCGGATTGTCCCCACGACCACGGGCCAATGTTGGCCAATCGCCGACATGTCCGACGACAATTGGATCGTCCCCACGACCACGGGCCAAAGTTGGCCAGCCGCCGACATGTCCGAAGACTATAGGGTCGTCCCCACGACCCCGGGACTAGATTGGCCAGCCGCCGACATGTCCGACGACTATAGAGTCGTCCCCACGACACCGGGTCAAAGTTGGCCAGCCGCTGACATTTCCAACGACTATTGGGTTGTCCCCACGACCACGGGCCAATGTTGGCTAGCCGCCGACATGTCCGACGACTATAGGGTCGTCCCCACGACCACGGGCCAAAGCTGGCCAGCCGCCGACATGTCCGACGACTATTGGATCGTCCCCACGACCACGGGCCAAAGTTGGCCAACCGCCGACATGTCCGACGACTATAGGGTCGTCCCCACGACCCCGGGACTAGATTGGTCCGCCACCGTCATGTCCGACGACTATAGGGTTGTCCCCACGACCCCGGGCCAAAGTTGGCAAGCCGCCGAAATATCCGACGACTATAGGGTCGTCCCCACGACCCCGAGACTAGATTGGCCCGCCACCGTCAAGTCCGACGACTATAGGGTCGTCCCCAGGACCTTGGGACTAGATTGGCCCGCCACCGTCAAGTCCGACGACTATAGGGTCGTCCCCACGACCCCGGGACTAGATTGGCCCGCCACCGCCTTGTCCGACGACAATAGGGTCGTCCCCACGACCCCGGGTCTAGGTTGGCCAGCCGCCGACATGTCCGACGACTACAGGGTCGTCCCCACGACCCCGAGACTAGATTGGTCCGCCACCGTCATGTCCGACGACTATAGGGTCGTCCCCACGACCCCGGGACTAGATTGGCCCGCCACCGCCTTGTCCGACGACAATAGGGTCGTCCCCACGACCCCGGGTCTAGGTTGGCCAGCCGCCGACATGTCCGACGACAATCGGATCGTCCCCACGACCACGCGCTAAAGTTGGCCAGCCGCCGACATGTCCGACGACTATAGGGTCGTCCCCACGACCCCGGGACTAGATTGGCCCGCCACCGTCATGTCCGACGACTATAGGGTCGTCCCCACGACCCCGGGCCAAAGTTGGCAAGCCGCCGAAATGTCCGACGACTGTAGGGTCGTCCCCACAACCCCGGGACTAGATTGGCCCGCCACCGTCAAGTCCGACGACTATAGGGTCGTCCCCACGACCCCGGGCCAAAGTTGTCAAGCCGCCGAAATGTCCGACGACTGTAGGGTCGTCCCCACGACCCCGGGACTAGATTGGCCCGCCACCGTCATGTCCGACGACTATAGGGTCGTCCCCACGACCCCGGGCCAAAGTTGGCAAGCCGCCGAAATGTCCGACGACTGTAGGGTCGTCCCCACAACCCCGGGACTAGATTGGCCCGCCACCGTCAAGTCCGACGACTATAGGGTCGTCCCCACGACCCCGGGCCAAAGTTGGCAAGCCGCCGAAATGTCCGACGACTGTAGGGTCGTCCCCACGACCCCCGGACTAGATTGGCCCGCCACTGTCATGTCCAACGACTATCGGATCGTCCCCACGACCACGGGACTAGATTGGCCCGCCACCGTCAAGTCCGACGACTATAGGGTCGTCCCCACGACCCCGGGCCAAAGTTGGCAAGCCGCCGAAATGTCCGACGACTGTAGGGTCGTCCCCACGACCCCCGGACTAGATTGGCCCGCCACCGACAATTCCGACGACTATAGGGTCGTCCCCACGACCCCGTGACTAGATTGGCCCGCCACCGTCATGTCCAACGACTATCGGATCGTCCCCACGACCACGGGCCAAAGTTGGCCAGCCGCCGACATGTCCGACGACTATTGGGTCGTACCCACGACACCGGGCCAAAGTTGGCCAGGCGCTGACATGTCCAACGACTATAGGGTCGTCCCCACGACCACGGGCCAAAGTTGACCAGCCGCCAACATGTCCGACGACTATTGGATCGTCCCCACGACCCCGGGCCAAAGTTGGCAAGCCGCCGAAATGTCCGACGACTATAGGGTCGTCCCCACGACCCCGGGAATAGATTGGCCGGCCACCGTCAAGTCCGAAGACTATAGGGTCGTCCCCACGACCACGGGCCAAAGTTGGCCAGCCGCCGACATGTCCGACGACTATAGGGTCGTCCCCACGACCCCGGGAATAGATTGGCCGGCCACCGTCAAGTCCGACGACTATAGGGTCGTCCCCACGACTTCGGGACTAGATTGGCCCGCCAACGTCAAGTCCGACGACTATAGGGTCGTCCCCACGACCCCGGGCCAAAGTTGGCAAGCCGCCGAAATGTCCGACGACTGTAGGGTCGTCCCCACAACCCCGGGACTAGATTGGCCCGCCACCGTCAAGTCCGACGACTATAGGGTCGTCCCCACGACCCCGGGCCAAAGTTGGCAAGCCGCCGAAATGTCCGACGACTGTAGGGTCGTCCCCACGACCCCCGGACTAGATTGGCCCGCCACCGTCATGTCCAACGACTATCGGATCGTCCCCACGACCACGGGCCAAAGTTGGCCAGCCGCCGACATGTCCGACGACTGTAGGGTCGTCCCCACGACCCCGGGCCAAAGTTGGCAAGCCGCCGAAATGTCCGACGACTGTAGGGTCGTCCCCACGACCCCGGGAATAGATTGGCCGGCCGCCGTCAAGTCCGACGACTATAGGGTCGTCCCCACGACCCCGGGTCAAAGTTGGCAAGCGGCCGAAATGTCCGACGACTGTAGGGTCGTCCCCACAACCCCGGGACTAGATTGGCCCGCCACCGTCAAGTCCGACGACTATAGGGTCGTCCCCACGACCCCGGGCCAAAGTTGGCAAGCCGCCGAAATGTCCGACGACTGTAGGGTCGTCCCCACGACCCCCGGACTAGATTGGCCCGCCACCGACAAGTCCGACGACTATAGGGTCGTCCCCACGACCCCCGGACTAGATTGGCCCGCCACCGACAAGTCCGACGACTATAGGGTCGTCCCCACGACCCCGGGACTAGATTGGCCCGCCACCGTCATGTCCAACGACTATCGGATCGTCCCCACGACCGCGGGCCAAAGTTGGCCAGCCGCCGACATGTCCGACGACTATAGGGTCGTCCCCACGACGCCCGGACTAGATTGGCCCGCCTCCGACAAGTCCGACGACTATAGGGTCGTCCCCACGACCCCGGGACTAGATTGGCCCGCCACCGTCATGTCCAACGACTATCGGATTGTCCCCACGACCACGGGCCAATGTTGGCCAATCGCCGACATGTCCGACGACAATTGGATCGTCCCCACGACCACGGGCCAAAGTTGGCCAGCCGCCGACATGTCCGAAGACTATAGGGTCGTCCCCACGACCCCGGGACTAGATTGGCCAGCCGCCGACATGTCCGACGACTATAGAGTCGTCCCCACGACACCGGGTCAAAGTTGGCCAGCCGCTGACATTTCCAACGACTATTGGGTTGTCCCCACGACCACGGGCCAATGTTGGCTAGCCGCCGACATGTCCGACGACTATAGGGTCGTCCCCACGACCACGGGCCAAAGCTGGCCAGCCGCCGACATGTCCGACGACTATTGGATCGTCCCCACGACCACGGGCCAAAGTTGGCCAACCGCCGACATGTCCGACGACTATAGGGTCGTCCCCACGACCCCGGGACTAGATTGGTCCGCCACCGTCATGTCCGACGACTATAGGGTTGTCCCCACGACCCCGGGCCAAAGTTGGCAAGCCGCCGAAATATCCGACGACTATAGGGTCGTCCCCACGACCCCGAGACTAGATTGGCCCGCCACCGTCAAGTCCGACGACTATAGGGTCGTCCCCAGGACCTTGGGACTAGATTGGCCCGCCACCGTCAAGTCCGACGACTATAGGGTCGTCCCCACGACCCAGGGCCAAAGTTGGCAAGCCGCCGAAATGTCCGACGACTGTAGGGTCGTCCCCACGACCCCGGGACTAGATTGGTCCGCCACCGTCATGTCCGACGACTATAGGGTCGTCCCCACGACCCCGGGCCAAAGTTGGCCAGCCGCCGACATGTCCGACGACTATAGGGTCGTCCCCACGACCCCGAGACTAGATTGGTCCGCCACCGTCATGTCCGACGACTATAGGGTCGTCCCCACGACCCCGGGCCAAAGTTGGCCAGCCGCCGACATGTCCGACGACTATAGGGTCGTCCCCACGACACCGGGTCAAAGTTGGCCAGCCGCTGACATTTCCAACGTCTATTGGGTCGTCCCCACGACCACGGGCCAATGTTGGCTAGCCGCCGACATGTCCGACGACTATAGGGTCGTCCCCACGACCACGGGACTAGATTGGTCCGCCACCGTCATGTCCGACGACTATAGGGTCCTCCCCACGACCACGGGCCAAAGTTGGCCAGCCGCCGACATGTCCGACGACTATAGGGTCGTCCCCACGACCCCGGGCCAAAGTTGGCAAGCCGCCGAAATGTCCGACGACTGTAGGGTCGTCCCCACGACCCCGGGACTAGATTGGCCCGCCACCGTCAAGTCTGACGACCTCGGGACTAGGTTGGCCAGCCGCCGACATGTCCGACGACTATAGGGTTGCCCCCACGACCTCGGGCCAATTTTGGCCAGCCGCCGACATGTCCGACGACTATAGGGTCGTCCCCACGACCCCGGGCCAAAGTTGGCAAGCCGCCGAAATGTCCGACGACTGTAGGGTCGTCCCCACGACCCCGGGAATAGATTGGCCGGCCACCGTCAAGTCCGACGACTATAGGGTCGTCCCCACGACTTCGGGACTAGATTGGCAAGCGGCCGAAATGTCCGACGACTGTAGGGTCGTCCCCACAACCCCGGGACTAGATTGGCCCGCCACCGTCAAGTCCGACGACTATAGGGTCGTCCCCACGACCCCGGGCCAAAGTTGGCAAGCCGCCGAAATGTCCGACGACTGTAGGGTCGTCCCCACGACCCCCGGACTAGATTGGCCCGCCACTGTCATGTCCAACGACTATCGGATCGTCCCCACGACCACGGGCCAAAGTTGGCCAGCCGCCGACATGTCCGATGACTGTAGGGTCGTCCCCACAACCCCGGGACTAGATTGGCCCGCCACCGTCAAGTCCGACGACTATAGGGTCGTCCCCACGACTCCGGGCCAAAGTTGGCAAGCCGCCGAAATGTCCGACGACTGTAGGGTCGTCCCCACGACCCCGGGAATAGATTGGCCGGCCACCGTCAAGTCCGACGACTATAGGGTCGTCCCCACGACTTCGGGACTAGATTGGCCCGCCAACGTCAAGTCCGACGACTATAGGGTCGTCCCCACGACCCCGGGCCAAAGTTGGCAAGCGGCCGAAATGTCCGACGACTGTAGGGTCGTCCCCACAACCCCGGGACTAGATTGGCCCGCCACCGTCAAGTCCGACGACTATAGGGTCGTCCCCACGACCCCGGGCCAAAGTTGGCAAGCCGCCGAAATGTCCGACGACTGTAGGGTCGTCCCCACGACCCCAGGACTAGATTGGCCCGCCACTGTCATGTCCAACGACTATCGGATCGTCCCCACGACCACGGGCCAAAGTTGGCCAGCCGCCGACATGTCCGATGACTGTAGGGTCGTCCCCACAACCCCGGGACTAGATTGGCCCGCCACCGTCAAGTCCGACGACTATAGGGTCGTCCCCACGACCCCGGGCCAAAGTTGGCAAGCCGCCGAAATGTCCGACGACTGTAGGGTCGTCCCCACAACCCCGGGACTAGATTGGCCCGCCACCGTCAAGTCCGACGACTATAGGGTCGTCCCCACGACCCCGGGCCAAAGTTGGCAAGCCGCCGAAATGTCCGACGACTGTAGGGTCGTCCCCACGACCCCCGGACTAGATTGGCCCGCCACCGACAATTCCGACGACTATAGGGTCGTCCCCACGACCCCGGGACTAGATTGGCCCGCCACCGTCATGTCCAACGACTATCGGATCGTCCCCACGACCACGGGCCAAAGTTGGCCAGCCGCCGACATGTCCGACGACTATTGGGTCGTACCCACGACACCGGGCCAAAGTTGGCCAGCCGCTGACATGTCCAACGACTATAGGGTCGTCCCCACGACCACGGGCCAAAGTTGACCAGCCGCCAACATGTCCGACGACTATTGGATCGTCCCCACGACCCCGGGCCAAAGTTGGCAAGCCGCCGAAATGTCCGACGACTATAGGGTCGTCCCCACGACCCCGGGAATAGATTGGCCGGCCACCGTCAAGTCCGACGACTATAGGGTCGTCCCCACGACCCCGGGCCAAAGTTGGCAAGCCGCCGAAATGTCCGACGACTGTAGGGTCGTCCCCACGACCCCCGGACTAGATTGGCCCGCCACCGTCATGTCCAACGACTATCGGATCGTCCCCACGACCACGGGCCAAAGTTGGCCAGCCGCCGACATGTCCGATGACTGTAGGGTCGTCCCCACAACCCCGGGACTAGATTGGCCCGCCACCGTCAAGTCCGACTACTATAGGGTCGTCCCCACGACCCCGGGCCAAAGTTGGCAAGCCGCCGAAATGTCCGACGACTGTAGGGTCGTCCCCACAACCCCGGGACTAGATTGGCCCGCCACCGTCAAGTCCGACGACTATAGGGTCGTCCCCACGACCCCGCGCCAAAGTTGGCAAGCCGCCGAAATGTCCGACGACTGTAGGGTCGTCCCCACGACCCCCGGACTAGATTGGCCCGCCACCGACAATTCCGACGACTATAGGGTCGTCCCCACGACCCCGGGACTAGATTGGCCCGCCACCGTCATGTCCAACGACTATCGGATCGTCCCCACGACCACGGGCCAAAGTTGGCCAGCCGCCGACATGTCCGACGACTATTGGGTCGTCCCCACGACACCGGGCCAAAGTTGGCCAGCCGCTGACATGTCCAACGACTATAGGGTCGTCCCCACGACCACGGGCCAAAGTTGACCAGCCGCCAACATGTCCGACGACTATTGGCTCGTCCCCACGACCCCGGGCCAAAGTTGGCAAGCCGCCGAAATGTCCGACGACTATAGGGTCGTCCCCACGACCCCGGGACTAGGTTGGCCCGCCGCAGACTTCTCCGACGACTATAGGGTCGTCCCCACGACCCCCGGACTAGGTTGGCTCGCCGCCGACTTTTCCGACGAGTATAGGGTCCTCCCCACGACCACGGGCCAAAGTTGGCCAGCCGCCGACATGTCCGACGACTATAGGGTCGTCCCCATGACCCGGGACTAGACTGGCCCGCCACCGTCATGTCCGACGACTATAGGGTCGTCCCCACGACCACGGGCCAAAGTTGGCCAGCCGCCGACATATCCGACGACTATAGGGTCGTCCCCACGACCCCGGGCCAAAGTTGGCCAGCCGCCGACATGTCCGACGACTATAGGGTCGTCCCCACGACCCGGGACTAGAGTGGCCCGCCACCGTCATGTCCGACGACTATATGGTCGTCCCCACGACCACGGGCCAATCTTGGCCAGCCGCTGACTTGTCCGACGACTATAGGGTCGTCCCCAAGACCGCGGGACTAGATTGGCTCGCCGCCGACTTGTCCGACGACTGTAGGGTCGTCCCCACGACTCCGTGCCAAAGTTGGCAAGCTGCCGACTTGTCCGACGACTATAGGGTCGTCCCCACGACCCCGGGAATAGATTGGCCCGCCACCGTCATTTCCGACGACAATAGGGTCGTCCCCACGACCACGGGCCAAAGTTGGCCAGCCGCCGACATGTCCGAAGACTATAGGGTCGTCCCCACGACCCCGGGACTAGATTGGCCAGCCGCCGACATGTCCGACGACTATAGAGTCGTCCCCACGACACCGGGTCAAAGTTGGCCAGCCGCTGACATTTCCAACGTCTATTGGGTCGTCCCCACGACCACGGGCCAATGTTGGCTAGCCGCCGACATGTCCGACGACTATAGGGTCGTCCCCACGACCACGGGACTAGATTGGTCCGCCACCGTCATGTCCGACGACTATAGGGTCGTCCCCACGACCCCGGGCCAAAGTTGGCAAGCCGCCGAAATGTCCGACGACTGTAGGGTCGTCCCCACGACCCCGGGACTAGATTGGCCCGCCACCGTCAAGTCTGACGACCCCGGGACTAGATTGGCCAGCCGCCGACATGTCCGACGACTATAGAGTCGTCCCCACGACACCGGGTCAAAGTTGGCCAGCCGCTGACATTTCCAACGTCTATTGGGTCGTCCCCACGACCACGGGCCAATGTTGGCTAGTCGCCGACATGTCCGACGACTATAGGGTCGTCCCCACGACCACGGGACTAGATTGGTCCGCCACCGTCATGTCCGACGACTATAGGGTCCTCCCCACGACCACGGGCCAAAGTTGGCCAGCCGCCGACATGTCCGACGACTATAGGGTCGTCCCCATGACCCGGGACTAGACTGGCCCGCCACCGTCATGTCCGACGACTATAGGGTCGTCCCCACGACCACGGGCCAAAGTTGGCCAGCCGCCGACATATCCGACGACTATAGGGTCGTCCCCACGACCCCGGGCCAAAGTTGGCAAGCCGCCGAAATGTCCGACGACTGTAGGGTCGTCCCCACGACCCCCGGACTAGATTGGCCCGCCACCGTCATGTCCAACGACTATCGGATCGTCCCCACGACCACGGGCCAAAGTTGGCCAGCCGCCGACATGTCCGATGACTGTAGGGTCGTCCCCACGACTTCGGGACTAGATTGGCCCGCCAACGTCAAGTCCGACGACTATAGGGTCGTCCCCACGACCCCGGGCCAAAGTTGGCAAGCGGCCGAAATGTCCGACGACTGTAGGGTCGTCCCCACAACCCCGGGACTAGATTGGCCCGCCACCGTCAAGTCCGACGACTATAGGGTCGTCCCCACGACCCCGGGCCAAAGTTGGCAAGCCGCCGAAATGTCCGACGACTGTAGGGTCGTGCCCACGACCCCGGGACTAGATTGGCCCGCCACCGTCATGTCCAAAGAGTATCGGATCGTCCCCACGACCCCGGGCCAAAGTTGGCAAGCCGCCGAAATGTCCGACGACTATAGGGTCGTCCCCACGACCCCGGGCCAAAGTTGGCCAGCCGCCGACATGTCCGACGACTATAGGGTCGTCCCCACGACCCCGAGACTAGATTGGCCCGCCACCGTTATGTCCGACGAAAATAGGGTCGTCCCCACGACCCCGGGTCCAGGTTGGCCAGCCGCCGACATTTCCGACGACTATAGAGTCGTCCCCACGACACCGGGCCAAAGTTGGCCAGCCGCCGACATGTCCGACGACTATAGGGTCGTCCCCACGACCCCGGGACAAGGTTGGCCCGCCGCCGACTTGTCCGACGACTATAGGGTCGTCCCCACGACCACGGGACTAGATTGGTCCGCCACCGTCATGTCCGACGACTATAGGGTCGTCCCCACGACCCCGGGCCAAAGTTGGCAAGCCGCCGAAATGTCCGACGACTGTAGGGTCGTCCCCACGACCCCGGGACTAGAATGGCCCGCCACCGTCAAGTCTGACGACCTCGGGACTAGGTTGGCCAGCCGCCGACATGTCCGACGACTATAGGGTTGCCCCCACGACCTCGGGCCAATTTTGGCCAGCCGCCGACATGTCCGACGACTATAGGGTCGTCCCCACGACCCCGGGCCAAAGTTGGCAAGCCGCCGAAATGTCCGACGACTGTAGGGTCGTCCCCACGACCCCGGGAATAGATTGGCCGGCCACCGTCAAGTCCGACGACTATAGGGTCGTCCCCACGACTTCGGGACTAGATTGGCCCGCTAACGTCAAGTCCGACGACTATAGGGTCGTCCCCACGACCCCGGGCCAAAGTTGGCAAGCGGCCGAAATGTCCGACGACTGTAGGGTCGTCCCCACAACCCCGGGACTAGATTGGCCCGCCACCGTCAAGTCCGACGACTATAGGGTCGTCCCCACGACCCCGGGCCAAAGTTGGCAAGCCGCCGAAATGTCCGACGACTGTAGGGTCGTCCCCACGACCCCCGGACTAGATTGGCCCGCCACTGTCATGTCCAACGACTATCGGATCGTCCCCACGACCACGGGCCAAAGTTGGCCAGCCGCCGACATGTCCGATGACTGTAGGGTCGTCCCCACAACCCCGGGACTAGATTGGCCCGCCACCGTCAAGTCCGACGACTATAGGGTCGTCCCCACGACTTCGGGACTAGATTGGCCCGCCAACGTCAAGTCCGACGACTATAGGGTCGTCCCCACGACCCCGGGCCAAAGTTGGCAAGCGGCCGAAATGTCCGACGACTGTAGGGTCGTCCCCACAACCCCGGGACTAGATTGGCCCGCCACCGTCAAGTCCGACGACTATAGGGTCGTCCCCACGACCCCCGGACTAGATTGGCCCGCCACTGTCATGTCCAACGACTATCGGATCGTCCCCACGACCACGGGCCAAAGTTGGCCAGCCGCCGACATGTCCGATGACTGTAGGGTCGTCCCCACGACCCCCGGACTAGATTGGCCCGCCACTGTCATGTCCAACGACTATCGGATCGTCCCCACGACCACGGGCCAAAGTTGGCCAGCCGCCGACATGTCCGATGACTGTAGGGTCGTCCCCACAACCCCGGGACTAGATTGGCCCGCCACCGTCAAGTCCGACGACTATAGGGTCGTCCCCACGACCCCGGGCCAAAGTTGGCAAGCCGCCGAAATGTCCGACGACTGTAGGGTCGTCCCCACAACCCCGGGACTAGATTGGCCCGCCACCGTCAAGTCCGACGACTATAGGGTCGTCCCCACGACCCCGGGCCAAAGTTGGCAAGCCGCCGAAATGTCCGACGACTGTAGGGTCGTCCCCACGACCCCCGGACTAGATTGGCCCGCCACCGACAATTCCGACGACTATAGGGTCGTCCCCACGACCCCGGGACTAGATTGGCCCGCCACCGTCATGTCCAACGACTATCGGATCGTCCCCACGACCACGGGCCAAAGTTGGCCAGCCGCCGACATGTCCGACGACTATTGGGTCGTACCCACGACACCGGGCCAAAGTTGGCCAGCCGCTGACATGTCCAAAGACTATAGGGTCGTCCCCACGACCACGGGCCAAAGTTGACCAGCCGCCAACATGTCCGACGACTATTGGATCGTCCCCACGACCCCGGGCCAAAGTTGGCAAGCCGCCGAAATGTCCGACGACTATAGGGTCGTCCCCACGACCCCGGGAATAGATTGGCCGGCCACCGTCAAGTCCGACGACTATAGGGTCGTCCCCACGACCCCGGGCCAAAGTTGGCAAGCCGCCGAAATGTCCGACGACTGTAGGGTCGTCCCCACGACCCCCGGACTAGATTGGCCCGCCACCGTCATGTCCAACGACTATCGGATCGTCCCCACGACCACGGGCCAAAGTTGGCCAGCCGCCGACATGTCCGATGACTGTAGGGTCGTCCCCACAACCCCGGGACTAGATTGGCCCGCCACCGTCAAGTCCGACTACTATAGGGTCGTCCCCACGACCCCGGGCCAAAGTTGGCAAGCCGCCGAAATGTCCGACGACTGTAGGGTCGTCCCCACATGCCCGGGACTAGATTGGCCCGCCACCGTCAAGTCCGACGACTATAGGGTCGTCCCCACGACCCCGCGCCAAAGTTGGCAAGCCGCCGAAATGTCCGACGACTGTAGGGTCGTCCCCACGACCCCCGGACTAGATTGGCCCGCCACCGACAATTCCGACGACTATAGGGTCGTCCCCACGACCCCGGGACTAGATTGGCCCGCCACCGTCATGTCCAACGACTATCGGATCGTCCCCACGACCACGGGCCAAAGTTGGCCAGCCGCCGACATGTCCGACGACTATTGGGTCGTCCCCACGACACCGGGCCAAAGTTGGCCAGCCGCTGACATGTCCAACGACTATAGGGTCGTCCCCACGACCACGGGCCAAAGTTGACCAGCCGCCAACATGTCCGACGACTATTGGATCGTCCCCACGACCCCGGGCCAAAGTTGGCAAGCCGCCGAAATGTCCGACGACTATAGGGTCGTCCCCACGACCCCGGGACTAGATTGGCCCGCCACCGTCATGTCCAAAGACTATCGGATCGTCCCCACGACCCCGGGACTAGATTGGCCTGCCACCGCCTTGTCCGACGACAATAGGGTCGTCCCCACGACCCCGGGTCTAGGTTGGCCAGCCGCCGACATGTCCGACGACAATCGGATCGTCCCCACGACCACGCGCTAAAGTTGGCCAGCCGCCGACATGTCCGACGACTATAGGGTCGTCCCCACGACACCGGGACTAGATTGGCCCGCCACCGTCATGTCCGACGACTATAGGGTCGTCCCCACGACCCCGGGCCAAAGTTGGCCAGCCGCCGACATGTCCGACGACTATAGGGTCGTCCCCACGACCCCGAGACTAGATTGGCCCGCCACCGTCATGTCCGACGAAAATAGGGTCGTCCCCACGACCCCGGGTCCAGGTTGGCCAGCCGCCGACATTTCCGACGACTATAGAGTCGTCCCCACGACACCGGGCCAAAGTTGGCCAGCCGCCGACATGTCCGACGACTATAGGGTCGTCCCCACGACCCCGGGACAAGGTTGGCCCGCCGCCGACTTGTCCGACGACTATAGGGCCGTACCCACGACCCCGGGACTAAGCTGACAAGCCGCCAACATGTCCGACGACTATAGGGTCGTCCCCACGACCCCGGGCCAAAGTTGGCCAGCCGCCGAAATGTCCGACGACTGTAGGGTCGTCCCCACGACCCCGGGACTAGATTGGCCCGCCACCGTCAAGTCCGACGACTATAGGGTCGTCCCCAGGACCTCGGGACTAGATTGGCCGGCCACCGACAAGTCCGACGACTATAGGGTCGTCCCCACGACACCGGGCCAAAGTTGGCCAGCCGCCGACATGTCCGACGACTATAGAGTCGTCCCCACGACACCGGGCCAAAGTTGGCCAGCCGCCGACATGTCCGACGACTATTGGGTCGTCCCCACGACACCGGGCCAAAGTTGGCCGGCCGCTGACATGTCCAACCACTATAGGGTCGTCCCCACGATCACGGGCCAAAGTTGACCAGCCGCCGACATGTCCGACGACTATTGGATCGTCCCCACGACCCCGGGCCAAAGTTGGCAAGCCGCCGAAATGTCCGACGACTATAGGGTCGTCCCCACGACCCCGGGTCAAAGTTGGCCAGCCGCTGACATTTCCAAGGACTATTGGGTCGTCCCCACGACCACGGGCCAATGTTGGCTAGCCGCCGACATGTCCGTCGACTATTGGATCGTCCCCACGACCCCGGGCCAAAGTTGGCAAGCCGCCGACATGTCCGACGACTATAGGGTCGTCCCCACGACCTCGGGACTAGGTTGGCCACCCGCCGACATGTCCGACGACTATAGGGTCGTCCACACGACCCCGGGCCAAAGTTGGCAAGACGCCGAAATGTCCGACGACTGTAGGGTCGTCCCCACGACCCCGGGACTAGATTGGCCCGCCACCGTCAAGTCCGACGACTATAGGGTCGTCCCCACGACCTCGGGACTAGGTTGGCCAGCCGCCGACATGTCCGACGACTATAATGTCGTCCCCACGACCCCGGGCCAATGTTGGCCAATCGCCGACATGTCCGACGACTATAGGGTCGTCCCTACGACCCCGGGCCAAAGCTGGCCAGCCGCCGACATGTCCGACGACTATTGGATCGTCCCCACGACCACGGGCCAAAGTTGGCCAGCCGCCGACATGTCCGAAGACTATAGGGTCGTCCCCACGACCCCGGGACTAGATTGGCCAGCCGCCGACATGTCCGACGACTATAGAGTCGTCCCCACGACACCGGGTCAAAGTTCGCCAGCCGCTGACATTTCCAACGACTATTGGATCGTCCCCACGACCACGGGCCAATGTTGGCTAGCCGCCGACATGTCCGACGACTATAGGGTCGTCCCCACGACCACGGGCCAAAGCTGGCCAGCCGCCGACATGTCCGACGACTATTGGATCGTCCCCACGACCACGGGCCAAAGTTGGCCAGCCGCCGACATGTCCGACGACTATAGGGTCGTCCCCACGACCCCGGGACTAGATTGGTCCGCCACCGTCATGTCCGACTACTATAGGGTCGTCCCCACGACCCCGGGCCAAAGTTGGCAAGCCGCCGAAATGTCCGACGACTGTAGGGTCGTCCCCACAACCCCGGGACTAGATTGGCCCGCCACCGTCAAGTCCGACGACTATCGGATCGTCCCCACGACCACGGGCCAAAGTTGGCCAGCCGCCGACATGTCCGACGACTATTGGGTCGTCCCCACGACACCGGGCCAAAGTTGGCCAGCCGCTGACATGTCCAACGACTATAGGGTCGTCCCCACGACCACGGGCCAAAGTTGACCAGCCGCCGACATGTCCGACGACTATTGGATCGTCCCCACGACCCCGGGCCAAAGTTGGCCAGCCGCCGACATGTCCGACGACTATAGGGTCGTCCCCACGACCCCGGGAATAGATTGGCCGGCCACCGTCAAGTCCGACGACTATAGGGTCGTCCCCACGACTTCGGGACTAGATTGGCCCGCCAACGTCAAGTCCGACGACTATAGGGTCGTCCCCACGACCCCGGGCCAAAGTTGGCAAGCCGCCGAAATGTCCGACGACTGTAGGGTCGTCCCCACAACCCCGGGACTAGATTGGCCCATCACCGTCAAGTCCGACGACTATAGGGTCGTCCCCACGACCCCGGGCCAAAGTTGGCAAGCCGCCGAAATGTCCGACGACTGTAGGGTCGTCCCCACGACCCCCGGACTAGATTGGCCCGCCACCGTCATGTCCAACGACTATCGGATCGTCCCCACGACCACGGGCCAAAGTTGGCCAGCCGCCGACATGTCCGACGACTGTAGGGTCGTCCCCACGACCCCGGGCCAAAGTTGGCAAGCCGCCGAAATGTCCGACGACTGTAGGGTCGCCCCCACAACCCCGGGACTAGATTGGCCCGCCACCGTCAAGTCCGACGACTATAGGCTCGTCCCCACGACCCCGGGTCAAAGTTGGCCAGCCGCTGACATTTCCAACGACTATTGGGTCGTCCCCACGACCACGGGCCAATGTTTGCTAGCCGCCGACATGTCCGTCGACTATAGGCTCGTCCCCACGACCCCGGGTCAAAGTTGGCCAGTCGCTGACATTTCCAACGACTATTGGGTCGTCCCCACGACCACGGGCCAATGTTGGCTAGCCGCCGACATGTCCGTCGACTATTGGATCGTCCCCACGACCCCGGGCCAAAGCTGGCCAGCCGCCGACATGTCCGACGACTATTGGATCGTCCCCACGACCACGGGCCAAAGTTGGCCAGCCGCCGACATGTCCGACGACTATAGGGTCGTCCCCACGACCCCGGGACTAGATTGGTCCGCCACCGTCATGTCCGACGACTATAGGGTCGTCCACACGACACCGGGCCAAAGTTGGCAAGCCGCCGAAATGTCCGACGACTGTAGGGTCGTCCCCACGACCCCGGGACTAGATTGGCCCGCCACCGTCAAGTCCGACGACCTCGGGACTAGGTTGGCCAGCCGCCGACATGTCCGACGACTATAGGGTCGTCCCCACGACCTCGGGCCAATTTTGGCCAGCCGCTGACATGTCCAACGACTATAGGGTCGTCCCCACGACCACGGGCCAAAGTTGACCAGCCGCCGACATGTCCGACGCCTATTGGATCGTCCCCACAACCCCGGGCCAAAGTTGGCAAGCCGCCGACATGTCCGACGACTATAGGGTCGTCCCCACGAGCTCGGGACTAGATTGGCCCGCCAACGTCAAGTCCGACGACTATAGGGTCGTCCCCACGACCCCGGGCCAAAGTTGGCAAGCCGCCGAAATGTCCGACGACTGTAGGGTCGTCCCCACAACCCCGGGACTAGATTGGCCCGCCACCGTCAAGTCCGACGACTATAGGGTCGTCCCCACGACCCCGGGCCAAAGTTGGCAAGCCGCCGACATGTCCGACGACTATAGGGTCGTCCCCACGAGCTCGGGACTAGATTGGCCCGCCAACGTCAAGTCCGACGACTATAGGGTCGTCCCCACGACCCCGGGCCAAAGTTGGCAAGCTGCCGAAATGTCCGACGACTGTAGCGTCGTCCCCACGACCCCGGACTAGACTGGCCCGCCACCGACAAGTCCGACGACTGTAGGGTCGTCCCCACGACCCCCGGACTAGATTGGCCCGCCACCGACAATTCCGACGACTATAGGGTCGTCCCCACGACCCCGGGACTAGATTGGCCCGCCACCGTCATGTCCAACGACTATCGGATCGTCCCCACGACCACGGGCCAAAGTTGGCCAGCCGCCGACATGTCCGACGACTATTGGGTCGTCCCCACGACACCGGGCCAAAGTTGGCCAGCCGCTGACATGTCCAACGACTATAGGGTCGTCCCCACGACCACGGGCCAAAGTTGACCAGCCGCCAACATGTCCGACGACTATTGGATCGTCCCCACGACCCCGGGCCAAAGTTGGCAAGCCGCCGAAATGTCCGACGACTGTAGGGTCGTCCCCACGACCCCCGGACTAGATTGGCCCGCCACCGACAAGTCCGACGACTATAGGGTCGTCCCCACGACCCCGGGACTAGATTGGCCCGCCACCGTCATGTCCAACGACTATCGGATAGTCCCCACGACCACGGGCCAAAGTTGGCCAGCCGCCGACATGTCCGACGACTATTGGGTCGTCCCCACGACACCGGGCCAAAGTTGGCCAGCCGCTGACATGTGCAACGACTATAGGGTCGTCCCCACGACCACGGGCCAAAGTTGACCAGCCGCCAACATGTCCGACGACTATTGGATCGTCCCCACGACCCCGGGCCAAAGTTGGCAAGCCGCCGAAATGTCCGACGACTGTAGGGTCGTCCCCACGACCCCCGGACTAGATTGGCCCGCCACCGACAAGTCCGACGACTATAGGGTCGTCCCCACGACCCCGGGACTAGATTGGCCCGCCACCGTCATATCCAAAGACTATCGGATCGTCCCCACGACCCCGGGACTAGATTGGCCCGCCACCGCCTTGTCCGACGACAATAGGGTCGTCCCCACGACCCCGGGTCTAGGTTGGCCAGCCGCTGACATGTCCAACGACTATAGGGTCGTCCCCACGACCACGGGCCAAAGTTGACCAGCCGCCAACATGTCCGACGACTATTGGATCGTCCCCACGACCCCGGGCCAAAGTTGGCAAGCCGCCGAAATGTCCGACGACTGTAGGGTCGTCCCCACGACCCCCGGACTAGATTGGCCCGCCACCGACAAGTCCGACGACTATAGGGTCGTCCCCACGACCCCGGGACTAGATTGGCCCGCCACCGTCATGTCCAACGACTATCGGATCGTCCCCACGACCACGGGCCAAAGTTGGCCAGCCGCCGACATGTCCGACGACTATTGGATCGTCCCCACGACCCCGGGCCAAAGTTGGCAAGCCACCGAAATGTCCGACGAAAATAGGGTCGTCCCCACGACCCCGGGTCCAGGTTGGCCAGCCGCCGACATTTCCGACGACTATAGAGTCGTCCCCACGACACCGGGCCAAAGTTGGCCAGCCGCCGACATGTCCGACGACTATAGGGTCGTCCCCACGACCCCGGGACTAGATTAGCCCGCCACCGTCATGTCACACGGCTATAGGGTCGTCCCCACGACCACGGGCCAAACTTGGCCAGCCGCCGACATGTCCGACGACTATAGGGTCGTCCCCACGACCCCGAGACTAGATTGGCCCGCCACCGTCATGTCCGACGACAATAGGGTCGTCCCCACGACCCCGGGTCCAGGTTGGCCAGCCGCCGACATTTCCGACGACTATAGAGTCGTCCCCACGACACCGGGCCAAAGTTGGCCAGCCGCCGACATTTCCGACGACTATAGAGTCGTCCCCACCACACCGGGCCAAAGTTGGCCAGCCGCCGACATGTCCGACGACTATAGGGTCGCCCGCAAGACCCCGGGACTAGATTGGCCCGCCACCGTCATGTCCGACGATTATAGGGTCGTCCCCACGACCGCGAGACTAGATTGGCCCGCCACCGTCATGTCCGACGGCTATAGGGTCGTACCCACGACCCCGGGACTAGGCTGACAACCCGCCAACATGTCCGACGACTATAGGGTCGTCCCCACGACCCCGAGACTAGATTGGCCCGCCACCGTCATGTCCGACGACAATAGGGTCGTCCCCACGACCCCGGGACTAGGTTGGCCAGCCGCAGACATGTCTGACGACTATAGGGTCGTCCCGACGACCCCGGGCCAATGTTGGCCAATCGCCAACATGTCCGACGACTATAGGGTCGTCCCTACGACCCCGGGACTATATTGGCCCGCCACCGTCATATCCGACGACAATAGGGTCGTCTCCACGACCCCGGGTCCAGGTTGGCCAGCCGCCGACATTTCCGACGACTATAGTGTCGTCCCCACGACACCGTGCCAAAGTTGGCCAGCCGCCGACATGTCCGACGACTATAGGGCCGTACCCACGACCCCGGGACTAGGCTGACAAGCCGCCAACATGTCCGACGACTATAGGGTCGTCCCCACGACCCCGGGACTAGATTGGCCCGCCACCGTCATGTCCAACGACTATAGGGTCGTCCCCACAACCACGGGCCAAAGTTGGCCAGCCGCCGACATTTCCGACGACTATAGAGTCGTCCCCACGACACCGGGCCAAAGTTGGCCAGCCGCCGACATGTCCGCCGACTATAGGGTCGTCCCCACGACCCCGGGACAAGGTTGGCCCGCCGCCGACTTGTCCGACGACTATAGGGCCGTACCCACGACCCCGGACTAGGCTGACAAGCCGCCAACATGTCCGACGACTATAGGGTCGTCCCCACGACCCCGGGCCAAAGTTGGCCAGCCGCCGAAATGTCCGACGACTATAGGGTCGTCCCCACGACCCCGGGACTAGATTGGCCCGCCACCGTCATGTCCGACGACTATAGGGTCGTCCCCACGACCCCGGGCCAAAGTTGGCAAGCCGCCGAAATGTCCGACGACTGTAGGGTCGTACCCACGACCCCGGGACTAGGCTGACAAGCCGCCGACATGTCCGACGACTATAGGGTCGTCCCCACGACCCCGGGCCAATGTTGGCCAATCGCCGACATGTCCAACGACTATAGGGTCGTCCCTACGACCCCGGGACTAGATTAGCCCGCCACCGTCATGTCCAACGACTATAGGGTCGTCCCCACGACCCCGGGCCAAAGTTGGCAAGCCGCCGAAATGTCCGACGACTGTAGGGTCGTACCCACGACCCCGGGACTAGGCTGACAAGCCGCCAACATGTCCGACGACTATAGGGTCGTCCCCACGACCCAGGGCCAAAGTTGGCAAGCCGCCGAAATGTCCGACGACTGTAGGGTCGTCCCCACGACCCCGGGACTAGATTGGTCCGCCACCGTCATGTCCGACGACTATAGGGTCGTCCCCACGACCCCGGGCCAAAGTTGGCCAGCCGCCGACATGTCCGACGACTATAGGGTCGTCCCCACGACCCCGAGACTAGATTGGCCCGCCACCGTCATGTCCGACGACAATAGGGTCGTCTCCACGATCCCGGGTCCAGGTTGGCCAGCCGCCGACATTTCCGACGACTATAGAGTCGTCCCCATGACACCGGGCCAAAGTTGGCCAGCCGCCGACATGTCCGACGACTATAGGGTCGTCCCCACGACCTCGGGACTAGGTTGGCCAGCCGCCGACATGTCCGACCACTATTGGGTCGTCCCCACGACCACGGGCCAAAGTTGGCTAGCCGCCGACATGTCCGACGACTATAGGGTCGTCCCCACGACCCCGGGCCAAAGATGTCCAGCCGCCGTCTTGTCCGACGCCTATAGGGTCGTCTCCACGACCCCGGGACTAGATTGGTCCGCCACCGTCTTGTCCGACGACTATAGGGTCGTCCCCACGACCCCGGGCCAAATTTGGCCAGCCGCCGACATGTCCGACGACTATAGGGTCGTCCCCACGACCCCGAGACTAGACTGGCCCGCCACCGTCATGTCCGACGACTATAGGGTCATCCCCACGACCCCGGGACTAGGTTGGCCCGCCGCCGACATGTCCGACGACTATAGGGTCGTCCCCACGACCCCGGGACTAGGTTGGCTCGCCACCGTCATGTCTGACGACTATAGGGTCGTCCCCACGACCACGGGCCAAAGTTGGCCAGCCGCCGACTTGTCCGACGACTATAGGGTCGTCCCCACGACCACGGGCCAAAGTTGGCCAGCCGGCGACATGTCCGACGACTATAGGGTCGTCCCTACGACCCCGGGACTAGGTTGGCCCGCCGCAGACTTCTCCGACGACTATAGGGTCGTCCCCACGACCCCCGGACTAGGTTGGCTCGCCGCCGACTTTTCCGACGAGTATAGGGTCCTCCCCACGACCACGGGCCAAAGTTGGCCAGCCGCCGACATGTCCGACGACTATAGGGTCGTCCCCACGACCCGGGACTAGACTGGCCCACCACCGTCATCTCCGACGACTATAGGGTGGTCCCCACGACCCCGGGACTAGGTTGCCCCGCCGCCGACTTGTCCGACGACTATAGGGTCGTCCCCACGACCCCGGGAGTAGGTTGGCTCGCCACCGTCATGTCTGACGACTATAGGGTCGTCCCCACGACCACGGGCCAAAGTTGGCCAGTCGCCGACTTGTCCGACGACTATAGGGTCGTCCCCATGACCCGGGACTAGACTGGCCCGCCACCGTCATGTCCGACGACTATAGGGTCGTCCCCACGACCCCGGGCCAATGTTGGCCAATCGCCGACATGTCCAACGACTATAGGGTCGTCCCTACGACCCCGGGACTAGATTAGCCCGCCACCGTCATGTCCAACGACTATAGGGTCGTCCCCACGACACCGGGCCAAAGTTGGCCAGCCGCTGACATGTCCAACAACTATAGGGTCGTCCCCACGACCACGGGCCAAAGTTGACCAGCCGCCGACATGTCCGACGACTATGGGATCGTCCCCACGACCCCGGGCCAAAGTTGGCAAGCTGCCGAAATGTCCGACGACTGTAGCGTCGTCCCCACGACCCCGGACTAGACTGGCCCGCCACCGACAAGTCCGACGACTATAGGGTCGTCCCCACGACCCCGGGACTAGATTGGCCCGCCACCGCCTTGTCCGACGACAATAGGGTCGTCCCCACGACCCCGGGTCTAGGTTGGCCAGCCGCCGACATGTCCGACGACAATCGGATCGTCCCCACGACCACGGGCCAAAGTTGACCAGCCGCCAACATGTCCGACGACTATTGGATCGTCCCCACGACCCCGGGCCAAAGTTGGCAAGCCGCCGAAATGTCCGACGACTGTAGGGTCGTCCCCACGATCCCCGGACTAGATTGGCCCGCCACCGACAAGTCCGACGACTATAGGGTCATCCCCACGACCCCGGGACTAGATTGGCCCGCCACCGTCATATCCAAAGACTATCGGATCGTCCCCACGACCCCGAGACTAGATTGGCCCGCCACAGTCATGTCCGACGAAAATAGGGTCGTCCCCACGACCCCGGGTCCAGGTTGGCCAGCCGCCGACATTTCCGACGACTATAGAGTCGTCCCCACGACACCGGGCCAAAGTTGGCCAGCCGCCGACATGTCCGACGACTATAGGGTCGTCCCCACGACCCCGGGACTAGATTAGCCCGCCACCGTCATGTCACACGACTATAGGGTCGTCCCCACGACCACGGGCCAAACTTGGCCAGCCGCCGACATGTCCGACGACTATAGGGTCGTCCCCACGACCCCGAGACTAGATTGGCCCGCCACCGTCATGTCCGACGACAATAGGGTCGTCCCCACGACCCCGGGTCCAGGTTGGCCAGCCGCCGACATTTCCGACGACTATAGAGTCGTCCCCACGACACCGGGCCAAAGTTGGCCAGCCGCCGACATTTCCGACGACTATAGGGTCGTCCCCACCACACCGGGCCAAAGTTGGCCAGCCGCCGACATGTCCGACGACTATAGGGTCGTCCGCAAGACCCCGGGACTAGATTGGCCCGCCACCGTCATGTCCGACGATTATAGGGTCGTCCCCACGACCGCGAGACTAGATTGGCCCGCCACCGTCATGTCCGACGGCTATAGGGTCGTACCCACGACCCCGGGACTAGGCTGACAACCCGCCAACATGTCCGACGACTATAGGGTCGTCCCCACGACCCCGAGACTAGATTGGCCCGCCACCGTCATGTCCGACGACAATAGGGTCGTCCCCACGACCCCGGGACTAGATTGGTCCGCCACCGTCATGTCCGACGACTATAGGGTCGTCCCCACGACCCCGGGCCAAAGTTGGCCAGCCGCCGACATGTCCGACGACTATAGGGTCGTCCCCACGACCCCGAGACTAGATTGGCCCGCCACCGTCATGTCCGACGACCATAGGGTCGTCTCCACGATCCCGGGTCCAGGTTGGCCAGCCGCCGACATTTCCGACGACTATAGAGTCGTCCCCATGACACCGGGCCAAAGTTGGCCAGCCGCCGACATGTCCGACGACTATAGGGTCGTCCCCACGACCTCGGGACTAGGTTGGCCAGCCGCCGACATGTCCGACCACTATTGGGTCGTCCCCACGACCACGGGCCAAAGTTGGCCAGCCGCCGACATGTCCGACGACTATAGGGTCGTCCCCACGACCCCGGGCCAAAGATGTCCAGCCGCCGTCTTGTCCGACGCCTATAGGGTCGTCCCCTCGACCCCGGGACTAGATTAGCCCGCCACCGTCATGTCCGACGACTATAGGGTCGTCCCCACGACCCCGGGACTAGATTGGTCCGCCACCGTCTTGTCCGACGACTATAGGGTCGTCCCCACGACCCCGGGCCAAATTTGGCCAGCCGCCGACATGTCCGACGACTATAGGGTCGTCCCCACGACCCCGAGACTAGACTGGCCCGCCACCGTCATGTCCGACGACTATAGGGTCATCCCCACGACCCCGGGACTAGGTTGGCCCGCCGCCGACATGTCCGACGACTATAGGGTCGTCCCCACGACCCCGGGACTAGGTTGGCTCGCCACCGTCATGTCTGACGACTATAGGGTCGTCCCCACGACCACGGGCCAAAGTTGGCCAGCCGCCGACTTGTCCGACGACTATAGGGTCGTCCCCACGACCACGGGCCAAAGTTGGCCAGCCGGCGACATGTCCGACGACTATAGGGTCGTCCCTACGACCCCGGGACTAGGTTGGCCCGCCGCAGACTTCTCCGACGACTATAGGGTCGTCCCCACGACCCCCGGACTAGGTTGGCTCGCCGCCGACTTTTCCGACGAGTATAGGGTCCTCCCCACGACCACGGGCCAAAGTTGGCCAGCCGCCGACATGTCCGACGACTATAGGGTCGTCCCCACGACCCGGGACTAGACTGGCCCACCACCGTCATGTCCGACGACTATAGGGTGGTCCCCACGACCCCGGGACTAGGTTGCCCCGCCGCCGACTTGTCCGACGACTATAGGGTCGTCCCCACGACCCCGGGAGTAGGTTGGCTCGCCACCGTCATGTCTGACGACTATAGGGTCGTCACCACGACCACGGGCCAAAGTTGGCCAGCCGCCGACTTGTCCGACGACTATAGGGTCGTCCCCATGACCCGGGACTAGACTGGCCCGCCACCGTCATGTCCGACGACTATAGGGTCGTCCCCACGACCACGGGCCAAAGTTGGCCAGCCGCCGACATATCCGACGACTATAGAGTCGTCCCCACGACACCGGGCCAAAGTTGGCCAGCCGCCGACATGTCCGACGACTATAGGGTCGTCCCCACGACCCCGGGACAAGGTTGGCCCGCCGCCGACTTGTCCGACGACTATAGGGCCGTACCCACGACCCCGGGACTAGGCTGACAAGCCGCCAACATGTCCGACGACTATAGGGTCGTCCCCACGACCCCGGGCCAAAGTTGGCCAGCCGCCGAAATGTCCGACGACTATAGGGTCGTCCCCACGACCCCGGGACTAGATTGGCCCGCCACCGTCATGTCCGACGACTATAGGGTCGTCCCCACGACCCCGGGCCAAAGTTGGCAAGCCGCCGAAATGTCCGACGACTGTAGGGTCGTACCCACGACCCCGGGACTAGGCTGACAAGCCGCCAACATGTCCGACGACTATAGGGTCGTCCCCACGACCCCGGGCCAAAGTTGGCCAGCCGCCGAAATGTCCGACGACTATAGGGTCGTCCCCACGACCCCGGGACTAGATTGGCCCGCCACCGTCATGTCCGACGACTATAGGGTCGTCCCCACGACCCCGGGCCAAAGTTGGCCAGCCGCCGACATGTCCGACGACTATAGGGTCGTCCCCACGACCCCGAGACTAGATTGGCCCGCCACCGTCATGTCCGACGACAATAGGGTCGTCTCCACGATCCCGGGTCCAGGTTGGCCAGCCGCCGACATTTCCGACGACTATAGAGTCGTCCCCACGACACCGGGCCAAAGTTGGCCAGCCGCTGACATGTCCAACAACTATAGGGTCGTCCCCACGACCACGGGCCAAAGTTGACCAGCCGCCGACATGTCCGACGACTATTGGATCGTCCCCACGACCCCGGGCCAAAGCTGGCAAGCTGCCGAAATGTCCGACGACTGTAGCGTCGTCCCCACGACCCCGGACTAGACTGGCCCGCCACCGACAAGTCCGACGACTATAGGGTCGTCCCCACGACCCCGGGACTAGATTGGCCCGCCACCGTCATGTCCAACGACTATCGGATCGTCCCCACGACCACGGGCCAAAGTTGGCCAGCCGCCGACATGTCCGACGACTATAGGGTCGTCCCCACGACCCCGAGACTAGATTGGCCCGCCACCGTCATGTCCGACGACAATAGGGTCGTCCCCACGACCCCGGGTCCAGGTTGGCCAGCCGCCGACATTTCCGACGACTATAGAGTCGTCCCCACGACACCGGGCCCAAGTTGGCCAGCCGCCGACATGTGCGACGACTATACGGTCGTCCCCACGACCCCGGGACTAGATTGGTCCGCCACCGTCATGTCCGACGACTATAGGGTCGTCCCCACGACCCCGGGCCAAAGATGGCCAGCCGCCGACATGTCCGACGACTATAGGATCGTCCCCACGACCCCGGGCCAAAGATGTCCAGCCGCCGTCTTGTCCGACGACTATAGGGTCGTCCCCACGACCCCGGGACTAGATTGGCCCGCCACCGTCATGTCCAACGACTATAGGGTCGTCCCCACAACCACGGGCCAAAGTTGGCCAGCCGCCGACATGTCCAACGACTATAGGGTCGTCCCCACGACCCCGGGACTAGGCTGACAAGCCGCCAACATGTCCGACGACTATAGGGTCGTCCCCACGACCCCGGGCCAAAGTTGGCCAGCCGCCGAAATGTCCGACGACTATAGGGTCGTCCCCACGACCCCGGGACTAGATTGGCCCGCCACCGTCATGTCCGACGACTATAGGGTCGTCCCCACGACCCCGGGCCAAAGTTGGCCAGCCGCCGACATGTCCGACGACTATAGGGTCGTCCCCACGACCCCGAGACTAGATTGGCCCGCCACCGTCATGTCCGACGACAATAGGGTCGTCTCCACGATCCCGGGTCCAGGTTGGCCAGCCGCCGACATTTCCGACGACTATAGAGTCGTCCCCACGACACCGGGCCAAAGTTGGCCAGCCGCTGACATGTCCAACAACTATAGGGTCGTCCCCACGACCACGGGCCAAAGTTGACCAGCCGCCGACATGTCCGACGACTATTGGATCGTCCCCACGACCCCGGGCCAAAGCTGGCAAGCTGCCGAAATGTCCGACGACTGTAGCGTCGTCCCCACGACCCCGGACTAGACTGGCCCGCCACCGACAAGTCCGACGACTATAGGGTCGTCCCCACGACCCCGGGACTAGATTGGCCCGCCACCGTCATGTCCAACGACTATCGGATCGTCCCCACGACCACGGGCCAAAGTTCGCCAGCCGCCGACATGTCCGACGACTATAGGGTCGTCCCCACGACCCCGAGACTAGATTGGCCCGCCACCGTCATGTCCGACGACAATAGGGTCGTCCCCACGACCCCGGGTCCAGGTTGGCCAGCCGCCGACATTTCCGACGACTATAGAGTCGTCCCCACGACACCGGGCCAAAGTTGGCCAGCCGCCGACATGTGCGACGACTATAGGGTCGTCCCCACGACCCCGGGACAAGGTTGCCCCGCCGCCGACTTGTCCGACGACTATAGGGCCGTACCCACGACCCCGGGACTAAGCTGACAAGCCGCCAACATGTCCGACGACTATAGGGTCGTCCCCACAACCACGGGCCAAATTTGGCCAGCCGCCGACATGTCCGACGATTATTGGATCGTTTCCACGACCACGGGCCAAAGTTGGCCAGCCGCCGACATGTGCGACGACTATACGGTCGTCCCCACGACCCCGGGACTAGATTGGTCCGCCACCGTCATGTCCGACGACTATAGGGTCGTCCCCACGACCCCGGGACTAGGCTGACAACCCGCCAACATGTCCGACGACTATAGGGTCGTCCCCACGACCCCGGGCCAAAGTTGGCAAGCCGCCGAAAAGTCCGACGACTGTAGGGTCGTCCCCACGACCCCGGGACTAGATTGGCCCGCCACCGTCAAGTCCGACGACTATAGGGTCGTCCCCAGGACCTCGGGACAAGGTTGGCCCGCCGCCGACTTGTCCGACGACTATAGGGCCGTACCCACGACCCCGGGACTAGGCTGACAAGCCGCCAACATGTCCGACGACTATAGGGTCGTCCCCACGACCCCGGGACTAGATTGTCCCGCCGCCGAAATGTCCGACGACTATAGGGTCGTCCCCACGACCCCGGGACTAGATTGTCCCGCCACCGTCATGTCCGACGACTATAGGGTCGTCCCCACGACCCCGGGCCAAAGTTGGCCAGCTGCCGACATTTCCGACGACTATAGAGTCGTCTCCACGACACCGGGCCAAAGTTGGCCAGCCGCAGACATGTCCGACGACTATAGGGTCGTCCCCACGACCCCGGGCCAAAGATGGCCAGCCGCCGACATGTCCGACGACTATAGGGTCGTCCCCACGACCCCGGGCCAAAGATGTCCAGCCGCCGTCTTGTCCGACGACTATAGGGTCGTCCCCACGACCCCGGGACTAGATTGGCCCGCCACCGTCATGTCCAACGACTATAGGGTCGTCCCCACAACCACGGGCCAAAGTTGGCCAGCCGCCGACATGTCCAACGACTATAGGGTCGTCCCCACGACCCCGGGACTAGGCTGACAAGCCGCCAACATGTCCGACGACTATAGGGTCGTCCCCACGACCCCGGGCCAAAGTTGGCCAGCCGCCGAAATGTCCGACGACTATAGGGTCGTCCCCACGACCCCGGGACTAGATTGGCCCGCCACCGTCATGTCCGACGACTATAGGGTCGTCCCCACGACCCCGGGCCAAAGTTGGCCAGCCGCCGACATGTCCGACGACTATAGGGTCGTCCCCACGACCCCGAGACTAGATTGGCCCGCCACCGTCATGTCCGACGACAATAGGGTCGTCTCCACGATCCCGGGTCCAGGTTGGCCAGCCGCCGACATTTCCGACGACTATAGAGTCGTCCCCACGACACCGGGCCAAAGTTGGCCAGCCGCTGACATGTCCAACAACTATAGGGTCGTCCCCACGACCACGGGCCAAAGTTGACCAGCCGCCGACATGTCCGACGACTATTGGATCGTCCCCACGACCCCGGGCCAAAGCTGGCAAGCTGCCGAAATGTCCGACGACTGTAGCGTCGTCCCCACGACCCCGGACTAGACTGGCCCGCCACCGACAAGTCCGACGACTATAGGGTCGTCCCCACGACCCCGGGACTAGATTGGCCCGCCACCGTCATGTCCAACGACTATCGGATCGTCCCCACGACCACGGGCCAAAGTTCGCCAGCCGCCGACATGTCCGACGACTATAGGGTCGTCCCCACGACCCCGAGACTAGATTGGCCCGCCACCGTCATGTCCGTCGACAATAGGGTCGTCCCCACGACCCCGGGTCCAGGTTGGCCAGCCGCCGACATTTCCGACGACTATAGAGTCGTCCCCACGACACCGGGCCAAAGTTGGCCAGCCGCCGACATGTGCGACGACTATAGGGTCGTCCCCACGACCCCGGGACAAGGTTGCCCCGCCGCCGACTTGTCCGACGACTATAGGGCCGTACCCACGACCCCGGGACTAAGCTGACAAGCCGCCAACATGTCCGACGACTATAGGGTCGTCCCCACAACCACGGGCCAAATTTGGCCAGCCGCCGACATGTCCGACGATTATTGGATCGTTTCCACGACCACGGGCCAAAGTTGGCCAGCCGCCGACATGTGCGACGACTATACGGTCGTCCCCACGACCCCGGGACTAGATTGGTCCGCCACCGTCATGTCCGACGACTATAGGGTCGTCCCCACGACCCCGGGACTAGGCTGACAACCCGCCAACATGTCCGACGACTATAGGGTCGTCCCCACGACCCCGGGCCAAAGTTGGCAAGCCGCCGAAAAGTCCGACGACTGTAGGGTCGTCCCCACGACCCCGGGACTAGATTGGCCCGCCACCGTCAAGTCCGACGACTATAGGGTCGTCCCCAGGACCTCGGGACAAGGTTGGCCCGCCGCCGACTTGTCCGACGACTATAGGGCCGTACCCACGACCCCGGGACTAGGCTGACAAGCCGCCAACATGTCCGACGACTATAGGGTCGTCCCCACGACCCCGGGACTAGATTGTCCCGCCGCCGAAATGTCCGACGACTATAGGGTCGTCCCCACGACCCCGGGACTAGATTGTCCCGCCACCGTCATGTCCGACGACTATAGGGTCGTCCCCACGACCCCGGGCCAAAGTTGGCCAGCTGCCGACATTTCCGACGACTATAGAGTCGTCTCCACGACACCGGGCCAAAGTTGGCCAGCCGCAGACATGTCCGACGACTATAGGGTCGTCCCCACGACCCCGGGACAAGGTTGGCCCGCCGCCGACTTGTCCGACGACTATAGGGCCGTACCCACGACCCCGGGACTAGGCTGACAAGCCGCCAACATGTCCGACGACTATAGGGTCGTCCCCACGACCCCGGGCCAAAGTTGGCCAGCCGCCGCAATGTCCGACGACTATAGGGTCGTCCCCACGACCCCGGGACTAGATTGGCCCGCCACCGTCATGTCCGACGACTATAGGGTCGTCCCCACGACCCCGGGCCAAAGTTGGCAAGCCGCCGAAATGTCCGACGACTGTAGGGTCGTACCCACGACCCCGGGACTAGGCTGACAACCCGGGGAAATGTCCGACGACTGTAGGGTCGTCCCCACGACCCCGGGACTAGATTGGCCCGCCACCGTCATGTCCGACGAAAATAGGGTCGTCCCCACGACCCCGGGTCCAGGTTGGCCAGCCGCCGACATTTCCGACGACTATAGAGTCGTCCCCACGACACCGGGCCAAAGTTGGCCAGCCGCCGACATGTCCGACGACTATAGGGTCGTCCCCACGACCCCGGGACAAGGTTGGCCCGCCGCCGACTTGTCCGACGACTATAGGGCCGTACCCACGACCCCGGGACTAAGCTGACAAGCCGCCAACATGTCCGACGACTATAGGGTCGTCCCCACGACCCCGGGACTAGATTGGCCCGCCACCGTCATATCCGACGACTATAGGGTCGTCCCCACGACCCCGGGCCAAAGTTGGCAAGCCGCCGAAATGTCCGACGACTGTAGGGTCGTACCCACGACCCCGGGACTAGGCTGACAAGCCGCCAACATGTCCGACGACTATAGGGTCGTCCCCACAACCACGGGCCAAAGTTGGCCAGCCGCCGACATGTCCGACGATTATTGGATCGTCCCCACGACCACGGGCCCAAGTTGGCCAGCCGCCGACATGTGCGACGACTATACGGTCGTCCCCACGACCCCGGGACTAGATTGGTCCGCCACCGTCATGTCCGACGACTATAGGGTCGTCCCCACGACCCCGGGCCAAAGATGGCCAGCCGCCGACATGTCCGACGACTATAGGGTCGTCCCCACGACCCCGGGCCAAAGATGTCCAGCCGCCGTCTTGTCCGACGACTATAGGGTCGTCCCCACGACCCCGGGACTAGATTGGCCCGCCACCGTCATGTCCAACGACTATAGGGTCGTCCCCACAACCACGGGCCAAAGTTGGCCAGCCGCCGACATGTCCAACGACTATAGGGTCGTCCCCACGACCCCGGGTCTAGGTTGGCCAGCCGCCGACATATCCGACGAATATAGAGTCGTCCCCACGACACCGGGCCAAAGTTGGCCAGCCGCCGACATGTCCGACGACTATTGGGTCGTCCCCACGACACCGGGCCAAAGTTGGCCAGCCGCCGACATGTCCGACGACAATCGGATCGTCCCCACGACCACGCGCCAATGTTGGCCAGCCGCCGACATGTCCGACGACTTTTGGATCGTCCCCACGACCACGGGCCAAAGTTGGCCAGCCGCCGACATGTCCGACGACTGTAGGGTCGTCCCCACGACCCCGGGACTAGGTTAGCCAGCCGCCGACATGTCCGACGACTATAATGTCGTCCCCACGACCCCGGGCCAAAGCTGGCCAGCCGCCGACATGTCCGACGACTATTGGATCGTCCCCACGACCACGGGCCAAAGTTGGCCAGCCGCCGACATGTCCGAAGACTATAGGGTCGTCCCCACGACCCCGGGACTAGATTGGTCCGCCACCGTCATGTCCGACGACTATAGGGTCGTCCCCACGACCCCGGGCCAAAGTTGGCAAGACGCCGAAATGTCCGACGACTGTAGGGTCGTCCCCACGACCCCGGGACTAGGTTAGCCAGCCGCCGACATGTCCGACGACTATAATGTCGTCCCCACGACCCCGGGCCAATGTTGGCCAATCGCCGACATGTCCGACGACTATAGGGTCGTCCCTACGACCCCGGGCCAAAGCTGGCCAGCCGCCGACATTTCCGACGACTATAGAGTCGTCCCCACGACACCGGGCCAAAGTTGGCCAGCCGCTGACATGTCCAACAACTATAGGGTCGTCCCCACGACCACGGGCCAAAGTTGACCAGCCGCCGACATGTCCGACGACTATTGGATCGTCCCCACGACCCCGGGCCAAAGCTGGCAAGCTGCCGAAATGTCCGACGACTGTAGCGTCGTCCCCACGACCCCGGACTAGACTGGCCCGCCACCGACAAGTCCGACGACTATAGGGTCGTCCCCACGACCCCGGGACTAGATTGGCCCGCCACCGTCATGTCCAACGACTATCGGATCGTCCCCACGACCACGGGCCAAAGTTCGCCAGCCGCCGACATGTCCGACGACTATAGGGTCGTCCCCACGACCCCGAGACTAGATTGGCCCGCCACCGTCATGTCCGACGACAATAGGGTCGTCCCCACGACCCCGGGTCCAGGTTGGCCAGCCGCCGACATTTCCGACGACTATAGAGTCGTCCCCACGACACCGGGCCAAAGTTGGCCAGCCGCCGACATGTGCGACGACTATAGGGTCGTCCCCACGACCCCGGGACAAGGTGGCCCCGCCGCCGACTTGTCCGACGACTATAGGGCCGTACCCACGACCCCGGGACTAGGCTGACAAGCCGCCAACATGTCCGACGACTATAGGGTCGTCCCCACGACCCCGGGACTAGATTGTCCCGCCGCCGAAATGTCCGACGACTATAGGGTCGTCCCCACGACCCCGGCACTAGATTGTCCCGCCACCGTCATGTCCGACGACTATAGGGTCGTCCCCACGACCCCGGGCCAAAGTTGGCCAGCTGCCGACATTTCCGACGACTATAGAGTCGTCTCCACGACACCGGGCCAAAGTTGGCCAGCCGCAGACATGTCCGACGACTATAGGGTCGTCCCCACGACCCCGGGCCAAAGATGGCCAGCCGCCGACATGTCCGACGACTATAGGGTCGTCCCCACGACCCCGGGCCAAAGATGTCCAGCCGCCGTCTTGTCCGACGACTATAGGGTCGTCCCCACGACCCCGGGACTAGATTGGCCCGCCACCGTCATGTCCAACGACTATAGGGTCGTCCCCACAACCACGGGCCAAAGTTGGCCAGCCGCCGACATGTCCAACGACTATAGGGTCGTCCCCACGACCCCGGGACTAGGCTGACAAGCCGCCAACATGTCCGACGACTATAGGGTCGTCCCCACGACCCCGGGCCAAAGTTGGCCAGCCGCCGAAATGTCCGACGACTATAGGGTCGTCCCCACGACCCCGGGACTAGATTGGCCCGCCACCGTCATGTCCGACGACTATAGGGTCGTCCCCACGACCCCGGGCCAAAGTTGGCCAGCCGCCGACATGTCCGACGACTATAGGGTCGTCCCCACGACCCCGAGACTAGATTGGCCCGCCACCGTCATGTCCGACGACAATAGGGTCGTCTCCACGATCCCGGGTCCAGGTTGGCCAGCCGCCGACATTTCCGACGACTATAGAGTCGTCCCCACGACACCGGGCCAAAGTTGGCCAGCCGCTGACATGTCCAACAACTATAGGGTCGTCCCCACGACCACGGGCCAAAGTTGACCAGCCGCCGACATGTCCGACGACTATTGGATCGTCCCCACGACCCCGGGCCAAAGCTGGCAAGCTGCCGAAATGTCCGACGACTGTAGCGTCGTCCCCACGACCCCGGACTAGACTGGCCCGCCACCGACAAGTCCGACGACTATAGGGTCGTCCCCACGACCCCGGGACTAGATTGGCCCGCCACCGTCATGTCCAACGACTATCGGATCGTCCCCACGACCACGGGCCAAAGTTCGCCAGCCGCCGACATGTCCGACGACTATAGGGTCGTCCCCACGACCCCGAGACTAGATTGGCCCGCCACCGTCATGTCCGACGACAATAGGGTCGTCCCCACGACCCCGGGTCCAGGTTGGCCAGCCGCCGACATTTCCGACGACTATAGAGTCGTCCCCACGACACCGGGCCAAAGTTGGCCAGCCGCCGACATGTGCGACGACTATAGGGTCGTCCCCACGACCCCGGGACAAGGTTGCCCCGCCGCCGACTTGTCCGACGACTATAGGGCCGTACCCACGACCCCGGGACTAAGCTGACAAGCCGCCAACATGTCCGACGACTATAGGGTCGTCCCCACAACCACGGGCCAAATTTGGCCAGCCGCCGACATGTCCGACGATTATTGGATCGTTTCCACGACCACGGGCCAAAGTTGGCCAGCCGCCGACATGTGCGACGACTATACGGTCGTCCCCACGACCCCGGGACTAGATTGGTCCGCCACCGTCATGTCCGACGACTATAGGGTCGTCCCCACGACCCCGGGACTAGGCTGACAACCCGCCAACATGTCCGACGACTATAGGGTCGTCCCCACGACCCCGGGCCAAAGTTGGCAAGCCGCCGAAAAGTCCGACGACTGTAGGGTCGTCCCCACGACCCCGGGACTAGATTGGCCCGCCACCGTCAAGTCCGACGACTATAGGGTCGTCCCCAGGACCTCGGGACAAGGTTGGCCCGCCGCCGACTTGTCCGACGACTATAGGGCCGTACCCACGACCCCGGGACTAGGCTGACAAGCCGCCAACATGTCCGACGACTATAGGGTCGTCCCCACGACCCCGGGACTAGATTGTCCCGCCGCCGAAATGTCCGACGACTATAGGGTCGTCCCCACGACCCCGGGACTAGATTGTCCCGCCACCGTCATGTCCGACGACTATAGGGTCGTCCCCACGACCCCGGGCCAAAGTTGGCCAGCTGCCGACATTTCCGACGACTATAGAGTCGTCTCCACGACACCGGGCCAAAGTTGGCCAGCCGCAGACATGTCCGACGACTATAGGGTCGTCCCCACGACCCCGGGACAAGGTTGGCCCGCCGCCGACTTGTCCGACGACTATAGGGCCGTACCCACGACCCCGGGACTAGGCTGACAAGCCGCCAACATGTCCGACGACTATAGGGTCGTCCCCACGACCCCGGGCCAAAGTTGGCCAGCCGCCGCAATGTCCGACGACTATAGGGTCGTCCCCACGACCCCGGGACTAGATTGGCCCGCCACCGTCATGTCCGACGACTATAGGGTCGTCCCCACGACCCCGGGCCAAAGTTGGCAAGCCGCCGAAATGTCCGACGACTGTAGGGTCGTACCCACGACCCCGGGACTAGGCTGACAACCCGGGGAAATGTCCGACGACTGTAGGGTCGTCCCCACGACCCCGGGACTAGATTGGCCCGCCACCGTCATGTCCGACGAAAATAGGGTCGTCCCCACGACCCCGGGTCCAGGTTGGCCAGCCGCCGACATTTCCGACGACTATAGAGTCGTCCCCACGACACCGGGCCAAAGTTGGCCAGCCGCCGACATGTCCGACGACTATAGGGTCGTCCCCACGACCCCGGGACAAGGTTGGCCCGCCGCCGACTTGTCCGACGACTATAGGGCCGTACCCACGACCCCGGGACTAAGCTGACAAGCCGCCAACATGTCCGACGACTATAGGGTCGTCCCCACGACCCCGGGACTAGATTGGCCCGCCACCGTCATATCCGACGACTATAGGGTCGTCCCCACGACCCCGGGCCAAAGTTGGCAAGCCGCCGAAATGTCCGACGACTGTAGGGTCGTACCCACGACCCCGGGACTAGGCTGACAAGCCGCCAACATGTCCGACGACTATAGGGTCGTCCCCACAACCACGGGCCAAAGTTGGCCAGCCGCCGACATGTCCGACGATTATTGGATCGTCCCCACGACCACGGGCCCAAGTTGGCCAGCCGCCGACATGTGCGACGACTATACGGTCGTCCCCACGACCCCGGGACTAGATTGGTCCGCCACCGTCATGTCCGACGACTATAGGGTCGTCCCCACGACCCCGGGCCAAAGATGGCCAGCCGCCGACATGTCCGACGACTATAGGGTCGTCCCCACGACCCCGGGCCAAAGATGTCCAGCCGCCGTCTTGTCCGACGACTATAGGGTCGTCCCCACGACCCCGGGACTAGATTGGCCCGCCACCGTCATGTCCAACGACTATAGGGTCGTCCCCACAACCACGGGCCAAAGTTGGCCAGCCGCCGACATGTCCAACGACTATAGGGTCGTCCCCACGACCCCGGGTCTAGGTTGGCCAGCCGCCGACATATCCGACGAATATAGAGTCGTCCCCACGACACCGGGCCAAAGTTGGCCAGCCGCCGACATGTCCGACGACTATTGGGTCGTCCCCACGACACCGGGCCAAAGTTGGCCAGCCGCCGACATGTCCGACGACAATCGGATCGTCCCCACGACCACGCGCCAATGTTGGCCAGCCGCCGACATGTCCGACGACTTTTGGATCGTCCCCACGACCACGGGCCAAAGTTGGCCAGCCGCCGACATGTCCGACGACTGTAGGGTCGTCCCCACGACCCCGGGACTAGGTTAGCCAGCCGCCGACATGTCCGACGACTATAATGTCGTCCCCACGACCCCGGGCCAAAGCTGGCCAGCCGCCGACATGTCCGACGACTATTGGATCGTCCCCACGACCACGGGCCAAAGTTGGCCAGCCGCCGACATGTCCGAAGACTATAGGGTCGTCCCCACGACCCCGGGACTAGATTGGTCCGCCACCGTCATGTCCGACGACTATAGGGTCGTCCCCACGACCCCGGGCCAAAGTTGGCAAGACGCCGAAATGTCCGACGACTGTAGGGTCGTCCCCACGACCCCGGGACTAGGTTAGCCAGCCGCCGACATGTCCGACGACTATAATGTCGTCCCCACGACCCCGGGCCAATGTTGGCCAATCGCCGACATGTCCGACGACTATAGGGTCGTCCCTACGACCCCGGGCCAAAGCTGGCCAGCCGCCGACATGTCCGACGACTATTGGATCGTCCCCACGACCACGGGCCAAAGTTGGCCAGCCGCCGACATGTCCGAAGACTATAGGGTCGTCCCCACGACCCCGGGACTAGATTGGCCAGCCGCCGACATGTCCGACGACTATGGAGTCGTCCCCACGACCACGGGCCAAAGCTGGCCAGCCGCCGACATGTCCGACGACTATTGGATCGTCCCCACGACCACGGGCCAAAGTTGGCCAGCCGCCGACATGTCCGACGACTATAGGGTCGTCCCCACGACCCCGGGACTAGATTGGTCCGCCACCGTCATGTCCGACGACTATAGGGTCGTCCCCACGACCCCGGGCCAAAGTTGGCAAGCCGCCGAAATGTCCGACGACTGTAGGGTCGTCCCCACGACCCCCGGACTAGATTGGCCCGCCACCGTCATGTCCAACGACTATCGGATCGTCCCCACGACCACGGGCCAAAGTTGGCCAGCCGCCGACATGTCCGACGACTGTAGGGTCGTCCCCACGACCCCGGGCCAAAGTTGGCAAGCCGCCGAAATGTCCGACGACTGTAGGGTCGTCCCCACGACCCCCGGACTAGATTGGCCCGCCACCATCATGTCCAACGACTATCGGATCGTCCCCACGACCACGGGCCAAAGTTGGCCAGCCGCCGACATGTCCGACGACTATTGGGTCGTCCCCACGACACCGGGCCAAAGTTGGCCAGCCGCTGACATGTCCAACGACTATAGGGTCGTCCCCACGACCACGGGCCAAAGTTGACCCGCCGCCGACATGTCCGACGACTATTGGATCGTCCCCACGACCCCGGGCCAAAGTTGGCAAGCCGCCGAAATGTCCGACGACTGTAGGGTCGTCCCCACGACCCCCGGACTAGATTGGCCCGCCACCGTCATGTCCGACGACTATAGGGTCGTCCCCACGACCCCGGGCCAAAGTTGGCCAGCCGCCGACATGTCCGACGACTATAGGGTCGTCCCCACGACCCCGAGACTAGATTGGCCCGCCACCGTCATGTCCGACGAAAATAGGGTCGTCCCCACGACCCCGGGTCCAGGTTGGCCAGCCGCCGACATTTCCGACGACTATAGAGTCGTCCCCACGACACCGGGCCAAAGTTGGCCAGCCGCCGACATGTCCGACGACTATAGGGTCGTCCCCACGACCCCGGGACAAGGTTGGCCCGCCGCCGACTTGTCCGACGACTATAGGGCCGTACCCACGACCCCGGGACTAAGCTGACAAGCCGCCAACATGTCCGACGATTATAGGGTCTTCCCCACGACCCCGGGACTAGATTGGTCCGCCACCGTCATGTCCGACGACTATAGGGTCGTCCACACGACCCCGGGCCAAAGTTGGCAAGCCGCCGAAATGTCCGACGACTGTAGGGTCGTCCCCACGACCCCGGGACTAGATTGGCCCGCCACCGACAAGTCCGACGACCTCGGGACTAGGTTGGCCAGCCGCCGACATGTCCGACGACTATAGGGTCGTCCCCACGACCTCGGGCCAATTTTGGCCAGCCGCTGACATGTCCAACGACTATAGGGTCGTCCCCACGATCACGGGCCAAAGTTGACCAGCCGCCGACATGTCCGACGACTATTGGATCGTCCCCACGACCCCGGGCCAAAGTTGGCAAGCCGCCGACATGTCCGACGACTATAGGGTCGCCCCCACGAGCTCGGGACTAGATTGGCCCGCCAACGTCAAGTCCGACGACTATAGGGTCGTCCCCACGACCCCGGGCCAAAGTTGGCAAGCCGCCGAAATGTTCGACGACTGTAGGGTCGTACCCACAACCCCGGGACTAGATTGGCCCGCCACCGTCAAGTCCGACGACTATAGGGTCGTCCCCACGACTCCGGGCCAAAGTTAGCAAGCCGCCGAAATGGCCGACGACTGTAGGGTCGTCCCCACGACCCCCGGACTAGATTGGCCCGCCACCGACAAGTCCGACGACTATAGGGTCGTCCCCACGACCCCCGGACTAGATTGGCCCGCCACCGACAAGTCCGACGACTATAGGGTCGTCCCCACGACCCCGGGACTAGATTGGCCCGCCACCGTCATGTCCAACGACTATCGGATCGTCCCCACGACCACGGGCCAAAGTTGGCCAGCCGCCGACATGTCCAACGACTATTGGGTCGTCCCCACGACACCGGGCCAAAGTTGGCCAGCCGCTGACATGTCCAACGACTATAGGGTCGTCCCCACAACCACGGGCCAAAGTTGACCAGCCGCCGACATGTCCGACGACTATTGGATCGTCCCCACGACCCCGGGCCAAAGTTGGCCAGCCGCCGACATGTCCGACGACTATAGGGTCGTCCCCACGACCCCGGGAATAGATTGGCCGGCCACCGTCAAGTCCGACGACTATAGGGTCGTCCCCACGACTTCGGGACTAGATTGGCCCGCCAACGTCAAGTCCGACGACTATAGGGTCGTCCCCACGACCCCGGGCCAAAGTTGGCAAGCCGCCGAAATGTCCGACGACTGTAGGGTCGTCCCCACAACCCCGGGACTAGATTGGCCCGCCACCGTCAAGTCCGACGACTATAGGGTCGTCCCCACGACCCCGGGCCAAAGTGGGCAAGCCGCCGAAATGTCCGACGACTGTAGGGTCGTCCCCACGACCCCCGGACTAGATTGGCCCGCCACCGTCATGTCCAACGACTATCGGATCGTCCCCACGACCACGGGCCAAAGTTGGCCAGCCGCCGACATGTCCGACGACTGTAGGGTCGTCCCCACGACCCCGGGCCAAAGTTGGCAAGCCGCCGAAATGTCCGACGACTGTAGGGTCGTCCCCACAACCCCGGGACTAGATTGGCCCGCCACCGTCAAGTCCGACGACTATAGGGTCGTCCCCACGACCCCGGGCCAAAGTTGGCAAGCCGCCGAAATGTCCGACGACTGTAGGGTCGTCCCCACGACCCCCGGACTAGATTGGCCCGCCACCGTCATGTCCAACGACTATCGGGTCGTCCCCACGACCCCGGGTCCAGGTTGGCCAGCCGCCGACATTTCCGACGACTATTGGGTCGTCCCCACGACCCCGGGAATAGATTGGCCGGCCACCGTCAAGTCCGACTATAGGGTCGTCCCCACGACCCCGGGCCAAAGTTGGCCAGACGCCGACTTGTCCGACGACTATAGGGTCGTCCCCACGACCCCGAGACTAGATTGGCCCGCCACCGTCATGTCCGACGAAAATAGGGTCGTCCCCACGACCCCGGGTCCAGGTTGGCCAGCCGCCGACATTTCCGACGACTATAGAGTCGTCCCCACGACACCGGGCCAAAGTTGGCCAGCCGCCGACATGTCCGACGACTATAGGGTCGTCCCCACGACCCCGGGACAAGGTTGGCCCGCCGCCGACTTGTCCGACGACTATAGGGCCGTACCCACGACCCCGGGACTAAGCTGACAAGCCGCCAACATGTCCGACGACTATAGGGTCTTCCCCACGACCCCGGGACTAGATTGGTCCGCCACCGTCATGTCCGACGACTATAGGGTCGTCCACACGACCCCGGGCCAAAGTTGGCAAGCCGCCGAAATGTCCGACGACTGTAGGGTCGTCCCCACGACCCCCGGACTAGATTGGCCCGCCACCATCATGTCCAACGACTATCGGATCGTCCCCACGACCACGGGCCAAAGTTGGCCAGCCGCCGACATGTCCGACGACTATTGGGTCCTCCCCACGACCCCGGGCCAAAGTTGGCCAGCCGCCGACATGTCCGACGACTATTGGGTCGTCCCCACGACACCGGGCCAAAGTTGGCCAGCCGCTGACATGTCCAACGACTATAGGGTCGTCCCCACGACCACGGGCCAAAGTTGACCCGCCGCCGACATGTCCGGCGACTATTGGATCGTCCCCACGACCCCGGGCCAAAGTTGGCAAGCCGCCGAAATGTCCGACGACTGTAGGGTCGTCCCCACGACCCCCGGACTAGATTGGCCCGCCACCGTCATGTCCGACGACTATAGGGTCGTCCCCACGACCCCGGGCCAAAGTTGGCCAGACGCCGACTTGTCCGACGACTATAGGGTCGTCCCCACGACCCCGAGACTAGATTGGCCCGCCACCGTCATGTCCGACGAAAATAGGGTCGTCCCCACGACCCCGGGTCCAGGTTGGCCAGCCGCCGACATTTCCGACGACTATAGAGTCGTCCCCACGACACCGGGCCAAAGTTGGCCAGCCGCCGACATGTCCGACGACTATAGGGTCGTCCCCACGACCCCGGGACAAGGTTGGCCCGCCGCCGACTTGTCCGACGACTATAGGGCCGTACCCACGACCCCGGGACTAAGCTGACAAGCCGCCAACATGTCCGACGACTATAGGGTCTTCCCCACGACCCCGGGACTAGATTGGTCCGCCACCGTCATGTCCGACGACTATAGGGTCGTCCACACGACCCCGGGCCAAAGTTGGCAAGCCGCCGAAATGTCCGACGACTGTAGGGTCGTCCCCACGACCCCCGGACTAGATTGGCCCGCCACCATCATGTCCAACGACTATCGGATCGTCCCCACGACCACGGGCCAAAGTTGGCCAGCCGCCGACATGTCCGACGACTATTGGGTCGTCCCCACGACACCGGGCCAAAGTTGGCCAGCCGCTGACATGTCCAACGACTATAGGGTCGTCCCCACGACCACGGGCCAAAGTTGACCCGCCGCCGACATGTCCGACGACTATTGGATCGTCCCCACGACCCCGGGCCAAAGTTGGCAAGCCGCCGAAATGTCCGACGACTGTAGGGTCGTCCCCACGACCCCCGGACTAGATTGGCCCGCCACCGTCATGTCCGACGACTATAGGGTCGTCCCCACGACCCCGGGCCAAAGTTGGCCAGCCGCCGACATGTCCGACGACTATAGGGTCGTCCCCACGACCCCGAGACTAGATTGGCCCGCCACCGTCATGTCCGACGAAAATAGGGTCGTCCCCACGACCCCAGGTCCAGGTTGGCCAGCCGCCGACATTTCCGACGACTATAGAGTCGTCCCCACGACACCGGGCCAAAGTTGGCCAGCCGCCGACATGTCCGACGACTATTGGGTCGTCCCCACGACACCGGGCCAAAGTTGGCCAGCCGCCGACATGTCCGACGACTATAGGGTCGTCCCCACGACCCCGGGACAAGGTTGGCCCGCCGCCGACTTGTCCGACGACTATAGGGCCGTACCCACGACCCCGGGACTAAGCTGACAAGCCGCCAACATGTCCGACGACTATAGGGTCTTCCCCACGACCCCGGGACTAGATTGGTCCGCCACCGTCAAGTCCGACGACCTCGGGACTAGGTTGGCCAGCCGCCGACATGTCCGACGACTATAGGGTCGTCCCCACGACCCCGGGCCAAAGTTGGCAAGCCGCCGAAATGTCCGACGACTGTAGGGTCGTCCCCACGACCCCGGGAATAGATTGGCCGGCCACCGTCAAGTCCGACGACTATAGGGTCGTCCCCACGACCTCGGGACTAGATTGGCCCGCCACCGTCAAGTCCGACGACTATAGGGTCGTCCCCAAGACCCCGGGCCAAAGTTGGCAAGCCGCCGAAATTTCCGACGACTGTAGGGTCGTCCCCACAACCCCGGGACTAGATTGGCCCGCCACCGTCAAGTCCGACGACTATAGGGTCGTCCCCACGACCTCGGGACTAGATTGGCCCGCCACCGTCAAGTCCGACGACTATAGGGTCGTCCCCACGACCCCGGGCCAAAGTTGGCCAGCCGCCGACATGTCCGACGACTATTGGGTCGTCCCCACGACACCGGGCCAAAGTTGGCCAGCCGCTGACATGTCCAACGACTATAGGGTCGTCCCCACGACCACGGGCCAAAGTTGACCCGCCGCCGACATGTCCGACGACTATTGGATCGTCCCCACGACCCCGGGCCAAAGTTGGCAAGCCGCCGAAATGTCCGACGACTGTAGGGTCGTCCCCACGACCCCCGGACTAGATTGGCCCGCCACCGTCATGTCCGACGACTATAGGGTCGTCCCAACGACCCCGGGCCAAAGTTGGCCAGCCGCCGACATGTCCGACGACTATAGGGTCGTCCCCACGACCCCGAGACTAGATTGGCCCGCCACCGTCATGTCCGACGAAAATAGGGTCGTCCCCACGACCCCGGGTCCAGGTTGGCCAGCCGCCGACATTTCCGACGACTATAGAGTCGTCCCCACGACACCGGGCCAAAGTTGGCCAGCCGCCGACATGTCCGACGACTATAGGGTCGTCCCCACGACCCCGGGACAAGGTTGGCCCGCCGCCGACTTGTCCGACGACTATAGGGCCGTACCCACGACCCCGGGACTAAGCTGACAAGCCGCCAACATGTCCGACGACTATAGGGTCTTCCCCACGACCCCGGGACTAGATTGGTCCGCCACCGTCATGTCCGACGACTATAGGGTCGTCCACACGACCCCGGGCCAAAGTTGGCAAGCCGCCGAAATGTCCGACGACTGTAGGGTCGTCCCCACGACCCCCGGACTAGATTGGCCCGCCACCATCATGTCCAACGACTATCGGATCGTCCCCACGACCACGGGCCAAAGTTGGCCAGCCGCCGACATGTCCGACGACTATTGGGTCGTCCCCACGACACCGGGCCAAAGTTGGCCAGCCGCTGACATGTCCAACGACTATAGGGTCGTCCCCACGACCACGGGCCAAAGTTGACCCGCCGCCGACATGTCCGACGACTATTGGATCGTCCCCACGACCCCGGGCCAAAGTTGGCAAGCCGCCGAAATGTCCGACGACTGTAGGGTCGTCCCCACGACCCCCGGACTAGATTGGCCCGCCACCGTCATGTCCGACGACTATAGGGTCGTCCCCACGACCCCGGGCCAAAGTTGGCCAGCCGCCGACATGTCCGACGACTATAGGGTCGTCCCCACGACCCCGAGACTAGATTGGCCCGCCACCGTCATGTCCGACGAAAATAGGGTCGTCCCCACGACCCCGGGTCCAGGTTGGCCAGCCGCCGACATTTCCGACGACTATAGAGTCGTCCCCACGACACCGGGCCAAAGTTGGCCAGCCGCCGACATGTCCGACGACTATAGGGTCTTCCCCACGACCCCGGGACTAGATTGGTCCGCCACCGTCATGTCCGACGACTATAGGGTCGTCCACACGACCCCGGGCCAAAGTTGGCAAGCCGCCGAAATGTCCGACGACTGTAGGGTCGTCCCCACGACCCCGGGACTAGATTGGCCCGCCACCGTCAAGTCCGACGACCTCGGGACTAGGTTGGCCAGCCGCCGACATGTCCGACGACTATAGGGTCGTCCCCACGACCTCGGGCCAATTTTGGCCAGCCGCTGACATGTCCAACGACTATAGGGTCGTCCCCACGATCACGGGCCAAAGTTGACCAGCCGCCGACATGTCCGACGACTATTGGATCGTCCTCACGACCCGGGGCCAAAGTTGGCAAGCCGCCGACATGTCCGACGACTATAGGGTCGCCCCCACGAGCTCGGGACTAGATTGGCCCGCCAACGTCAAGTCCGACGACTATAGGGTCGTCCCCACGACCCCGGGCCAAAGTTGGCAAGCCGCCGAAATGCCCGACGACTGTAGGGTCGTACCCACAACCCCGGGACTAGATTGGCCCGCCACCGTCAAGTCCGACGGCTATAGGGTCGTCCCCACGACCCCGGGCCAAAGTTGGCAAGCCGCCGAAATGTCCGACGACTGTAGGGTCGTCCCCACGACCCCGGGAATAGATTGGCCGGCCACCGTCAAGTCCGACGACTATAGGGTCGTCCCCACGACCTCGGGACTAGATTGGCCCGCCACCGTCAAGTCCGACGACTATAGGGTCGTCCCCAAGACCCCGGGCCAAAGTTGGCAAGCCGCCGAAATGTCCGACGACTGTAGGGTCGTCCCCACAACCCCGGGACTAGATTGGCCCGCCACCGTCAAGTCCGACGACTATAGGGTCGTCCCCACGACCCCGGGCCAAAGTTGGCAAGCCGCCGAAATGTCCGACGACTGTAGGGTCGTCCCCACGACCCCCGGACTAGATTGGCCCGCCACCGTCATGTCCAACGACTATCGGATCGTCCCCACGACCACGGGCCAAAGTTGGCCAGCCGCCGACATGTCCGACGACTGTAGGGTCGTCCCCACGACCCCGGGCCAAAGTTGGCAAGCCGCCGAAATGTCCGACGACTGTAGGGTCGTCCCCACGACCCCCGGACTAGATTGGCCCGCCACCATCATGTCCAACGACTATCGGATCGTCCCCACGACCACGGGCCAAAGTTGGCCAGCCGCCGACATGTCCGACGACTATTGGGTCGTCCCCACGACACCGGGCCAAAGTTGGCCAGCCGCTGACATGTCCAACGACTATAGGGTCGTCCCCACGACCACGGGCCAAAGTTGACCCGCCGCCGACATGTCCGACGACTATTGGATCGTCCCCACGACCCCGGGCCAAAGTTGGCAAGCCGCCGAAATGTCCGACGACTGTAGGGTCGTCCCCACGACCCCCGGACTAGATTGGCCCGCCACCGTCATGTCCGACGACTATAGGGTCGTCCCCACGACCCCGGGCCAAAGTTGGCCAGCCGCCGACATGTCCGACGACTATAGGGTCGTCCCCACGACCCCGAGACTAGATTGGCCCGCCACCGTCATGTCCGACGAAAATAGGGTCGTCCCCACGACCCCGGGTCCAGGTTGGCCAGCCGCCGACATTTCCGACGACTATAGAGTCGTCCCCACGACACCGGGCCAAAGTTGGCCAGCCGCCGACATGTCCGACGACTATAGGGTCGTCCCCACGACCCCGGGACAAGGTTGGCCCGCCGCCGACTTGTCCGACGACTATAGGGCCGTACCCACGACCCCGGGACTAAGCTGACAAGCCGCCAACATGTCCGACGACTATAGGGTCTTCCCCACGACCCCGGGACTAGATTGGTCCGCCACCGTCATGTCCGACGACTATAGGGTCGTCCACACGACCCCGGGCCAAAGTTGGCAAGCCGCCGAAATGTCCGACGACTGTAGGGTCGTCCCCACGACCCCGGGACTAGATTGGCCCGCCACCGTCAAGTCCGACGACCTCGGGACTAGGTTGGCCAGCCGCCGACATGTCCGACGACTATAGGGTCGTCCCCACGACCTCGGGCCAATTTTGGCCAGCCGCTGACATGTCCAACGACTATAGGGTCGTCCCCACGATCACGGGCCAAAGTTGACCAGCCGCCGACATGTCCGACGACTATTGGATCGTCCCCACGACCCCGGGCCAAAGTTGGCAAGCCGCCGACATGTCCGACGACTATAGGGTCGCCCCCACGAGCTCGGGACTAGATTGGCCCGCCAACGTCAAGTCCGACGACTATAGGGTCGTCCCCACGACCCCGAGACTAGATTGGCCCGCCACCGTCATGTCCGACGAAAATAGGGTCGTCCCCACGACCCCGGGTCCAGGTTGGCCAGCCGCCGACATTTCCGACGACTATTGGGTCGTCCCCACGACCACGGGCCAATGTTGGCTAGCCGCCGACATGTCCGTCGACTATAGGCTCGTCCCCACGACCCCGGGTCAAAGTTGGCCAGCCGCTGACATTTCCAACGACTATTGGGTCGTCCCCACGACCACGGGCCAATGTTGGCTAGCCGCCGACATGTCCGTCGACTATTGGATCGTCCCCACGACCCCGGGCCAAAGCTGGCCAGCCGCCGACATGTCCGACGACTATAGGGTCGTCCACACGACACCGGGCCAAAGTTGGCAAGCCGCCGAAATGTCCGACGACTGTAGGGTCGTCCCCACGACCCCGGGACTAGATTGGTCCGCCACCGTCATGTCCGACGACTATAGGGTCGTCCACACGACACCGGGCCAAAGTTGGCAAGCCGCCGAAATGTCCGACGACTGTAGGGTCGTCCCCACGACCCCGGGAATAGATTGGCCGGCCACCGTCAAGTCCGACGACTATAGGGTCGTCCCCACGACCTCGGGACTAGATTGGCCCGCCACCGTCAAGTCCGACGACTATAGGGTCGTCCCCACGACCCCGGGCCAAAGTTGGCAAGCCGCCGAAATGTCCGACGACTGTAGGGTCGTCCCCACAACCCCGGGACTAGATTGGCCCGCCACCGTCAAGTCCGACGACTATAGGGTCGTCCCCACGACCTCGGGACTAGATTGGCCCGCCACCGTCAAGTCCGACGACTATAGGGTCGTCCCCACGACCCCGGGCCAAAGTTGGCCAGCCGCCGACATGTCCGACGACTATTGGGTCGTCCCCACGACACCGGGCCAAAGTTGGCCAGCCGCTGACATGTCCAACGACTATAGGGTCGTCCCCACGACCACGGGCCAAAGTTGACCCGCCGCCGACATGTCCGACGACTATTGGATCGTCCCCACGACCCCGGGCCAAAGTTGGCAAGCCGCCGAAATGTCCGACGACTGTAGGGTCGTCCCCACGACCCCCGGACTAGATTGGCCCGCCACCGTCATGTCCGACGACTATAGGGTCGTCCCCACGACCCCGGGCCAAAGTTGGCCGGACGCCGACTTGTCCGACGACTATAGGGTCGTCCCCACGACCCCGAGACTAGATTGGCCCGCCACCGTCATGTCCGACGAAAATAGGGTCGTCCCCACGACCCCGGGTCCAGGTTGGCCAGCCGCCGACATTTCCGACGACTATAGAGTCGTCCCCACGACACCGGGCCAAAGTTGGCCAGCCGCCGACATGTCCGACGACTATAGGGTCGTCCCCACGACCCCGGGACAAGGTTGGCCCGCCGCCGACTTGTCCGACGACTATAGGGCCGTACCCACGACCCCGGGACTAAGCTGACAAGCCGCCAACATGTCCGACGACTATAGGGTCTTCCCCACGACCCCGGGACTAGATTGGTCCGCCACCGTCATGTCCGACGACTATAGGGTCGTCCACACGACCCCGGGCCAAAGTTGGCAAGCCGCCGAAATGTCCGACGACTGTAGGGTCGTCCCCACGACCCCCGGACTAGATTGGCCCGCCACCATCATGTCCAACGACTATCGGATCGTCCCCACGACCACGGGCCAAAGTTGGCCAGCCGCCGACATGTCCGACGACTATTGGGTCGTCCCCACGACCCCGGGCCAAAGTTGGCCAGCCGCCGACATGTCCGACGACTATTGGGTCGTCCCCACGACACCGGGCCAAAGTTGGCCAGCCGCTGACATGTCCAACGACTATAGGGTCGTCCCCACGACCACGGGCCAAAGTTGACCCGCCGCCGACATGTCCGGCGACTATTGGATCGTCCCCACGACCCCGGGCCAAAGTTGGCAAGCCGCCGAAATGTCCGACGACTGTAGGGTCGTCCCCACGACCCCCGGACTAGATTGGCCCGCCACCGTCATGTCCGACGACTATAGGGTCGTCCCCACGACCCCGGGCCAAAGTTGGCCAGACGCCGACTTGTCCGACGACTATAGGGTCGTCCCCACGACCCCGAGACTAGATTGGCCCGCCACCGTCATGTCCGACGAAAATAGGGTCGTCCCCACGACCCCGGGTCCAGGTTGGCCAGCCGCCGACATTTCCGACGACTATAGAGTCGTCCCCACGACACCGGGCCAAAGTTGGCCAGCCGCCGACATGTCCGACGACTATAGGGTCGTCCCCACGACCCCGGGACAAGGTTGGCCCGCCGCCGACTTGTCCGACGACTATAGGACCGTACCCACGACCCCGGGACTAAGCTGACAAGCCGCCAACATGTCCGACGACTATAGGGTCTTCCCCACGACCCCGGGACTAGATTGGTCCGCCACCGTCATGTCCGACGACTATAGGGTCGTCCACACGACCCCGGGCCAAAGTTGGCAAGCCGCCGAAATGTCCGACGATTGTAGGGTCGTCCCCACGACCCCCGGACTAGATTGGCCCGCCACCATCATGTCCAACGACTATCGGATCGTCCCCACGACCACGGGCCAAAGTTGGCCAGCCGCCGACATGTCCGACGACTATTGGGTCGTCCCCACGACACCGGGCCAAAGTTGGCCAGCCGCTGACATGTCCAACGACTATAGGGTCGTCCCCACGACCACGGGCCAAAGTTGACCCGCCGCCGACATGTCCGACGACTATTGGATCGTCCCCACGACCCCGGGCCAAAGTTGGCAAGCCGCCGAAATGTCCGACGACTGTAGGGTCGTCCCCACGACCCCCGGACTAGATTGGCCCGCCACCGTCATGTCCGACGACTATAGGGTCGTCCCCACGACCCCGGGCCAAAGTTGGCCAGCCGCCGACATGTCCGACGACTATAGGGTCGTCCCCACGACCCCGAGACTAGATTGGCCCGCCACCGTCATGTCCGACGAAAATAGGGTCGTCCCCACGACCCCGGGTCCAGGTTGGCCAGCCGCCGACATTTCCGACGACTATAGAGTCGTCCCCACGACACCGGGCCAAAGTTGGCCAGCCGCCGACATGTCCGACGACTATAGGGTCGTCCCCACGACCCCGGGACAAGGTTGGCCCGCCGCCGACTTGTCCGACGACTATAGGGCCGTACCCACGACCCCGGGACTAAGCTGACAAGCCGCCAACATGTCCGACGACTATAGGGTCTTCCCCACGACCCCGGGACTAGATTGGTCCGCCACCGTCAAGTCCGACGACCTCGGGACTAGGTTGGCCAGCCGCCGACATGTCCGACGACTATAGGGTCGTCCCCACGACCTCGGGCCAATTTTGGCCAGCCGCTGACATGTCCAACGACTATAGGGTCGTCCCCACGACCACGGGCCAAAGTTGACCAGCCGCCGACATGTCCGACGACTATTGGATCGTCCCCACGACCCCGGGCCAAAGTTGGCAAGCCGCCGACATGTCCGACGACTATAGGGTCGCCCCCACGAGCTCGGGACTAGATTGGCCCGCCAACGTCAAGTCCGACGACTATAGGGTCGTCCCCACGACCCCGGGCCAAAGTTGGCAAGCCGCCGAAATGTCCGACGACTGTAGGGTCGTACCCACAACCCCGGGACTAGATTGGCCCGCCACCGTCAAGTCCGACGACTATAGGGTCGTCCCCAAGACCCCGGGCCAAAGTTGGCAAGCCGCCGAAATGTCCGACGACTGTAGGGTCGTCCCCACGACCCCCGGACTAGATTGGCCCGCCACCGACAAGTCCGACGACTATAGGGTCGTCCCCACTACCCCCGGACTAGATTGGCCCGCCACCGACAAGTCCGACGACTATAGGGTCGTCCCCACGACCCCGGGACTAGATTGGCCCGCCACCGTCATGTCCAACGACTATCGGATCGTCCCCACGACCACGGGCCAAAGTTGGCCAGCCGCCGACATGTCCGACGACTATAGGGTCGTCCCCACGACCCCGGGACTAGATTGGTCCGCCACCGTCATGTCCGACGACTATAGGGTCGTCCCCACGACCCCGGGCCAAAGTTGGCAAGCCGCCGAAATGTCCGACGACTGTAGGGTCGTCCCCACGACCCCGGGACTAGATTGGCCCGCCACCGTCAAGTCCGATGACATCGGGACTAGGTTGGCCAGCCGCCGACATGTCCGACGAATATAGGGTCGCCCCCACGACCTCGGGCCAATTTTGGCCAGCCGCCGACATGTCCGACGACTATAGGGTCGTCCCCACGACCCCGGGCCAAAGTTGGCAAGCCGCCGAAATGTCCGACGACTGTAGGGTCGTCCCCACGACCCCGGGAATAGATTGGCCGGCCACCGTCAAGTCCGACGACTATAGGGTCGTCCCCACGACCTCGGGACTAGATTGGCCCGCCACCGTCAAGTCCGACGACTATAGGGTCGTCCCCAAGACCCCGGGCCAAAGTTGGCAAGCCGCCGAAATGTCCGACGACTGTAGGGTCGTCCCCACAACCCCGGGACTAGATTGGCCCGCCACCGTCAAGTCCGACGACTATAGGGTCGTCCCCAAGACCCCGGGCCAAAGTTGGCAAGCCGCCGAAATGTCCGACGACTGTAGGGTCGTCCCCACAACCCCGGGACTAGATTGGCCCGCCACCGTCAAGTCCGACGACTATAGAGTCGTCCCCACGACACCGGGCCAAAGTTGGCCAGCCGCCGACATGTCCGACGACTATAGGGTCGTCCCCACGACCCCGGGACAAGGTTGGCCCGCCGCCGACTTGTCCGACGACTATAGGGCCGTACCCACGACCCCGGGACTAAGCCGACAAGCCGCCAACATGTCCGACGACTATAGGGTCTTCCCCACGACCCCGGGACTAGATTGGTCCGCCACCGTCATGTCCGACGACTATAGGGTCGTCCACACGACCCCGGGCCAAAGTTGGCAAGCCGCCGAAATGTCCGACGACTGTAGGGTCGTCCCCACGACCCCCGGACTAGATTGGCCCGCCACCATCATGTCCAACGACTATCGGATCGTCCCCACGACCACGGGCCAAAGTTGGCCAGCCGCCGACATGTCCGACGACTATTGGGTCGTCCCCACGACACCGGGCCAAAGTTGGCCAGCCGCCGACATGTCCGACGACTATAGGGTCGTCCCCACGACCCCGGGACAAGGTTGGCCCGCCGCCGACTTGTCCGACGACTATAGGGCCGTACCCACGACCCCGGGACTAAGCTGACAAGCCGCCAACATATCCGACGACTATAGGGTCTTCCCCACGACCCCGGGACTAGATTGGTCCGCCACCGTCATGTCCGACGACTATAGGGTCGTCCACACGACCCCGGGCCAAAGTTGGCAAGCCGCCGAAATGTCCGACGACTGTAGGGTCGTCCCCACGACCCCGGGACTAGATTGGCCCGCCACCGTCAAGTCCGACGACCTCGGGACTAGGTTGGCCAGCCGCCGACATGTCCGACGACTATAGGGTCGTCCCCACGACCTCGGGCCAATTTTGGCCAGCCGCTGACATGTCCAACGACTATAGGGTCGTCCCCACGATCACGGGCCAAAGTTGACCAGCCGCCGACATGTCCGACGACTATTGGATCGTCCCCACGACCCCGGGCCAAAGTTGGCAAGCCGCCGACATGTCCGACGACTATAGGGTCGCCCCCACGAGCTCGGGACTAGATTGGCCCGCCAACGTCAAGTCCGACGACTATAGGGTCGTCCCCACGACCCCGGGCCAAAGTTGGCAAGCCGCCGAAATGCCCGACGACTGTAGGGTCGTACCCACAACCCCGGGACTAGATTGGCCCGCCACCGTCAAGTCCGACGGCTATAGGGTCGTCCCCACGACCCCGGGCCAAAGTTGGCAAGCCGCCGAAATGTCCGACGACTGTAGGGTCGTCCCCACGACCCCCGGACTAGATTGGCCCGCCACCGACAAGTCCGACGACTATAGGGTCGTCCCCACGACCCCCGGACTAGATTGGCCCGCCACCGACAAGTCCGACGACTATAGGGTCGTCCCCACGACCCCGGGACTAGATTGGCCCGCCACCGTCATGTCCAACGACTATCGGATCGTCCCCACGACCACGGGCCAAAGTTGGCCAGCCGCCGACATGTCCGACGACTATTGGGTCGTCCCCACGACACCGGGCCAAAGTTGGCCAGCCGCTGACATGTCCAACGACTATAGGGTCGTCCCCACGACCACGGGCCAAAGTTGACCAGCCGCCGACATGTCCGACGACTATTGGATCGTCCCCACGACCCCGGGCCAAAGTTGGCCAGCCGCCGACATGTCCGACGACTATAGGGTCGTCCCCACGACCCCGGGAATAGATTGGCCGGCCACCGTCAAGTCCGACGACTATAGGGTCGTCCCCACGACTTCGGGACTAGATTGGCCCGCCAACGTCAAGTCCGACGACTATAGGGTCGTCCCCACGACCCCGGGCCAAAGTTGGCAAGCCGCCGAAATGTCCGACGACTGTAGGGTCGTCCCCACAACCCCGGGACTAGATTGGCCCGCCACCGTCAAGTCCGACGACTATAGGGTCGTCCCCACGACCCCGGGCCAAAGTGGGCAAGCCGCCGAAATGTCCGACGACTGTAGGGTCGTCCCCACGACCCCCGGACTAGATTGGCCCGCCACCGTCATGTCCAACGACTATCGGATCGTCCCCACGACCACGGGCCAAAGTTGGCCAGCCGCCGACATGTCCGACGACTGTAGGGTCGTCCCCACGACCCCGGGCCAAAGTTGGCAAGCCGCCGAAATGTCCGACGACTGTAGGGTCGCCCCCACAACCCCGGGACTAGATTGGCCCGCCACCGTCAAGTCCGACGACTATAGGCTCGTCCCCACGACCCCGGGTCAAAGTTGGCCAGCTGCTGACATTTCCAACGACTATTGGGTCGTCCCCACGACCACGGGCCAATGTTGGCTGGCCGCCGACATGTCCGTCGACTATAGGCTCGTCCCCACGACCCCGGGTCAAAGTTGGCCAGCCGCTGACATTTCCAACGACTATTGGGTCGACCCCACGACCACGGGCCAATGTTGGCTAGCCGCCGACATGTCCGTCGACTATTGGATCGTCCCCACGACCCCGGGCCAAAGCTGGCCAGCCGCCGACATGTCCGACGACTATTGGATCGTCCCCACGACCACGGGCCAAAGTTGGCCAGCCGCCGACATGTCCGACGACTATAGGGTCGTCCCCACGACTTCGGGACTAGATTGGCCCGCCAACGTCAAGTCCGACGACTATAGGGTCGTCCCCACGACCCCGGGCCAAAGTTGGCAAGCCGCCGAAATGTCCGACGACTGTAGGGTCGTCCCCACAACCCCGGGACTAGATTGGCCCGCCACCGTCAAGTCCGACGACTATAGGGTCGTCCCCACGACCCCGGGCCAAAGTTGGCAAGCCGCCGAAATGTCCGACGACTGTAGGGTCGTCCCCCGACCCCCGGACTAGATTGGCCCGCCACCGTCATGTCCAACGACTATCGGATCGTCCCCACGACCACGGGCCAAAGTTGGCCAGCCGCCGACATGTCCGACGACTGTAGGGTCGTCCCCACGACCCCGGGCCAAAGTTGGCAAGCCGCCGAAATGTCCGACGACTGTAGGGTCGCCCCCACAACCCCGGGACTAGATTGGCCCGCCACCGTCAAGTCCGACGACTATAGGCTCGTCCCCACGACCCCGGGTCAAAGTTGGCCAGCCGCTGACATTTCCAACGACTATTGGGTCGTCCCCACGACCACGGGCCAATGTTGGCTAGCCGCCGACATGTCCGTCGACTATAGGCTCGTCCCCACGACCCCGGGTCAAAGTTGGCCAGCCGCTGACATTTCCAACGACTATTGGGTCGTCCCCACGACCACGGGCCAATGTTGGCTAGCCGCCGACATGTCCGTCGACTATTGGATCGTCCCCACGACCCCGGGCCAAAGCTGGCCAGCCGCCGACATGTCCGACGACTATTGGATCGTCCCCACGACCACGGGCCAAAGTTGGCCAGCCGCCGACATGTCCGACGACTATAGGGTCGTCCCCACGACCCCGGGACTAGATTGGTCCGCCACCGTCATGTCCGACGACTATAGGGTCGTCCACACGACACCGGGCCAAAGTTGGCAAGCCGCCGAAATGTCCGACGACTGTAGGGTCGTCCCCACGACCCCGGGAATAGATTGGCCGGCCACCGTCAAGTCCGACGACTATAGGGTCGTCCCCACGACCTCGGGACTAGATTGGCCCGCCACCGTCAAGTCCGACGACTATAGGGTCGTCCCCACGACCCCGGGCCAAAGTTGGCAAGCCGCCGAAATGTCCGACGACTGTAGGGTCGTCCCCACAACCCCGGGACTAGATTGGCCCGCCACCGTCAAGTCCGACGACTATAGGGTCGTCCCCACGACCTCGGGACTAGATTGGCCCGCCACCGTCAAGTCCGACGACTATTGGATCGTCCCCACGACCCCGGGCCAAAGTTGGCCAGCCGCCGACATGTCCGACGACTATTGGGTCGTCCCCACGACACCCGGACTAGATTGGCCCGCCACCGTCATGTCCGACGACTATAGGGTCGTCCCCACGACCCCGGGACTAGATTGGTCCGCCACCGTCATGTCCGACGACTATAGGGTCGTCCCCACGACCCCGGGCCAAAGTTGGCAAGCCGCCGAAATGTCCGACGACTGTAGGGTCGTCCCCACGACCCCGGGACTAGATTGGCCCGCCACCGTCAAGTCCGACGACCTCGGGACTAGGTTGGCCAGCCGCCGACATGTCCGACGACTATAGGGTCGTCCCCACGACCTCGGGCCAATTTTGGCCAGCCGCTGACATGTCCAACGACTATAGGGTCGTCCCCACGACCACGGGCCAAAGTTGACCAGCCGCCGACATGTCCGACGCCTATTGGATCGTCCCCACGACCCCGGGCCAAAGTTGGCAAGCCGCCGACATGTCCGACGACTATAGGGTCGTCCCCACGAGCTCGGGACTAGATTGGCCCGCCAACGTCAAGTCCGGCGACTATAGGGTCGTCCCCACGACCCCGGGCCAAAGTTGGCAAGCCGCCGAAATTTCCGACGACTGTAGGGTCGTCCCCACGACCCCCGGACTAGATTGGCCCGCCACCGACAAGTCCGACGACTATAGGGTCGTCCCCACGACCCCCGGACTAGATTGGCCCGCCACCGACAAGTCCGACGACTATAGGGTCGTCCCCACGACCCCGGGACTAGATTGGCCCGCCACCGTCATGTCCAACGACTATCGGATCGTCCCCACGACCACGGGCCAAAGTTGGCCAGCCGCCGACATGTCCGACGACTATCGGATCGTCCCCACGCCCACGCGCCAAAGTTGGCCAGCCGCCGACATGTCCGACGACTATAGGGTCGTCCCCACGACCCTGGGAATAGATTGGCCGGCCACCGTCAAGTCCGACGACTATAGGGTCGTCCCCACGACTTCGGGACTAGATTGGCCCGCCAACGTCAAGTCCGACGACTATAGGGTCGTCCCCACGACCCCGGGCCAAAGTTGGCAAGCCGCCGAAATGTCCGACGACTGTAGGGTCGTCCCCACAACCCCGGGACTAGATTGGCCCGCCACCGTCAAGTCCGACGACTATAGGGTCGTCCCCACGACCCCGGGCCAAAGTTGGCCAGCCGCTGACATGTCCAACGACTATAGGGTCGTCCCCACGACCACGGGCCAAAGTTGACCAGCCGCCAACATGTCCGACGACTATTGGATCGTCCCCACGACCCCGGGCCAAAGTTGGCAAGCCGCCGAAATGTCCGACGACTGTAGGGTCGTCCCCACGACCCCCGGACTAGATTGGCCCGCCACCGACAAGTCCGACGACTATAGGGTCGTCCCCACGACCCCGGGACTAGATTGGCCCGCCACCGTCATATCCAAAGACTATCGGATCGTCCCCACGACCCCGGGACTAGATTGGCCCGCCACCGCCTTGTCCGACGACAATAGGGTCGTCCCCACGACCCCGGGTCTAGGTTGGCCAGCCGCCGACATGTCCGACGACAATCGGATCGTCCCCACGACCACGGGCCAAAGTTGCCCAGCCGCCAACATGTCCGACGACTATTGGATCGTCCCCACGACCCCGGGCCAAAGTTGTCAAGCCGCCGAAATGTCCGACGACTGTAGGGTCGTCCCCACGACCCCCGGACTAGATTGGCCCGCCACCGACAAGTCCGACGACTATAGGGTCGTCCCCACGACCCCGGGACTAGATTGGCCCGTCACCGTCATATCCAAAGACTATCGGATCGTCCCCACGACCCCGAGACTAGATTGGCCCGCCACCGTCATGTCCGACGAAAATAGGGTCGTCCCCACGACCCCGGGTCCAGGTTGGCCAGCCGCCGACATTTCCGACGACTATAGAGTCGTCCCCACGACACCGGGCCAAAGTTGGCCAGCCGCCGACATGTCCGACGACTATAGGGTCGTCCCCACGACCCCGGGACTAGATTAGCCCGCCACCGTCATGTCACACGACTATAGGGTCGTCCCCACGACCACGGGCCAAACTTGGCCAGCCGCCGACATGTCCGGCGACTATAGGGTCGTCCCCACGACCCCGAGACTAGATTGGCCCGCCACCGTCATGTCCGACGACAATAGGGTCGTCCCCACGACCCCGGGTCCAGGTTGGCCAGCCGCCGACATTTCCGACGACTATAGAGTCGTCCCCACGACACCGGGCCAAAGTTGGCCAGCCGCCGACATTTCCGACGACTATAGAGTCGTCCCCACCACACCGGGCCAAAGTTGGCCAGCCGCCGACATGTCCGACGACTATAGGGTCGTACGCAAGACCCCGGGACTAGATTGGCCCGCCACCGTCATGTCCGACGATTATAGGGTCGTCCCCACGACCGCGAGACTAGATTGGCCCGCCACCGTCATGTCCGACGGCTATAGGGTCGTACCCACGACCCCGGGACTAGGCTGACAACCCGCCAACATGTCCGACGACTATAGGGTCGTCCCCACGACCCCGAGACTAGATTGGCCCGCCACCGTCATGTCCGACGACAATAGGGTCGTCCCCACGACCCCGGGACTAGGTTGGCCAACCGCAGACATGTCCGACGACTATAGGGTCGTCCCGACGACCCCGGGCCAATGTTGGCCAATCGCCAACATGTCCGACGACTATAGGGTCGTCCCTACGACCCCGGGACTAGATTGGCCCGCCACCGTCATATCCGACGACAATAGGGTCGTCTCCACGACCCCGGGTCCAGGTTGGCCAGCCGCCGACATTTCCGACGACTATAGAGTCGTCCCCACGACACCGTGCCAAAGTTGGCCAGCCGCCGACATGTCCGACGACTATAGGGCCGTACCCACGACCCCGGGACTAGGCTGACAAGCCGCCAACATGTCCGACGACTATAGGGTCGTCCCCACGACCCCGGGACTAGATTGGCCCGCCACCGTCATGTCCAACGACTATAGGGTCGTCCCCACAACCACGGGCCAAAGTTGGCCAGCCGCCGACATTTCCGACGACTATAGAGTCGTCCCCACGACACCGGGCCAAAGTTGGCCAGCCGCCGACATGTCCGACGACTATAGGGTCGTCCCCACGACCCCGGGACAAGGTTGGCCCGCCGCCGACTTGTCCGACGACTATAGGGCCGTACCCACGACCCCGGGACTAGGCTGACAAGCCGCCAACATGTCCGACGACTATAGGGTCGTCCCCACGACCCCGGGCCAAAGTTGGCCAGCCGCCGAAATGTCCGACGACTATAGGGTCGTCCCCACGACCCCGGGACTAGATTGGCCCGCCACCGTCATGTCCGACGACTATAGGGTCGTCCCCACGACCCCGGGCCAAAGTTGGCCAGCCGCCGACATGTCCGACGACTATAGGGTCGTCCCCACGACCCCGAGACTAGATTGGCCCGCCACCGTCATGTCCGACGACAATAGGGTCGTCTCCACGATCCCGGGTCCAGGTTGGCCAGCCGCCGACATTTCCGACGATTATAGAGTCGTCCCCACGACACCGGGCCAAAGTTGGCCAGCCGCCGACATGTCCGACGACAATCGGATCGTCCCCACGACCACGCGCCAAAGTTGGCCAGCCCCCGACATGTCCGACGACTATAGGGTCGTCCCCACGACCCCGGGCCAATGTTGGCCAATCGCCGACATGTCCAACGACTATAGGGTCGTCCCTACGACCCCGGGACTAGATTAGCCCGCCACCGTCATGTCCAACGACTATAGGGTCGTCCCCACGACCACGGGCCAAAGTTGGCATGCCGCCGAAATGTCCGACGACTATAGGGTCGTCCCCACGACCCCGGGCCAAAGTTCGCAAGCCGCCGAAATGTCCGACGACTATAGGGTCGTCCCCACGACGCCGGGACTAGATTGGCCCGCCACCGTCATGTCCGACGACTATAGGGTCGTCCCCACGACCCCGGGCCAAAGTTGGCAAGCCGCCGAAATGTCCGACGACTGTAGGGTCGTCCCCACGACCCCGAGACTAGATTGGCCCGCCACCGTCAAGTCTGACGACTATAGGGTCGTCCCCAGGACCTTGGGACTAGATTGGTCCGCCACCGTCAAGTCCGACGACTATAGGGTCGTCCCCACGACCCCGGGCCAAAGTTGGCAAGCCGCCGAAATGTCCGACGACTGTAGGGTCGTCCCCACGACCCCGGGCCAAAGTTGGCAAGCCGCCGAAATGTCCGACGACTGTAGGGTCGTCCCCACAACCCCGGGACTAGATTGGCCCGCCACCGTCAAGTCCGACGACTATAGGGTCGTCCCCACGACCCCGGGCCAAAGTTGGCAAGCCGCCGAAATGTCCGACGACTGTAGGGTCGTCCCCACGACCCCCGGACTAGATTGGCCCGCCACCGTCATGTCCAACGACTATCGGATCGTCCCCACGACCACGGGCCAAAGTTGGCCAGCCGCCGACATGTCCGATGACTGTAGGGTCGTCCCCACAACCCCGGGACTAGATTGGCCCGCCACCGTCAAGTCCGACGACTATAGGGTGGTCCCCACGACCCGGGCCAAAGTTGGCCAGCCGCCGAAATGTCCGACGACTGTAGGGTCGTCCCCACAACCCCGGGACTAGATTGGCCCGCCACCGTCAAGTCCGACGACTATAGGGTCGTCCCCACGACCCCGGGCCAAAGTTGGCATGCCGCCGAAATGTCCGACGACTGTAGGGTCGTCCCCACGACCCCCGGACTAGATTGGCCCGCCACCGACAATTCCGACGACTATAGGGTCGTCCCCACGACCCCGGGACTAGATTGGCCCGCCACCGTCATGTCCAACGACTATCGGATCGTCCCCACGACCACGGGCCAAAGTTGGCCAGCCGCCGACATGTCCGACGACTATTGGGTCGTCCCCACGACACCGGGCCAAAGTTGACCAGCCGCCAACATGTCCGACGACTATTGGATCGTCCCCACGACCCCGGGCCAAAGTTGGCAAGCCGCCGAAATGTCCGACGACTATAGGGTCGTCCCCACGACCCCGGGACTAGATTGGCCCGCCACCGTCATGTCCAAAGACTATCGGATCGTCCCCACGACCCCGGGACTAGATTGGCCCGCCACCGCCTTGTCCGACGACAATAGGGTCTTCCCCACGACCCCGGGTCTAGGTTGGCCAGCCGCCGACATGTCCGACGACAATCGGATCGTCCCCACGACCACGCGCTAAAGTTGGCCAGCCGCCGACATGTCCGACGACTATAGGGTCGTCCCCACGACCCCGGGACTAGATTGGCCCGCCACCGTCATGTCCGACGACTATAGGGTCGTCCCCACGACCCCGGGCCAAAGTTGGCCAGCCGCCGACATGTCCGACGACTATTGGATCGTCCCCACGACCCCGGGCCAAAGTTGGCCAGCCGCCGACATGTCCGACGACTATAGGGTCGTCCCCACGACCCCGGGAATAGATTGGCCGGCCACCGTCAAGTCCGACGACTATAGGGTCGTCCCCACGACTTCGGGACTAGATTGGCCCGCCAACGTCAAGTCCGACGACTATAGGGTCCCCACGACCCCGGGCCAAAGTTGGCAAGCCGCCGAAATGTCCGACGACTGTAGGGTCGTCCCCACAACCCCGGGACTAGATTGGCCCGCCACCGTCAAGTCCGACGACTATAGGGTCGTCCCCACGACCCCGGGCCAAAGTTGGCAAGCCGCCGAAATGTCCGACGACTGTAGGGTCGTCCCCACGACCCCCGGACTAGATTGGCCCGCCACCGTCATGTCCAACGACTATCGGATCGTCCCCACGACCACGGGCCAAAGTTGGCCAGCCGCCGACATGTCCGACGACTGTAGGGTCGTCCCCACGACCCCGGGCCAAAGTTGGCAAGCCGCCGAAATGTCCGACGACTGTAGGGTCGCCCCCACAACCCCGGGACTAGATTGGCCCGCCACCGTCAAGTCCGACGACTATAGGCTCGTCCCCACGACCCCGGGTCAAAGTTGGCCAGCCGCTGACATTTCCAACGACTATTGGGTCGTCCCCACGACCACGGGCCAATGTTGGCTAGCCGCCGACATGTCCGTCGACTATAGGCTCGTCCCCACGACCCCGGGTCAAAGTTGGCCAGCCGCTGACATTTCCAACGACTATTGGGTCGTCCCCACGACCACGGGCCAATGTTGGCTAGCCGCCGACATGTCCGTCGACTATTGGATCGTCCCCACGACCCCGGGCCAAAGCTGGCCAGCCGCCGACATGTCCGACGACTATTGGATCGTCCCCACGACCACGGGCCAAAGTTGGCCAGCCGCCGACATGTCTGACGACTATAGGGTCGTCCCCACGACCCCGGGACTAGATTGGTCCGCCACCGTCATGTCCGACGACTATAGGGTCGTCCACACGACACCGGGCCAAAGTTGGCAAGCCGCCGAAATGTCCGACGAATGTAGGGTCGTCCCCACGAGCTCGGGACTAGATTGGCCCGCCAACGTCAAGTCCGACGACTATAGGGTCGTCCCCACGACCCCGGGCCAAAGTTGGCAAGCCGCCGAAATGTCCGACGACTGTAGGGTCGTCCCCACAACCCCGGGACTAGATTGGCCCGCCACCGTCAAGTCCGACGACTATAGGGTCGTCCCCACGACCCGGGCCAAAGTTGGCGAGCCGCCGTAATGTCCGACGACTGTAGGGTCGTCCCCACGACCCCCGGACTAGATTGGCCCGCCACCGACAAGTCCGACGACTATAGGGTCGTCCCCACGACCCCCGGACTAGATTGGCCCGCCACCGACAAGTCCGACGACTATAGGGTCGTCCCCACGACCCCGGGACTAGATTGGCCCGCCACCGTCATGTCCAACGACTATCGGATCGTCCCCACGACCACGGGCCAAAGTTGGCCAGCCGCCGACATGTCCGACGACTATTGGGTCGTCCCCACGACACCGGGTCAAAGTTGGCCAGCCGCTGACATGTCCAACGACTATAGGGTCGTCCCCACGACCACGGGCCAAAGTTGACCAGCCGCCGACATGTCCGACGACTATTGGATCGTCCCCACGACCCCGGGCCAAAGTTGGCAAGCTGCCGAAATGTCCGACGACTGTAGCGTCGTCCCCACGACCCCGGACTAGACTGGCCCGCCACCGACAAGTCCGACGACTATAGGGTCGTCCCCACGACCCCGGGACTAGATTGGCCCGCCACCGCCTTGTCCGACGACAATAGGGTCGTCCCCACGACCCCGAGACTAGATTGGCCCGCCACCGTCAAGTCCGACGACTATAGGGTCGTCCCCTGGACCTTGGGACTAGATTGGCCCGCCACCGTCAAGTCCGACGACTATAGGGTCGTCCCCACGACCCAGGGCCAAAGTTGGCCAGCCGCCGACATGTCCGACGACTATAGGGTCGTCCCCACGACCCCGGGACTAGACTGGCCCGCCACCGTCATGTCCGACGACTATAGGGTCATCCCCGCGACCCCGGGACTAGGTTGGCCCGCCGCCGACATGTCCGACGACTATAGGGTCGTCCCCAGGACCCCGGGACTAGGTTGGCTCGCCACCGTCATGTCTGACGACTATAGGGTCGTCCCCACGACCACGGGCCAAAGTTGGCCAGCCGCCGACTTGTCTGACGACTATAGGGTCGTCCCCACGACCACGGGCCAAAGTTGGCCAGCCGGCGACATGTCCGACGACTATAGGGTCGTCCCTACGACCCCGGGACTAGGTTGGCCCGCCGCAGACTTCTCCGACGACTATAGGGTCGTCCCCACGACCCCCGGACTAGGTTGGCTCGCCGCCGACTTTTCCGACGAGTATAGGGTCCTCCCCACGACCACGGGCCAAAGTTGGCCAGCCGCCGACATGTCCGACGACTATAGGGTCGTCCCCACGACCCGGGACTAGACTGGCCCACCACCGTCATGTCCGACGACTATAGGGTGGTCCCCACGACCCCGGGACTAGGTTGCCCCGCCGCCGACTTGTCCGACGACTATAGGGTCGTCCCCACGACCCCGGGAGTAGGTTGGCTCGCCACCGTCATGTCTGACGACTATAGGGTCGTCCCCACGACCACGGGCCAAAGTTGGCCAGCCGCCGACTTGTCCGACGACTATAGGGTCGTCCCCATGACCACGGGCCAAAGTTGACCAGCCGCCAACATGTCCGACGACTATTGGATCGTCCCCACGACCCCGGGCCAAAGTTGGCAAGCCGCCGAAATGTCCGACGACTATAGGGTCGTCCCCACGACCCCGGGACTAGCTTGGCCCGCCACCGTCATGTCCAAAGACTATCGGATCGTCCCCACGACCCCGGGACTAGATTGGCCCGCCACCGCCTTGTCCGACGACAATAGGGTCGTCCCCACGACCCCGGGTCTAGGTTGGCCAGCCGCCGACATGTCCGACGACAATCGGATCGTCCCCACGACCACGCGCTAAAGTTGGCCAGCCGCCGACATGTCCGACGACTATTGGGTCGTCCCCACGACCCCGGGACTAGATTGGCCCGCCACCGTCATGTCCGACGACTATAGGGTCGTCCCCACGACCCCGGGCCAAAGTTGGCCAGCCGCCGACATGTCCGACGACTATAGGGTCGTCCCCACGACCCCGAGACTAGATTGGCCCGCCACCGTCATGTCCGACGAAAATAGGGTCGTCCCCACGACCCCGGGTCCAGGTTGGCCAGCCGCCGACATTTCCGACGACTATAGAGTCGTCCCCACGACACCGGGCAAAAGTTGGCCAGCCGCCGACATGTCCGACGACTATAGGGTCGTCCCCACGACCCCGGGACAAGGTTGGCCCGCCGCCGACTTGTCCGACGACTATAGGGCCGTACCCACGACCCCGGGACTAAGCTGACTAGCCGCCAACAGGTCCGACGACTATAGGGTCGTCCCCACGACCCCGGGCCAAAGTTGGCCAGCCGCCGAAATGTCCGACGACTGTAGGGTCGTCCCCACGACCCCGGGACTAGATTGGCCCGCCACCGTCAAGTCCGACGACTATAGGGTCGTCCCCAGGACCTCGGGACTAGATTGGCCCGCCACTGACAAGTCCGACGACTATAGGGTCGTCCCCACGACCACGGACCAAAGTTGGCCAGCCGCCGACATGTCCGACGACTATTGGGTCGTCCCCACGACACCGGGCCAAAGTTGGCCGGCCGCTGACATGTCCAACGACTATAGGGTCGTCCCCACGACCACGGACCAAAGTTGACCAGCCACCGACATGTCCGACGATTATTGGATCGTCCCCACGACCCCGGGCCAAAGTTGGCAAGCCGCCGAAATGTCCGACGACTGTAGGGTCGTCCCCACAACCCCGGGACTAGATTGGCCCGTCACCGTCAAGTCCGACGACTATAGGGTCGTCCCCACGACCCCGGGTCCAGGTTGGCCAGCCGCCGACATTTCCGACGACTATAGAGTCGTCCCCACGACACCGGTCCAAAGTTGGCCAGCCGCCGACATGTCCGACGACTATAGGGTCGTCCCCACGACCCCGGGACTAGATTGGCCCGCCACCGTCATGTCCAACGACTATAGGGTCGTCCCCACAACCACGGGCCAAAGTTGGCCAGCCGCCGACATGTCCGACGACTATAGGGTCGTCCCCAAGAACCCGGGCCAAAGTTGGCAAGCCGCCGAAATGTCCGACGACTGTAGGGTCGTCCCCACGACCCCGGGACTAGATTGGCCCGCCACCGTCAAGTCCGACGACTATAGGGTCGTCCCCACGACCTCGGGACTAGGTTGGCCAGCCGCCGACATGTCCGACGACTATAGGGTTGCCCCCACGACCTCGGGCCAATTTTGGCCAGCCGCCAACATGTCCGACGACTATAGGGTCGTCCCCACGACCCCGGGCCAAAGTTGGCAAGCCGCCGAAATGTCCGACGACTGTAGGGTCGTCCCCACGACCCCGGGAATAGATTGGCCGGCCACCGTCAAGTCCGACGACTATAGGGTCGTCCCCACGACTTCGGGACTAGATTGGCCCGCCAACGTCAAGTCCGACGACTATAGGGTCGTCCCCACGACCCCGGGCCAAAGTTGGCAAGCCGCCGAAATGTCCGACGACTGTAGGGTCGTCCCCACAACACCGGGACTAGATTGGCCCGCCACCGTCAAGTCCGACGACTATAGGGTCGTCCCCACGACCCCGGGCCAAAGTTGGCAAGCCGCCGAAATGTCCGACGACTGTAGGGTCGTCCCCACGACCCCCGGACTAGATTGGCCCGCCACCGTCATGTCCAACGACTATCGGATCGTCCCCACGACCACGGGCCAAAGTTGGCCAGCCGCCGACATGTCCGATGACTGTAGGGTCGTCCCCACAACCCCGGGACTAGATTGGCCCGCCACCGTCAAGTCCGACGACTATAGGGTCGTCCCCACGACCCCGGGCCAAAGTTGGCAAGCCGCCGAAATGTCCGACGACTGTAGGGTCGTCCCCACAACCCCGGGACTAGATTGGCCCGCCACCGTAAAGTCCGACGACTATAGGGTCGTCCCCACGACCCCGGGCCAAAGTTGGCAAGCCGCCGAAATGTCCGACGACTGTAGGGTCGTCCCCACGACCCCCGGACTAGATTGGCCCGCCACCGACAATTCCGACGACTATAGGGTCGTCCCCACGACCCCGGGACTAGATTAGCCCGCCACCGTCATGTCACACGACTATAGGGTCGTCCCCACGACCCCGGGCCAAAGATGTCCAGCCGCCGTCTTGTCCGACGACTATAGGGACTTACCCACGACCCCGGGACTAGATTGGCCCGCCACCGTCATGTCCAACGACTATAGGGTCGTCCCCACAACCACGGGCCAAAGTTGGCCAGCCGCCGACATTTCCGACGACTATAGAGTCGTCCCCACGACCCCGGGCCAAAGTTGGCAAGCCGCCGAAATGTCCGACGACTGTAGGGTCGTCCCCACGACCCCGGGCCAAAGATGTCCAGCCGCCGTCTTGTCCGACGACTATAGGGTCGTCCCCACGACCCCGGGACTAGATTGGCCCGCCACCGTCATGTCCGACGATTATTGGATCGTCCCCACGACCACGGGCCAAAGTTGGCCAGCCGCCGACATGTCCGACGACTATAGGGTCGTCCCCACGACCCCGGGACAAGGTTGGCCCGCCGCCGACTTGTCCGACGACTATAGGGTCGTACCCACGATCCCGGGACTAGGCTGACAACCCGCCAACATGTCCGACGACTATAGGGTCGTCCCCACGACCCCGGGCCAAAGTTGGCAAGCCGCCGAAAAGTCCGATGACTGTAGGGTCGTCCCCACGACCCCGGGACTAGATTGGCCCGCCACCGTCAAGTCCGACGACTATAGGGTCGTCCCCAGGACCTCGGGACATGGTTGGCCCGCCGCCGACTTGTCCGACGACTATAGGGCCGTACCCACGACCCCGGGACTAGGCTGACAAGCCGCCAACATGTCCGACGACTATAGGGTCGTCCCCACGACCCCGGGCCAAAGTTGGCCAGCCGCCGAAATGTCCGACGACTATAGGGTCGTCCCTACGACCCCGGGACTAGATTGGCCAGCCGCCGACATGTCCGACGACTATAGGGTCGTCCCCACGACCCCGGGACAAGGTTGGCCCGCCGCCGACTTGTCCGACGACTATAGGGCCGTACCCACGACCCCGGGACTAAGCTGACAAGCCGCCAACATGTCCGACGACTATAGGGTCGTCCCCACGACCCCGGGCCAAAGTTGGCCAGCCGCCGAAATGTCCGACGACTATAGGGTCGTCCCCACGACCCCGGGACTAGATTGGCCCGCCACCGTCATATCCGACGACTATAGGGTCGTCCCCACGACCCCGGGCCAAAGTTGGCAAGCCGCCGAAATGTCCGACGACTGTAGGGTCGTACCCACGACCCCGGGACTAGGCTGACAAGCCGCCAACATGTCCGGCGACTATAGGGTCGTCCCCACGACCCCGGGCCAAAGATGGCAAGCCGCCGAAATGTCCGACGACTGTAGGGTCGTCCCCACGACCCCGGGTCTAGGTTGGCCAGCCGCCGACATGTCCGACGACTATAGGGTCGTCCCCACGACCCCGAGACTAGATTGGCCCGCCACCGTCATGTCCGACGACAATAGGGTCGTCTCCACGATCCCGGGTCCAGGTTGGCCAGCCGCCGACATTTCCGACGATTATAGAGTCGTCCCCACGACACCGGGCCAAAGTTGGCCAGCCGCCGACATGTCCGACGACAATCGGATCGTCCCCACGACCACGCGCCAAAGTTGGCCAGCCCCCGACATGTCCGACGACTATAGGGTCGTCCCCACGACCCCGGGCCAATGTTGGCCAATCGCCGACATGTCCAACGACTATAGGGTCGTCCCTACGACCCCGGGACTAGATTAGCCCGCCACCGTCATGTCCAACGACTATAGGGTCGTCCCCACGACCACGGGCCAAAGTTGGCATGCCGCCGAAATGTCCGACGACTATAGGGTCGTCCCCACGACCCCGGGCCAAAGTTGGCAAGCCGCCGAAATGTCCGACGACTATAGGGTCGTCCCCACGACCCCGGGACTAGATTGGCCCGCCACCGTCATGTCCGACGACTATAGGGTCGTCCCCACGACCCCGGGCCAATGTTGGCCAATCGTCGACATGTCCAACGACTATAGGGTCGTCCCTACGACCCCGGGACTAGATTAGCCCGCCACCGTCATGTCCAACGACTATAGGGTCGTCCCCACGACCACGGGCCAAAGTTGGCATGCCGCCGAAATGTCCGACGACTATAGGGTCGTCCCCACGACCCCGGGCCAAAGTTGGCCAGCCGCCGACATGTCCGACGACTATTGGGTCGTCCCCACGACACCGGGCCAAAGTTGGCCAGCCGCTGACATGTCCAACGACTATAGGGTCGTCCCCACGACCACGGGCCAAAGTTGACCAGCCGCCGACATGTCCGACGACTATTGGATCGTCCCCACGACCCCGGGCCAAAGTTGGCAAGCTGCCGAAATGTCCGACGACTGTAGCGTCGTCCCCACGACCCCGGACTAGACTGGCCCGCCACCGACAAGTCCGACGACTATAGGGTCGTCCCCACGACCCCGGGACTAGATTGGCCCGCCACCGCCTTGTCCGACGACAATAGGGTCGTCCCCACGACCCCGGGTCTAGGTTGGCCAGCCGCCGACATGTCCGACGACAATCGGATCGTCCCCACGCCCACGCGCCAAAGTTGGCCAGCCGCCGACATGTCCGACGACTATTGGATCGTCCCCACGACCACGGGCCAAAGTTGGCCAGCCGCCGACATGTCCGACGACTATAGGGTCGTCCCCACGACCCCGGGAATAGATTGGCCGGCCACCGTCAAGTCCGACGACTATAGGGTCGTCCCCACGACTTCGGGACTAGATTGGCCCGCCAACGTCATGTCCGACGACTATAGGGTCGTCCCCACGACCCCGGGCCAAAGTTGGCAAGCCGCCGAAATGTCCGACGACTGTAGGGTCGTCCCCACAACCCCGGGACTAGATTGGCCCGCCACCGTCAAGTCCGACGACTATAGGGTCGTCCCCACGACCCCGGGCCAAAGTTGGCAAGCCGCCGAAATGTCCGACGACTGTAGGGTCGTCCCCACGACCCCCGGACTAGATTGGCCCGCCACCGTCATGTCCAACGACTATCGGATCGTCCCCACGACCACGGGCCAAAGTTGGCCAGCCGCCGACATGTCCGACGACTGTAGGGTCGTCCCCACAACCCCGGGACTAGATTGGCCCACACCGTCAAGTCCGACGACTATAGGGTCGTCCCCACGACCCCGGGCCAAAGTTGGCAAGCCGCCGAAATGTCCGACGACTGTAGGGTCGTCCCCACAACCCCGGGACTAGATTGGCCCGCCACCGTCAAGTCCGACGACTATAGGGTCGTCCCCACGACCCCGGGCCAAAGTTGGCAAGCCGCCGAAATGTCCGACGACTGTAGGGTCGTCCCCACGACCCCCGGACTAGATTGGCCCGCCACCGACAAGTCCGACGACTATAGGGTCGTCCCCACGACCCCGGGACTAGATTGGCCCGCCACCGTCATATCCAAAGACTATCGGATCGTCCCCACGACCCCGGGACTAGATTGGCCCGCCACCGCCTTGTACGACGACAATAGGGTCGTCCCCACGACCCCGGGTCTAGGTTGGCCAGCCGCCGACATGTCCGACGACAATCGGATCGTCCCCACGACCACGGGCCAAAGTTGACCAGCCGCCAACATGTCCGACGACTATTGGATCGTCCCCACGACCCCGGGCCAAAGTTGGCAAGCCGCCGAAATGTCCGACGACTGTAGGGTCGTCCCCACGACCCCCGGACTAGATTGGCCCGCCACCGACAAGTCCGACGACTATAGGGTCGTCCCCACGACCCCGGGACTAGATTGGCCCGCCACCGTCATATCCAAAGACTATCGGATCGTCCCCACGACCCCGAGACTAGATTGGCCCGCCACCGTCATGTCCGACGAAAATAGGGTCGTCCCCACGACCCCGGGTCCAGGTTGGCCAGCCGCCGACATTTCCGACGACTATAGGGCCGTACGCACGACCCCGGGACTAGGCTGACAAGCCGCCAACATGTCCGACGACTATAGGGTCGTCCCCACGACCCCGGGACTAGATTGGCCCGCCACCGTCATGTCCAACGACTATAGGGTCGTCCCCACAACCCCGGGCCAATGTTGGCCAATCGCCAACATGTCCGACGACTATAGTGTCGTCCCTACGACCCCGGGACTAGATTGGCCCGCCACCGTCATATCCGACGACAATAGGGTCGTCTCCACGACCCCGGGTCCAGGTTGGCCAGCCGCCGACATTTCCGACGACTATAGAGTCGTCCCCACGACACCGTGCCAAAGTTGGCCAGCCGCCGACATGTCCGACGACTATAGGGCCGTACCCACGACCCCGGGACTAGGCTGACAAGCCGCCAACATGTCCGACGACTATAGGGTCGTCCCCACGACCCCGGGACTAGATTGGCCCGCCACCGTCATGTCCAACGACTATAGGGTCGTCCCCACAACCACGGGCCAAAGTTGGCCAGCCGCCGACATTTCCGACGACTATAGAGTCGTCCCCACGACACCGGGCCAAAGTTGGCCAGCCGCCGACATGTCCGACGACTATAGGGTCGTCCCCACGACCCCGGGACAAGGTTGGCCCGCCGCCGACTTTTCCGACGACTATAGGGCCGTACCCACGACCCCGGGACTAGGCTGACAAGCCGCCAACATGTCCGACGACTATAGGGTCGTCCCCACGACCCCGGGCCAAAGTTGGCCAGCCGCCGAAATGTCCGACGACTATAGGGTCGTCCCCACGACCCCGGGACTAGATTGGCCCGCCACCGTCATGTCCGACGACTATGGGGCGTCCCCACGACCCCGGGCCAAAGTTGGCAAGCCGCCGAAATGTCCGACGACTGTAGGGTCGTACCCACGACCCCGGGACTAGGCTGACAAGCCGCCAACATGTCCGACGACTATAGGGTCGTCCCCACGACCCCGGGCCAAAGATGGCCAGCCGCCGAAATGTCCGACGACTATAGGGTCGTCCCCACGACCCCGGGACTAGATTGGCCCGCCACCGTCATGTCCGACGACTATAGGGTCGTCCCCACGACCCCGGGCCAAAGTTGGCCAGCCGCCGACATGTCCGACGACTATAGGGTCGTCCCCACGACCCCGAGACTAGATTGGCCCGCCACCGTCATGTCCGACGACAATAGGGTCGTCCCCACGACCCCGGGTCTAGGTTGGCCAGCCGCCGACATGTCCGACGACAATCGGATCGTCCCCACGACCACGCGCTAAAGTTGGCCAGCCGCCGACATGTCCGACGACTATAGGGTCGTCCCCACGACCCCGGGACTAGATTGGCCCGCCACCGTCATGTCCGACGACTATAGGGTCGTCCCCACGACCCCGGGCCAAAGTTGGCCAGCCGCCGACATGTCCGACGACTATAGGGTCGTCCCCACGACCCCGAGACTAGATTGGCCCTCCACCGTCATGTCCGACGAAAATAGGGTCGTCCCCACGACCCCGGGTCCAGGTTGGCCAGCCGCCGACATTTCCGACGACTATAGAGTCGTCCCCACGACACCGGGCAAAAGTTGGCCAGCCGCCGACATGTCCGACGACTATAGGGTCGTCCCCACGACCCCGGGACAAGGTTGGCCCGCCGCCGACTTGTCCGACGACTATAGGGCCGTGCCCACGACCCCGGGACTAAGCTGACTAGCCGCCAACAGGTCCGACGACTATAGGGTCGTCCCCACGACCCCGGGCCAAAGTTGGCCAGCCGCCGAAATGTCCGACGACTGTAGGGTCGTCCCCACGACCCCGGGACTAGATTGGCCCGCCACCGTCAAGTCCGACGACTATAGGGTCGTCCCCAGGACCTCCGGACTAGATTGGCCCGCCACTGACAAGTCCGACGACTATAGGGTCGTCCCCACGACCACGGACCAAAGTTGGCAAGCCGCCGAAATGTCCGACGACTATAGGGTCGTCCCCACGACCCCGGGACTAGATTGGCCCGCCACCGTCATGTCCAAAGACTATCGGATCGTCCCCACGACCCCGGGACTAGATTGGCCCGCCACCGCCTTGTCCGACGACAATAGGGTCGTCCGCACGACCCCGGGTCTAGGTTGGCCAGCCGCCGACATGTCCGACGACAATCGGATCGTCCCCACGACCACGCGCTAAAGTTGGCCAGCCGCCGACATGTCCGACGACTATAGGGTCGTCCCCACGACCCCGGGACTAGATTGGCCCGCCACCGTCATGTCCGACGACTATAGGGTCGTCCCCACGACCCCGGGCCAAAGTTGGCCAGCCGCCGACATGTCCGACGACTATAGGGTCGTCCCCACGACCCCGAGACTAGATTGGCCCGCCACCGTCATGTCCGACGAAAATAGGGTCGTCCCCACGACCCCGGGTCCAGGTTGGCCAGCCGCCGACATTTCCGACGACTATAGAGTCGTCCCCACGACACCGGGCAAAAGTTGGCCAGCCGCCGACATGTCCGACGACTATAGGGTCGTCCCCACGACCCCGGGACAAGGTTGGCCCGCCGCCGACTTGTCCGACGACTATAGGGCCGTGCCCACGACCCCGGGACTAAGCTGACTAGCCGCCAACAGGTCCGACGACTATAGGGTCGTCCCCACGACCCCGGGCCAAAGTTGGCCAGCCGCCGAAATGTCCGACGACTGTAGGGTCGTCCCCACGACCCCGGGACTAGATTGGCCCGCCACCGTCAAGTCCGACGACTATAGGGTCGTCCCCAGGACCTCCGGACTAGATTGGCCCGCCACTGACAAGTCCGACGACTATAGGGTCGTCCCCACGACCACGGACCAAAGTTGGCCAGCCGCCGACATGTCCGACGACTATTGGGTCGTCCCCACGACACCGGGCCAATGTTGGCCGGCCGCTGACATGTCCAACGACTATAGGGTCGTCCCCACGACCACGGACCAAAGTTGACCAGCCACCGACATGTCCGACGATTATTGGATCGTCCCCACGACCCCGGGCCAAAGTTGGCAAGCCGCCGAAATGTCCGACGACTGTAGGGTCGTCCCCACAACCCCGGGACTAGATTGGCCCGCCACCGTCAAGTCCGACGACTATAGGGTCGTCCCCACGACCCCGGGTCCAGGTTGGCCAGCCGCCGACATTTCCGACGACTATAGAGTCGTCCCCACGACACCGGTCCAAAGTTGGCCAGCCGCCGACATGTCCGACGACTGTAGGGTCGTCCCCACGACCCCGGGACTAGATTGGCCCGCCACCGTCAAGTCCGACGACTATAGGGTCGTCCCCACGACCTCGGGACTAGGTTGGCCAGCCGCCGACATGTCCGACGACTATAGGGTTGCCCCCACGACCTCGGGCCAATTTTGGCCAGCCGCCGACATGTCCGACGACTATAGGGTCGTCCCCACGACCCCGGGCCAAAGTTGGCAAGCCGCCGAAATGTCCGCCGACTGTAGGGTCGTCCCCACGACCCCGGGAATAGATTGGCCGGCCACCGTCAAGTCCGACGACTATAGGGTCGTCCCCACGACTTCGGGACTAGATTGGCCCGCCAACGTCAAGTCCGACGACTATAGGGTCGTCCCCACGACCCCGGGCCAAAGTTGGCAAGCCGCCGAAATGTCCGACGACTGTAGGGTCTTCCCCACAACCCCGGGACTAGATTGGCCCGCCACCGTCAAGTCCGACGACTATAGGGTCGTCCCCACGACCCCGGGCCAAAGTTGGCAAGCCGCCGAAATGTCCGACGACTGTAGGGTCGTCCCCACGACCCCCGGACTAGATTGGCCCGCCACCGTCATGTCCAACGACTATCGGATCGTCCCCACGACCACGGGCCAAAGTTGGCCAGCCGCCGACATGTCCGATGACTGTAGGGTCGTCCCCACAACCCCGGGACTAGATTGGCCCGCCACCGTCAAGTCCGACGACTATAGGGTCGTCCCCACGACCCCGGGCCAAAGTTGGCAAGCCGCCAAAATGTCCGACGACTGTAGGGTCGTCCCCACAACCCCGGGACTAGATTGGCCCGCCACCGTCAAGTCCGACGACTATAGGGTCGTCCCCACGACCCCGGGCCAAAGTTGGCAAGCCGCCGAAATGTCCGACGACTGTAGGGTCGTCCCCACGACCCCCGGACTAGATTGGCCCGCCACCGACAATTCCGACGACTATAGGGTCGTCCCCACGACCCCGGGACTAGATTAGCCCGCCACCGTCATGTCACACGACTATAGGGTCGTCCCCACGACCCCGGGCCAAAGATGTCCAGCCGCCGTCTTGTCCGACGACTATAGGGACTTACCCACGACCCCGGGACTAGATTGGCCCGCCACCGTCATGTCCAACGACTATAGGGTCGTCCCCACAACCACGGGCCAAAGTTGGCCAGCCGCCGACATTTCCGACGACTATAGAGTCGTCCCCACGACCCCGGGCCAAAGTTGGCAAGCCGCCGAAATGTCCGACGACTGTAGGGTCGTCCCCACGACCCCGGGCCAAAGATGTCCAGCCGCCGTCTTGTCCGACGACTATAGGGTCGTCCCCACGACCCCGGGACTAGATTGGCCCGCCACCGTCATGTCCAACGACTATAGGGTCGTCCCCACAACAACGGGCCAAAGTTGGCCAGCCGCCGACATGTCCGACGATTATTGGATCGTCCCCACGACCACGGGCCAAAGTTGGCCAGCCGCCGACATGTCCGACGACTATAGGGTCGTCCCCACGACCCCGGGACAAGGTTGGCCCGCCGCCGACTTGTCCGACGACTATAGGGTCGTACCCACGATCCCGGGACTAGGCTGACATCCCGCCACATGTCCGACGACTATAGGGTCGTCCCCACGACCCCGGGCCAAAGTTGGCAAGCCGCCGAAAAGTCCGACGACTGTAGGGTCGTCCCCACGACCCCGGGACTAGATTGGCCCGCCACCGTCAAGCCCGACGACTATAGGGTCGTCCCCAGGACCTCGGGACATGGTTGGCCCGCCGCCGACTTGTCCGACGACTATAGGGCCGTACCCACGACCCCGGGACTAGGCTGACAAGCCGCCAACATGTCCGACGACTATAGGGTCGTCCCCACGACCCCGGGCCAAAGTTGGCCAGCCGCCGAAATGTCCGACGACTATAGGGTCGTCCCTACGACCCCGGGACTAGATTGGCCAGCCGCCGACATGTCCGACGACTATAGGGTCGTCCCCACGACCCCGGGACAAGGTTGGCCCGCCGCAGACTTGTCCGACGACTATAGGGCCGTACCCACGACCCCGGGACTAAGCTGACAAGCCGCCAACATGTCCGACGACTATAGGGTCGTCCCCACGACCCCGGGACTAGGCTGACAACCCGCCAACATGTCCGACGACTATAGGGTCGTCCCCACGACCCCGGGCCAAAGATGTCCAGCCGCCGTCTTGTCCGACGACTATAGGGTCTTACCCACGACCCCGGGACTAGATTGGCCCGCCAACGTCATGTCCAACGACTATAGGGTCGTCCCCACAACCACGGGCCAAAGTTGGCCAGCCGCCGACATTTCCGACGACTATAGAGTCGTCCCCACGACACCGGGCCAAAGTTGGCCAGCCGCCGACATGTCCGACGACTATAGGGTCGTCCCCACGACCCCGGGACAAGGTTGGCCCGCCGCCGACTTGTCCGACGACTATAGGGTCGTACCCACGACCCCGGGACTAGGCTGACAACCCGCCAACATGTCCGACGACTATAGGGTCGTCCCCACGACCCCGGGCCAAAGATGTCCATCCGCCATCTTGTCCGACGACTATAGGGTCTTACCCACGACCCCGGGACTAGATTGGCCCGCCACCGTCATGTCCAACGACTATAGGGTCGTCCCCACAACCACGGGCCAAAGTTGGCCAGCCGCCGACATTTCCGACGACTATAGAGTCGTCCCCACGACCCCGGGCCAAAGTTGGCAAGCCGCCGAAATGTCCGACGACTGTAGGGTCGTCCCCACGACCCCGGGCCAAAGATGTCCAGCCGCCGTCTTGTCCGACGACTATAGGGACTTACCCACGACCCCGGGACTAGATTGGCCCGCCACCGTCATGTCCAACGACTATAGGGTCGTCCCCACAACCACGGGCCAAAGTTGGCCAGCCGCCGAGATGTCCGACGACTATAGGGTCGTCCCCACGACCCCGGGCCAAAGTTGGCAAGCCGCCGAAATGTCCGACGACTGTAGGGTCGTCCCCACGACCCCGGGCCAAAGATGTCCAGCCGCCGTCTTGTCCGACGACTATAGGGTCGTCCCCACGACCCCGGGACTAGATTGGCCCGCCACCGTCATGTCCAACGACTATAGGGTCGTCCCCACAACCACGGGCCAAAGTTGGCCAGCCGCCGACATGTCCGACGATTATTGGATCGTCCCCACGACCACGGGCCAAAGTTGGCCAGCCGCCGACATGTGCGACGACTATACGGTCGTCCCCACGACCCCGGGACTAGATTGGTCCGCCACCGTCATGTCCGACGACTATAGGGTCGTCCCCACGACCCCGGGCCAAAGATGTCCAGCCGCCGTCTTGTCCGACGACTATAGGGTCTTACCCACGACCCCGGGACTAGATTGGCCCGCCACCGTCATGTCCAACGACTATAGGGTCGTCCCCACAACCACGGGCCAAAGTTGGCCAGCCGCCGACATTTCCGACGACTATAGAGTCGTCCCCACGACCCCGGGCCAAAGTTGGCATGCCGCCGAAATGTCCGACGACTGTAGGGTCGTCCCCACGACCCCGGGCCAAAGATGTCCAGCCGCCGTCTTGTCCGACGACTATAGGGTCGTCCCCACGACCCCGGGACTAGATTGGCCCGCCACCGTCATGTCCAACGACTATAGGGTCGTCCCCACAACCACGGGCCAAAGTTGGCCAGCCGCCGACATGTCCGACGATTATTGGATCGTCCCCACGACCACGGGCCAAAGTTGGCCAGCCGCCGACATGTCCGACGACTATAGGGTCGTCCCCACGACCCCGGGACAAGGTTGGCCCGCCGCCGACTTGTCCGACGACTATAGGGTCGTACCCACGACCCCGGGACTAGGCTGACAACCCGCCAACATGTCCGACGACTATAGGGTCCTCCCCACGACCCCGGGCCAAAGTTGGCAAGCCGCCGAAAAGTCCGACGACTGTAGGGTCGTCCCCACAACCCCGGGACTAGATTGGCCCGCCACCGTCAAGTCCGACGACTATAGGGTCGTCCCCAGGACCTCGGGACAAGGTTGGCCCGCCGCCGACTTGTCCGACGACTATAGGGCCGTACCCACGACCCCGGGACTAGGCTGACAAGCCGCCAACATGTCCGACGAATATAGGGTCGTCCCCACGACCCCGGGCCAAAGTTGGCCAGCTGCCGAAATGTCCGACGACTATAGGGTCGTCCCTACGACCCCGGGACTAGATTGGCCAGCCGCCGACATGTCCGACGACTATAGGGTCGTCCCCACGACCCCGGGACAAGGTTGGCCCGCCGCCGACTTGTCCGACGACTATAGGGCCGTACCCACGACCCCGGGACTAAGCTGACAAGCCGCCAACATGTCCGACGACTATAGGGTCGTCCCCACGACCCCGGGCCAAAGTTGGCCAGCCGCCGAAATGTCCGACGACTATAGGGTCGTCCCCACGACCCCGGGACTAGATTGGCCCGCCACCGTCATATCCGACGACTATAGGGTCGTCCCCACGACCCCGGGCCAAAGTTGGCAAGCCGCCGAAATGTCCGACGACTGTAGGGTTGTACCCACGACCCCGGGACTAGGCTGACAAGCCGCCAACATGTCCGGCGACTATAGGGTCGTCCCCACGACCCCGGGCCAAAGATGGCACGCCGCCGAAATGTCCGACGACTGTAGGGTCGTCCCCACGACCCCGGGTCTAGGTTGGCCAGCCGCCGACATGTCCGACGACAATCGGATCGTCCCCACGCCCACGCGCCAAAGTTGGCCAGCCGCCGACATGTCCGACGACTATTGGATCGTCCCCACGACCACGGGCCAAAGTTGGCCAGCCGCCGACATGTCCGACGACTATAGGGTCGTCCCCACGACCCCGGGGCTAGATTGGCCCGCCACCGTCATGTCCGAAGACTATAGGGTCGTCCCCACGACCCCGGGACTAGGTTGGCCAGCCGCAGACATGTCCGACGACTATAGGGTCGTCCCGACGACCCCGGGCCAATGTTGGCCAATCGCCAACATGTCCGACGACTATAGGGTCGTCCCTACAACCCCGGGACTAGATTGGCCCGCCACCGTCATGTCCGACGACAATAGGGTCGTCCCCACGACCCCGGGACTAGATTGGCCCGCCACCGTCATGTCCAACGACTATAGGGTCGTCCCCACAACCACGGGCCAAAGTTGGCCAGCCGCCGACATGTCCGACGACTATAGGGTCGTCCCCACGAACCCGGGCCAAAGTTGGCAAGCCGCCGAAATGTCCAACGACTATAGGGTCGTCCCCACAACCACGGGCCAAAGTTGGCCAGCCGCCGACATGTCCGACGATTATTGGATCGTCCCCACGACCACGCGCCAAAGTTGGCCAGCCGCCGACTTGTCCGACGACTATAGGGTCGTACCCACGACCCCGGGACTAGGCTGACAAGCCGCCAACATGTCCGACGACTATAGGGTCGTCCCCACGACCCCGGGCCAAAGATGTTCAGCCGCCGTCTTGTCCGACGACTATAGGGTCGTCCCCACGACCCCGGGACTAGATTGGCCCGCCACCGTCATGTCCAACGACTATAGGGTCGTCCCCACAACCACGGGCCAAAGTTGGCCAGCCGCCGACATGTCCAACGACTATAGGGGCGTCCCCACGACCACGGGACTAGGTTGGCCCGCCGCAGACTTCTCCGACGACTATAGGGTCGTCCCCACGACCCCCGGACTAGGTTGGCTCGCCGCCGACTTGCCCGACGAGTATAGGGTCCTCCCCACGACCACGGGCCAAAGTTGGCCAGCCGCCGACAGGTCCGACGACTATAGGGTCGTCCCCACGACCCGGGACTAGACTGGCCCACCACCGTCATGTCCGACGACTATACGGTGGTCCCCACGACCCCGGGACTAGGATGCCCCGCCGCCGACTTGTCCGACGACTATAGGGTCGTCCCCACGACCCCGGGAGTAGGTTGGCTCGCCACCGTCATGTCTGACGACTATAGGGTCGTCCCCACGACCACGGGCCAAAGTTGGCCAGCCGCCGACTTGTCCGACGACTATAGGGTCGTCCCCATGACCCGGGACTAGACTGGCCCGCCACCGTCATGTCCGACGACTATAGGCTCGTCCCCACGACCACGGGCCAAAGTTGGCCAGCCGCCGACATGTCCGACGACTATAGAGTCGTCCCCACGACACCGGGCCAAAGTTGGCCAGCCGCCGACATGTCCGACGACTATAGGGTCGTCCCCACGAACCCGGGACAAGGTTGGCCCGCCGCCGACTTGTCCGACGACTATAGGGCCGTACCCACGACCCCGGGACTAGGCTGACAAGCCGCCAACATGTCCGACGACTATAGGGTCGTCCCCACGACCCCGGGCCAAAGTTGGCCAGCCGCCGAAATGTCCGACGACTATAGGGTCGTCCCCACGACCCCGGGACTAGATTGGCCCGCCACCGTCATGTCCGACGACTATAGGGTCGTCCCCACGACCCCGGGCCAAAGTTGGCAAGCCGCCGAAATGTCCGACGACTGTAGGGTCGAACCCACGACCCCGGGACTAGGCTGACAAGCCGCCAACATGTCCGACGACTATAGGGTCGTCCCCACGACCCCGGGCCAAAGTTGACCAGCCGCCGAAATGTGCGACGACTATAGGGTCGTCCCCACGACCCCGGGACTAGATTGGCACGCCACCGTCATGTCCGACGACTATAGGGTCGTCCCCACGACCCCGGGCCAAAGTTGGCAAACCGCCGAAATGTCCGACGACAGTAGGGTCGTACCCACGACCCCGGGACTAGGCTGACAAGCCGCCAACATGTCCGACGACTATAGGGTCGTCCCCACGACCCCGGGCCAAAGTTGGCAAGCCGCCGAAATGTCCGACGACTGTAGGGTCGTACCCACGACCCCGGGACTAGGCTGACAAGCCGCCAACATGTCCGACGAGTATAGGGTCGCCCCCACGACCCCGGGCCAAAGTTGGCCAGACGCCGACATGTCCGACGACTATAGGGTCGTCCCCACGACCTCGGGTCTAGATTGGCCCGCTACCGTCATGTCCGAAGACTATAGGGTCGTCCCCACGAACCCGGGCCAAAGTTGGCAAGCCGCCGAAATGTCCGACGACTATAGGGTCGTCCCCACGACCCCGGGACTAGGATGGCCAGCCGCCGACATGTCCGACGACTATAGGGTCGTCCCGACGACCCCGGGCCAATGTTGGCCAATCGCCAACATGTCCGACGAATATAGGGTCGTCACCACGACCACGGGCCAAAGTTGGCCAGCCGCCGACATGTCCGACGACAATCGGATCGTCCCCACGACCACGCGCCAAAGTTGGCCAGCCGCCGACATGTCCGACGACTATAGGGTCGTCCCCACGACCCCGGGCCAATGTTGGCCAATCGCCGACATGTCCAACGACTATAGGGTCGTCGCTACGACCCCGGGACTAGATTAGCCCGCCACCGTCATGTCCAACGACTATAGGGTCGTCCCCACGACCACGGGCCAAAGTTGGCATGCCGCCGAAATGTCCGACGACTATAGGGTCGTCCCCACGACCCCGGGCCAAAGTTGGCAAGCCGCCGAAATGTCCGACGACTATAGGGTCGTCCCCACGACCCCGGGCCAAAGTTGGCAAGCCGCCGAAATGTCCGACGACTGTAGGGTCGTCCCCACGACCCCGAGACTAGATTGGCCCGCCACCGTCAAGTCCGACGACTATAGGGTCGTCCCCAGGACCTTGGGACTAGATTGGCCCGCCACCGTCAAGTCCGACGAATATAGGGTCGTCCCCACGACCCCGGGCCAAAGTTGGCAAGCCGCCGAAATGTCCGACGACTGTATGGTCGTCCCCACGACCCCGGGACTAGATTGGTCCGCCACCGTCATGTCCGACGACTATAGGGTCGTCCCCACGACCCCGGGCCAAAGTTGGCCAGCCGCCGACATGTCCGACGACTATAGGGTCGTCCCCACGACCCCGAGGTTAGATTGGCCCGCCACCGTCATGTCCGACGACAATAGGGTCGTCTCCACGACCCCGGGTCCAGGTTGGCCAGCCGCCGACATTTCCGACGACTATAGAGTCGTCCCCATGACACCGGGCCAAAGTTGGCCAGCCGCCGACATGTCCGACGACTATAGGGTCGTCCCCACGACCCCGGGACTAGATTGGCCCGCCACCGTCATGTCCGACGATTATAGGGTCGTCCCCACGACCCCGGGACAAGCTTGGCCCGCCGCCGGCTTGTTCGACGACTATAGGGTCGTCCCCACGACCCCGGGACTAGATTGGCCCGCCACCGTCATGTCCGACGACTATTGGATCGTCCCCACGACCACGGGCCAAAGTTGGCCAGCCGCCGACATGTCCGACTATAGGGTCGTCCCCACGACCCCGGGACTAGATTGGTCCGCCACCGTCTTGTCCGACGACTATAGGGTCGTCCCCACGACTATAGGGTCGTCCCCACGACCCCGGGCCAAAGTTGACCAGCCGCCGACATGTCCGACGACTATAGGGTCTTCCCCACAACCCCGGGACTAGATTGGCCCGCCACCGTCAAGTCCGACGACTATAGGGTCGTCCCCACGACCCCGGGCCAAAGTTGGCAAGCCGCCGAAATGTCCGACGACTGTAGGGTCGTCCCCACGACCCCCGGACTAGATTGGCCCGCCACCGTCATGTCCAACGACTATCGGATCGTCCCCACGACCACGGGCCAAAGTTGGCCAGCCGCCGACATGTCCGATGACTGTAGGGTCGTCCCCACAACCCCGGGACTAGATTGGCCCGCCACCGTCAAGTCCGACGACTATAGGGTCGTCCCCACGACCCCGGGCCAAAGTTGGCAAGCCGCCAAAATGTCCGACGACTGTAGGGTCGTCCCCACAACCCCGGGACTAGATTGGCCCGCCACCGTCAAGTCCGACGACTATAGGGTCGTCCCCACGACCCCGGGCCAAAGTTGGCAAGCCGCCGAAATGTCCGACGACTGTAGGGTCGTCCCCACGACCCCCGGACTAGATTGGCCCGCCACCGACAATTCCGACGACTATAGGGTCGTCCCCACGACCCCGGGACTAGATTAGCCCGCCACCGTCATGTCACACGACTATAGGGTCGTCCCCACGACCCCGGGCCAAAGATGTCCAGCCGCCGTCTTGTCCGACGACTATAGGGACTTACCCACGACCCCGGGACTAGATTGGCCCGCCACCGTCATGTCCAACGACTATAGGGTCGTCCCCACAACCACGGGCCAAAGTTGGCCAGCCGCCGACATTTCCGACGACTATAGAGTCGTCCCCACGACCCCGGGCCAAAGTTGGCAAGCCGCCGAAATGTCCGACGACTGTAGGGTCGTCCCCACGACCCCGGGCCAAAGATGTCCAGCCGCCGTCTTGTCCGACGACTATAGGGTCGTCCCCACGACCCCGGGACTAGATTGGCCCGCCACCGTCATGTCCAACGACTATAGGGTCGTCCCCACAACAACGGGCCAAAGTTGGCCAGCCGCCGACATGTCCGACGATTATTGGATCGTCCCCACGACCACGGGCCAAAGTTGGCCAGCCGCCGACATGTCCGACGACTATAGGGTCGTCCCCACGACCCCGGGACAAGGTTGGCCCGCCGCCGACTTGTCCGACGACTATAGGGTCGTACCCACGATCCCGGGACTAGGCTGACATCCCGCCACATGTCCGACGACTATAGGGTCGTCCCCACGACCCCGGGCCAAAGTTGGCAAGCCGCCGAAAAGTCCGACGACTGTAGGGTCGTCCCCACGACCCCGGGACTAGATTGGCCCGCCACCGTCAAGCCCGACGACTATAGGGTCGTCCCCAGGACCTCGGGACATGGTTGGCCCGCCGCCGACTTGTCCGACGACTATAGGGCCGTACCCACGACCCCGGGACTAAGCTGACAAGCCGCCAACATGTCCGACGACTATAGGGTCGTCCCCACGACCCCGGGCCAAAGTTGGCCAGCCGCCGAAATGTCCGACGACTATAGGGTCGTCCCTACGACCCCGGGACTAGATTGGCCAGCCGCCGACATGTCCGACGACTATAGGGTCGTCCCCACGACCCCGGGACAAGGTTGGCCCGCCGCAGACTTGTCCGACGACTATAGGGCCGTACCCACGACCCCGGGACTAAGCTGACAAGCCGCCAACATGTCCGACGACTATAGGGTCGTCCCCACGACCCCGGGACTAGGCTGACAACCCGCCAACATGTCCGACGACTATAGGGTCGTCCCCACGACCCCGGGCCAAAGATGTCCAGCCGCCGTCTTGTCCGACGACTATAGGGTCTTACCCACGACCCCGGGACTAGATTGGCCCGCCAACGTCATGTCCAACGACTATAGGGTCGTCCCCACAACCACGGGCCAAAGTTGGCCAGCCGCCGACATTTCCGACGACTATAGAGTCGTCCCCACGACACCGGGCCAAAGTTGGCCAGCCGCCGACATGTCCGACGACTATAGGGTCGTCCCCACGACCCCGGGACAAGGTTGGCCCGCCGCCGACTTGTCCGACGACTATAGGGTCGTACCCACGACCCCGGGACTAGGCTGACAACCCGCCAACATGTCCGACGACTATAGGGTCGTCCCCACGACCCCGGGCCAAAGATGTCCATCCGCCATCTTGTCCGACGACTATAGGGTCTTACCCACGACCCCGGGACTAGATTGGCCCGCCACCGTCATGTCCAACGACTATAGGGTCGTCCCCACAACCACGGGCCAAAGTTGGCCAGCCGCCGACATTTCCGACGACTATAGAGTCGTCCCCACGACCCCGGGCCAAAGTTGGCAAGCCGCCGAAATGTCCGACGACTGTAGGGTCGTCCCCACGACCCCGGGCCAAAGATGTCCAGCCGCCGTCTTGTCCGACGACTATAGGGACTTACCCACGACCCCGGGACTAGATTGGCCCGCCACCGTCATGTCCAACGACTATAGGGTCGTCCCCACAACCACGGGCCAAAGTTGGCCAGCCGCCGAGATGTCCGACGACTATAGGGTCGTCCCCACGACCCCGGGCCAAAGTTGGCAAGCCGCCGAAATGTCCGACGACTGTAGGGTCGTCCCCACGACCCCGGGCCAAAGATGTCCAGCCGCCGTCTTGTCCGACGACTATAGGGTCGTCCCCACGACCCCGGGACTAGATTGGCCCGCCACCGTCATGTCCAACGACTATAGGGTCGTCCCCACAACCACGGGCCAAAGTTGGCCAGCCGCCGACATGTCCGACGATTATTGGATCGTCCCCACGACCACGGGCCAAAGTTGGCCAGCCGCCGACATGTGCGACGACTATACGGTCGTCCCCACGACCCCGGGACTAGATTGGTCCGCCACCGTCATGTCCGACGACTATAGGGTCGTCCCCACGACCCCGGGCCAAAGATGTCCAGCCGCCGTCTTGTCCGACGACTATAGGGTCTTACCCACGACCCCGGGACTAGATTGGCCCGCCACCGTCATGTCCAACGACTATAGGGTCGTCCCCACAACCACGGGCCAAAGTTGGCCAGCCGCCGACATTTCCGACGACTATAGAGTCGTCCCCACGACCCCGGGCCAAAGTTGGCATGCCGCCGAAATGTCCGACGACTGTAGGGTCGTCCCCACGACCCCGGGCCAAAGATGTCCAGCCGCCGTCTTGTCCGACGACTATAGGGTCGTCCCCACGACCCCGGGACTAGATTGGCCCGCCACCGTCATGTCCAACGACTATAGGGTCGTCCCCACAACCACGGGCCAAAGTTGGCCAGCCGCCGACATGTCCGACGATTATTGGATCGTCCCCACGACCACGGGCCAAAGTTGGCCAGCCGCCGACATGTCCGACGACTATAGGGTCGTCCCCACGACCCCGGGACAAGGTTGGCCCGCCGCCGACTTGTCCGACGACTATAGGGTCGTACCCACGACCCCGGGACTAGGCTGACAACCCGCCAACATGTCCGACGACTATAGGGTCGTCCCCACGACCCCGGGCCAAAGTTGGCAAGCCGCCGAAAAGTCCGACGACTGTAGGGTCGTCCCCACAACCCCGGGACTAGATTGGCCCGCCACCGTCAAGTCCGACGACTATAGGGTCGTCCCCAGGACCTCGGGACAAGGTTGGCCCGCCGCCGACTTGTCCGACGACTATAGGGCCGTACCCACGACCCCGGGACTAGGCTGACAAGCCGCCAACATGTCCGACGACTATAGGGTCGTCCCCACGACCCCGGGCCAAAGTTGGCCAGCTGCCGAAATGTCCGACGACTATAGGGTCGTCCCTACGACCCCGGGACTAGATTGGCCAGCCGCCGACATGTCCGACGACTATAGGGTCGTCCCCACGACCCCGGGACAAGGTTGGCCCGCCGCCGACTTGTCCGACGACTATAGGGCCGTACCCACGACCCCGGGACTAAGCTGACAAGCCGCCAACATGTCCGACGACTATAGGGTCGTCCCCACGACCCCGGGCCAAAGTTGGCCAGCCGCCGAAATGTCCGACGACTATAGGGTCGTCCCCACGACCCCGGGACTAGATTGGCCCGCCACCGTCATATCCGACGACTATAGGGTCGTCCCCACGACCCCGGGCCAAAGTTGGCAAGCCGCCGAAATGTCCGACGACTGTAGGGTTGTACCCACGACCCCGGGACTAGGCTGACAAGCCGCCAACATGTCCGGCGACTATAGGGTCGTCCCCACGACCCCGGGCCAAAGATGGCACGCCGCCGAAATGTCCGACGACTGTAGGGTCGTCCCCACGACCCCGGGTCTAGGTTGGCCAGCCGCCGACATGTCCGACGACAATCGGATCGTCCCCACGCCCACGCGCCAAAGTTGGCCAGCCGCCGACATGTCCGACGACTATTGGATCGTCCCCACGACCACGGGCCAAAGTTGGCCAGCCGCCGACATGTCCGACGACTATAGGGTCGTCCCCACGACCCCGGGGCTAGATTGGCCCGCCACCGTCATGTCCGAAGACTATAGGGTCGTCCCCACGACACCGGGACTAGGTTGGCCAGCCGCAGACATGTCCGACGACTATAGGGTCGTCCCGACGACCCCGGGCCAATGTTGGCCAATCGCCAACATGTCCGACGACTATAGGGTCGTCCCTACAACCCCGGGACTAGATTGGCCCGCCACCGTCATGTCCGACGACAATAGGGTCGTCCCCACGACCCCGGGTCCAGGTTGGCCAGCCGCCGACATTTCCGACGACTATAGAGTCGTCCCCACGACACCGGTCCAAAGTTGGCCAGCCGCCGACATGTCCGACGACTATAGGGTCGTCCCCACGACCCCGGGACTAGATTGGCCCGCCACCGTCATGTCCAACGACTATAGGGTCGTCCCCACAACCACGGGCCAAAGTTGGCCAGCCGCCGACATGTCCGACGACTATAGGGTCGTCCCCACGACCCCGGGGCTAGATTGGCCCGCCACCGTCATGTCCGAAGACTATAGGGTCGTCCCCACGACCCCGGGACTAGGTTGGCCAGCCGCAGACATGTCCGACGACTATAGGGTCGTCCCGACGACCCCGGGCCAATGTTGGCCAATCGCCAACATGTCCGACGACTATAGGGTCGTCCCTACAACCCCGGGACTAGATTGGCCCGCCACCGTCATGTCCGACGACAATAGGGTCGTCCCCACGACCCCGGGACTAGATTGGCCCGCCACCGTCATGTCCAACGACTATAGGGTCGTCCCCACAACCACGGGCCAAAGTTGGCCAGCCGCCGACATGTCCGACGACTATAGGGTCGTCCCCACGAACCCGGGCCAAAGTTGGCAAGCCGCCGAAATGTCCAACGACTATAGGGTCGTCCCCACAACCACGGGCCAAAGTTGGCCAGCCGCCGACATGTCCGACGATTATTGGATCGTCCCCACGACCACGCGCCAAAGTTGGCCAGCCGCCGACTTGTCCGACGACTATAGGGTCGTACCCACGACCCCGGGACTAGGCTGACAAGCCGCCAACATGTCCGACGACTATAGGGTCGTCCCCACGACCCCGGGCCAAAGATGTTCAGCCGCCGTCTTGTCCGACGACTATAGGGTCGTCCCCACGACCCCGGGACTAGATTGGCCCGCCACCGTCATGTCCAACGACTATAGGGTCGTCCCCACAACCACGGGCCAAAGTTGGCCAGCCGCCGACATGTCCAACGACTATAGGGGCGTCCCCACGACCACGGGACTAGGTTGGCCCGCCGCAGACTTCTCCGACGACTATAGGGTCGTCCCCACGACCCCCGGACTAGGTTGGCTCGCCGCCGACTTGCCCGACGAGTATAGGGTCCTCCCCACGACCACGGGCCAAAGTTGGCCAGCCGCCGACAGGTCCGACGACTATAGGGTCGTCCCCACGACCCGGGACTAGACTGGCCCACCACCGTCATGTCCGACGACTATACGGTGGTCCCCACGACCCCGGGACTAGGTTGCCCCGCCGCCGACTTGTCCGACAACTATAGGGTCGTCCCCACGACCCCGGGAGTAGGTTGGCTCGCCACCGTCATGTCTGACGACTATAGGGTCGTCCCCACGACCACGGGCCAAAGTTGGCCAGCCGCCGACTTGTCCGACGACTATAGGGTCGTCCCCATGACCCGGGACTAGACTGGCCCGCCACCGTCATGTCCGACGACTATAGGCTCGTCCCCACGACCACGGGCCAAAGTTGGCCAGCCGCCGACATGTCCGACGACTATAGAGTCGTCCCCACGACACCGGGCCAAAGTTGGCCAGCCGCCGACATGTCCGACGACTATAGGGTCGTCCCCACGAACCCGGGACAAGGTTGGCCCGCCGCCGACTTGTCCGACGACTATAGGGCCGTACCCACGACCCCGGGACTAGGCTGACAAGCCGCCAACATGTCCGACGACTATAGGGTCGTCCCCACGACCCCGGGCCAAAGTTGGCCAGCCGCCGAAATGTCCGACGACTATAGGGTCGTCCCCACGACCCCGGGACTAGATTGGCCCGCCACCGTCATGTCCGACGACTATAGGGTCGTCCCCACGACCCCGGGCCAAAGTTGGCAAGTCGCCGAAATGTCCGACGACTGTAGGGTCGAACCCACGACCCCGGGACTAGGCTGACAAGCCGCCAACATGTCCGACGACTATAGGGTCGTCCCCACGACCCCGGGCCAAAGTTGACCAGCCGCCGAAATGTGCGACGACTATAGGGTCGTCCCCACGACCCCGGGACTAGATTGGCACGCCACCGTCATGTCCGACGACTATAGGGTCGTCCCCACGACCCCGGGCCAAAGTTGGCAAACCGCCGAAATGTCCGACGACAGTAGGGTCGTACCCACGACCCCGGGACTAGGCTGACAAGCCGCCAACATGTCCGACGACTATAGGGTCGTCCCCACGACCCCGGGCCAAAGTTGGCAAGCCGCCGAAATGTCCGACGACTGTAGGGTCGTACCCACGACCCCGGGACTAGGCTGACAAGCCGCCAACATGTCCGACGAGTATAGGGTCGCCCCCACGACCCCGGGCCAAAGTTGGCCAGCCGCCGACATGTCCGACGACTATAGGGTCGTCCCCACGACCTCGGGTCTAGATTGGCCCGCTACCGTCATGTCCGAAGACTATAGGGTCGTCCCCACGAACCCGGGCCAAAGTTGGCAAGCCGCCGAAATGTCCGACGACTATAGGGTCGTCCCCACGACCCCGGGACTAGGATGGCCAGCCGCCGACATGTCCGACGAATATAGGGTCGTCCCGACGACCCCGGGCCAATGTTGGCCAATCGCCAACATGTCCGACGAATATAGGGTCGTCCCTACGACCCCGGGACTAGATTGGCCCGCCACCGTCATGTCCAACGATTATAGGGTCGTCCCCACGACCCCGGGTCTAGGTTGGCCAGCCGCCGACATGTCCGACGACTATAGAGTCGTCCCCACGACACCGGGCCAAAGTTGGACAGCCGCCGACATGTCCGACTACTATAGGGTCGTCCCCACGACCTCGGGTCTAGATTGGCCCGCTACCGTCATGTCCGAAGACTATAGGGTCGTCCCCACGACCACGGGACTAGATTGGCCCGCCACCGCCATGTCCGACGACAATAGGGTCGTCCCCACGACCCCGGGTCTAGGTTGGCCAGCCGCCGACATGTCCGACGACAATCGGATCGTCCCCACGACCACGCGCCAAAGATGGCCAGCCGCCGACATGTCCGACGACTATTGGATCGTCACCACGACCACGGGCCAAAGTTGGCCAGCCGCCGACATGTCCGACGACAATCGGATCGTCCCCACGACCACGCGCCAAAGTTGGCCAGCCGCCGACATGTCCGACGACTATAGGGTCGTCCCCACGACCCCGGGCCAATGTTGGCCAATCGCCGACATGTCCAACGACTATAGGGTCGTCGCTACGACCCCGGGACTAGATTAGCCCGCCACCGTCATGTCCAACGACTATAGGGTCGTCCCCACGACCACGGGCCAAAGTTGGCATGCCGCCGAAATGTCCGACGACTATAGGGTCGTCCCCACGACCCCGGGCCAAAGTTGGCAAGCCGCCGAAATGTCCGACGACTATAGGGTCGTCCCCACGACCCCGGGCCAAAGTTGGCAAGCCGCCGAAATGTCCGACGACTGTAGGGTCGTCCCCACGACCCCGAGACTAGATTGGCCCGCCACCGTCAAGTCCGACGACTATAGGGTCGTCCCCAGGACCTTGGGACTAGATTGGCCCGCCACCGTCAAGTCCGACGAATATAGGGTCGTCCCCACGACCCCGGGCCAAAGTTGGCAAGCCGCCGAAATGTCCGACGACTGTATGGTCGTCCCCACGACCCCGGGACTAGATTGGTCCGCCACCGTCATGTCCGACGACTATAGGGTCGTCCCCACGACCCCGGGCCAAAGTTGGCCAGCCGCCGACATGTCCGACGACTATAGGGTCGTCCCCACGACCCCGAGGTTAGATTGGCCCGCCACCGTCATGTCCGACGACAATAGGGTCGTCTCCACGACCCCGGGTCCAGGTTGGCCAGCCGCCGACATGTCCGACGACTATAGAGTCGTCCCCACGACACCGGGCCAAAGTTGGACAGCCGCCGACATGTCCGACTACTATAGGGTCGTCCCCACGACCTCGGGTCTAGATTGGCCCGCTACCGTCATGTCCGAAGACTATAGGGTCGTCCCCACGACCACGGGACTAGATTGGCCCGCCACCGCCATGTCCGACGACAATAGGGTCGTCCCCACGACCCCGGGTCTAGGTTGGCCAGCCGCCGACATGTCCGACGACTATAGGGTCGTCCCCACGACCCCGGGCCAATGTTGGCCAATCGCCGACATGTCCAACGACTATAGGGTCGTCGCTACGACCCCGGGACTAGATTAGCCCGCCACCGTCATGTCCAACGACTATAGGGTCGTCCCCACGACCACGGGCCAAAGTTGGCATGCCGCCGAAATGTCCGACGACTATAGGGTCGTCCCCACGACCCCGGGCCAAAGTTGGCAAGCCGCCGAAATGTCCGACGACTATAGGGTCGTCCCCACGACCCCGGGCCAAAGTTGGCAAGCCGCCGAAATGTCCGACGACTGTAGGGTCGTCCCCACGACCCCGAGACTAGATTGGCCCGCCACCGTCAAGTCCGACGACTATAGGGTCGTCCCCAGGACCTTGGGACTAGATTGGCCCGCCACCGTCAAGTCCGACGAATATAGGGTCGTCCCCACGACCCCGGGCCAAAGTTGGCAAGCCGCCGAAATGTCCGACGACTGTATGGTCGTCCCCACGACCCCGGGACTAGATTGGTCCGCCACCGTCATGTCCGACGACTATAGGGTCGTCCCCACGACCCCGGGCCAAAGTTGGCCAGCCGCCGACATGTCCGACGACTATAGGGTCGTCCCCACGACCCCGAGGTTAGATTGGCCCGCCACCGTCATGTCCGACGACAATAGGGTCGTCTCCACGACCCCGGGTCCAGGTTGGCCAGCCGCCGACATTTCCGACGACTATAGAGTCGTCCCCATGACACCGGGCCAAAGTTGGCCAGCCGCCGACATGTCCGACGACTATAGGGTCGTCCCCACGACCCCGGGACTAGATTGGCCCGCCACCGTCATGTCCGACGATTATAGGGTCGTCCCCACGACCCCGGGACAAGCTTGGCCAGCCGCCGGCTTGTTCGACGACTATAGGGTCGTCCCCACGACCCCGGGACTAGATTGGCCCGCCACCGTCATGTCCGACGACTATTGGATCGTCCCCACGACCGCGGGCCAAAGTTGGCCAGCCGCCGACATGTCCGACTATAGGGTCGTCCCCACGACCCCGGGACTAGATTGGTCCGCCACCGTCTTGTCCGACGACTATAGGGTCGTCCCCACGACTATAGGGTCGTCCCCACGACCCCGGGCCAAAGTTGACCAGCCGCCGACATGTCCGACGACTATAGGGTCGTCCCCACGACCCCGAGACTAGATTGGCCCGCCACCGTCATGTCCGACGACAATAGGGTCGTCCCCACGACCCCGGGTCCAGGTTGGCCAGCCGCCGACATTTCCGACGACTATAGAGTCGTCCCCACGACACCGGGCCAAAGTTGGCAAGCCGCCGAAATGTCCGACGACTATAGGGTCGCTCCTACGACCCCGGGACTAGATTGGCCCGCCACCGTCATGTCCAACGACTATAGGGTCGTCCCCACAACCCCGGGACTAGGTTGACAAGCCGCCAACATGTCCGACGACTATAGGGTCGTCCCCACGACCCCGGGCCAAAGGTGGCATGCCGCCGAAATGTCCGACGACTATAGGGTCGTCCCCACGACCACGGGCCAAAGCTGGCAAGCCGCCGAAATGTCCGACGACTGTAGGGTCGTCCCCACGACCCCGGGACTAGACTGGCCCGCCACCGTGAAGTCCGACGACTATAGGGTCGTCCCCACGACCTCGGGACTAGGTTGGCCAGCCGCCGACATGTCCGACGACTATAGGGTCGTCCCCACGACCTTCGGGCCAAAGTTGGCCAGCCGCCGACATGTCCGACGACTATAGGGTCGTTCCTACGACCCCGGGACTAGATTGGCCCGCCACCGTCATGTCCAACGACTATAGGGTCGTCCCCACGACCATGGGCCAAAGTTGGCCAGCCGCCGTAATGTTCAACGACTATTGGGTCGTCCCCACGATCCCGGGACTAGATTGGCCCGCCACCGTCAAGTCCGACGACTATATTGTCGTCCCCACGACCCCGGGCAAATTTGGCAAGCCGCCGACATGACCGACGACTGTAGGGTCGTCCCCACGACCCCGGGACTAGATTGGCCCGCCACCGTCATGTCCAACGACTATAGGGTCGTCCCCACGACCATGGGCCAAAGTTGGCCAGCCGCCGTAATGTCCAACGACTATTGGGTCGTCCCCTCGACCACTGGCCAAAGTTGGCCAGCCGCCGACATGCCCGACGACTGTAGGGTCGTCCCCACGACCCCGGGACTAGACTGGCCCGCCACCGTGAAGTCCGACGACTATAGGGTCGTCCCCACGACCTCGGGACTAGGTTGGCCAGCCGCCGACATGTCCGACGACTATAGGGTCGTCCCCACGACCTTCGGGCCAAAGTTGGCCAGCCGCCGACATGTCCGACGACTATAGGGTCGTTCCTACGACCCCGGGACTAGATTGGCCCGCCACCGTCATGTCCAACGACTATAGGGTCGTCCCCACGACCATGGGCCAAAGTTGGCCAGCCGCCGTAATGTTCAACGACTATTGGGTCGTCCCCACGACCCCGGGACTAGATTGGTCCGCCACCGTCATGTTCGACGACTATATGGTCGTCCCCACGACCCCGGGCCAAAGTTGGCAAGGCGCCGAAATGTCCGACGACTATAGGGTCGTCCCTACGACCCCGGGACTAGATTGGCCCGCCACCGTCATGTCCAACGACTATAGGGTCGTCCCCATGACACCGGGCCAAAGTTGGCATGCCGCCGAAATGTCCGACGACTATAGGGTCGTCCCCACGACCCCGGGCCAAAGTTGGCAAGCCGCCGAAATGTCCGACGACTATAGGGTCGTCCCCAGGACCGCGAGCCAAGAATATCCAGCCGCCGTCTTGTCCGACGACTATAGGGTCGTCCCCACGACCCCGGGACTAGATTGGCCCGCCACCGTCATGTCCGACGACTATAGGGTCGTCCCCACGACCCCGGGACAAGGTTGGCCCGCCGCCGACTTGTCCGACGACTATAGGGTCGTACCCACGACCCCGGGACTAGGCAGACAAGCCGCCAACATGTCCGACGACTATAGGGTCGTCCCGACGACCCCGGGCCAATGTTGGCCAATCACCAACATGTCCGACGACTATAGGGTCGTCCCTACGACCCCGGCACTAGATTGGCCGGCCACCGTCATGTCCAACGACTATAGGGTCGTCCCCACGACCCCGGGACTAGGTTGACAAGCCGCCAACATATCCGACGACTATACGGTCGTCCCCACGACCTCGGGACTAGGTCGGCCAGCCGCCGACATATCCGACGACTATAGGGTCGTCCCTACGACCCCGGGCCAAAGTTGGCAAGCCGCCGAAATGTCCGACGACTATAGGGTCGTCCCCACAACCCCGAGACTAGATTGGCCCGCCACCGTCAAGTCCGACGAGTATAGGATCGTCTCCACGTCCACGGGCCAAAGTTGGCCAGCCGCCGACATGTCCGTCGACTATAGGGTCGTCCCCACGACCCCGGGCCAAAGTTGGCAAGCCGCCGAAATGTCCGACGACTATAGGGTCGTCCCCACGACCGCGGGCCAAAGATGTCCAGCCGCCGTCTTGTCCGACGACTATAGGGTCGCACCCACGACCCCGGGACTAGATTGGCCCGCCACCGTCATGTCCAACGACTATAGGGTAGTCCCCACGACCCCGGGACTAGATTGGCCCGCCACCGTCATGTCCAACGACTATCGAATCGTCCCCACAACCCCGGGCCAATGTTGGCCAATCGCCGACATGTCCGACGACCATAGGGTCGTACCTACGACCCCGGGACTAGATCGGCCCGCCACCGTCATGTCCGACGACAATAGGGGCGTCCCCACGACCCTGGGTCTAGGTTGGCCAGCCGCCGACATGTCCGACGACTAAACAGTCGTCCCAACGACCACGGGCAAAAGTTGGCCAGCCGCCGACATGTCCGACGACTATAGGGTCGTCCCCACGACCCCGGGACTAGATTGGCCCGCCGCCGACTTGTCCGACGACTATAGGGTCGTCCCCACGACCCCGGGACTAGATTGGCCCGCCACCGTCTTGTCCGACGACTATAGGGTCGTCCCCACGACCCCGGGACTAGATTGGCCCGCCGCCGACATGTCCGACGACTATAGGGTCGTCCCCACGACCCCGGGACTAGATTGGCCAGCCGCCGACATGTCCGACGACTAAACAGTCGTCCCAACGACCACGGGCAAAAGTTGGCCAGCCGCCGACATGTCCGACGACTATAGGGTCGTCCCCACGACACCGGGTCCAGGTTGGCCAGCCGCCGACATTTCCGACGACTATAGGGTCGTCCCCACGACCCGGGACTAGACTGGCCCGCCACCGTCATGTCCGACGACTATAGGGTCGTCCCCACGACCCCCGGACTAGGATGGCCGGCCGCCGACTTGTCCGACGACTGTAGGGTCGTCCCCACGACCCCGGGACTAGATTGGCCCGCCACCGTCATTTCCGACGACTATAGGGTCGTCCCCACGACCACGGGCCAAAGTTGGCCAGCCGCCGACTTGCCCGACGACTATAGGGTCGTCCCCATGACCCGGGACTAGACTGGCCCGCCACCGTCATGTCCGACCCACTATAGGGTCGTCCCCACGACCCCCGGACTTGGTTGGTATGCCGCCGACTTGTCCGACGAGTATAGGGTCCTCCCCACGACCACGGGCCAAAGTTGGCTGGCCGCCGACATGTCCGACGACTATAGGGTCGTCCCCACGACCCGGGACTAGACTGGCCCGCCACCGACATGTCCGACGACTATAGAGTCGTCCCCACGACCCCGGGTCAATGTTGGCTCGCCGCCGACATGTCCGACGACTATAGGGTCGTCACCACGACCCCCGGGCCAAAGTTGGACAGCCACCGACATTTCCGACGACTATAGGGTCGTCCCCACCACCACGGTCCAAAGTTGGCCAGCCGCCGACATGTCCGACGACTATAGGGTCGTCCCCACGACCCGGGACTAGACTGGCCCGCCACCGTCATGTCCGAAGACTATAGGGTCGTCCCCACGACCCCCGGACTAGGTTGGCCGGCCGCCGACTTGTCCGACGACTATAGGGTCGTCCCCACGACCCCCCGACTAGGTGGGCTCGCCGCCGACTTGTCCGACGACTATAGGGTCGTCCCCACGACTCCGGGACTAGGTTGGCTCGCCACCGTCATGTCTGACGACTATAGGGTCGTCCCCACGACCACGGGCCAAAGTTGGCCAGCCGCCGACATGTCCGACGACTATAGGGTCGTCCCCACGACCACGGGCCAAAGTTGGCCAGCCGCCGACATGTCCGACGACTATAGGGTCGTCCCCACGACCCGGGACTAGACTGGCCCGCCACCGTCATGTCCGACGACTATAGGGTCGTCCCCACGACCCCCGGACTAGGTTGGCCGGCCGCCGACTTGTCCGACGACTATAGGGTCGTCCCCACGACCCCCCGACTAGGTGGGCTCGCCGCCGACTTGTCCGACGACTATAGGGTCATCCCCACGACCCCGGGACTAGGTTGGCCCGCCGCCGACTTGTCCGACGACTATAGGGTCGTCCTCACGACCCCGGGACTAGATTGGCCCGCCACCGTCAAGTCCGACAACTATAGGGTCGTCCCCACGACCCCGGGCCAAAGTTGGACAGCCGCCGACTTGTCCGACGACTATAGGGTCGTCCCCACGACCACGGGCCAAAGTTGGCCAGCCGCCGGCTTGTCCGACGAATATAGGGTCGTCCCCACGACCCCGGGACTAGGTTCGCCCGCCGCCGACTTGTCCGACGACTATAGGGTCGTCCCCACGACCACGGGCCAAAGTTGGCCTGCCGCCGACATATCCGACGACTATAGGGTCGTCCCCAGGACCCCGGGCCAAAGTTGGCCAGCCGCCGACATGTCCGACGACTATAGGGTCGTCCCCACGACGCGGGACTAGAGTGGCCCGCCACCGTCATGTCCGACGATTATATGGTCGTCCCCACGACCACGGGCCAATGTTGGCCAGCCGCTGACTTGTCCGACGACTATAGGGTCGTCCCCACGACCCCCCGACTAGGTGGGTTCGCCGCCGACTTGTCCGACGAGTATAGGGTCATCCCCACGGCCCCGGGACTAGGTTGGCCCGCCGCCGACTTGTCCGACGACTATAGGGTCGTCCCCACGACCTCGGGACTAGGTTGGCCAGCCGCCGACATGTCCGACGACTATAGGGTCGTCCCCACGACCCCGGGCCAAAGTTGGCAAGCCGCCGACATGTCCGACGACTATAGGGTCGTTCCTACGACCCCGGGACTAGATTGGCCCGCCACCGTCATGTCCAACGACTATAGGGTCGTCCCCACAACCCCGGGACTAGGTTGACAAGCCGCGAACATGTCCGACGACTATAGGGTCGTCCCCACGACCCCGGGCCAAAGGTGGCATGCCGCCGAAATGTCCGACGACTATAGGGTCGTCCCCACGACCACGGGCCAAAGTTGGCAAGCCGCTGAAATGTCCGACGGCTGTAGGGTCGTCCCCACGACCCCGGGACTAGATTGGCCCGCCACCGTGAAGTCCGACGACAATAGGGTCGTCCCCACGACCTCGGGACTAGGTTGGCCAGCCGCCGACATGTCCGACGACTATAGGGTCGTCCCCACGACCCCGGGCAAAAGTTGGCCAGCCGCCGACATGTCCGACGACTGTAGGGTCGTCCCCACGACCCCGGGACTAGATTGGTCCGCCACCGTCATGTCCGACGACTATAGGGTCGTCCCCACGACCCCGGGCCAAAGTTGGCAAGCCGCCGAAATGTCCGACGACTGTAGGGTCGTCCCCACGACCCCGGGCCAATGTTGGCCAATCGCCGACATGTTCGACGACTATAGGGTCGTCCCTACGACCCCGGGACTAGATTGGCCCGCCACCGTCATGTCCAACGACTATAGGGTCGTCCCCACGACCCCGGGCCAAAGTTGGCCAGCCGCCGTAATGTCCAACGACTATTGGGTCGTCCCCACGACCCCGGGACTAGATTGGCCCGCCACCGTCAAGTCCGACGACTATAGGGTCGTCCCCACGACCCCGGGCAAATTTGGCAAGCCGCCGACATGTCCGACGACTGTAGGGTCGTCCCCACGACCCCGGGACTAGATTGGCCCGTCACCGTCATGTCCAACGACTATAGGGTCGTCCCCACGACCATGGGCCAAAGTTGGCCAGCCGCCGTAATGTCCAACGACTATTGGGTCGTCCCCACGACCACGGGCCAAAGTTGGCCAGCCGCCGACATGCCCGACGACTATAGGGTCGTCCCCACGACCCCGGGACTAGATTGGTCCGCCACCGTCATGTTCGACGACTATATGGTCGTCCCCACGACCCCGGGCCAAAGTTGGCAAGGCGCCGAAATGTCCGACGACTATAGGGTCGTCCCTACGACCCCGGGAATAGATTGGCCCGCCACCGTCATGTCCAACGCCTATAGGGTCGTCCCCATGACCCCGGGCCAAAGTTGGCATGCCGCCGAAATGTCCGACGACTATAGGGTCGTCCCCACGACCCCGGGCCAAAGTTGGCAAGCCGCCGAAATGTCCGACGACTATAGGGTCGTCCCCACGACCCCGGGACTAGATTGGCCCGCCGCCGACTTGTCCGACGACTATAGGGTCGTCCCCACGACCCCGGGAATAGATTGGCCCGCCACCGTCTTGTCCGACGACTATAGGGTCGTCCCCACGACCCCGGGACTAGATTGGCCCGCCGCCGACATGTCCGACGACTATAGGGTCGTCCCCACGACCCCGGGACTAGATTGGCCAGCCGCCGACATGTCCGACGACTAAACAGTCGTCCCAACGACCACGGGCAAAAGTTGGCCAGCCGCCGACATGTCCGACGACTATAGGGTCGTCCCCACGACACCGGGTCCAGGTTGGCCCGCCACCGTCAAGTCCGACGACTATAGGGTCGTCCCAACGACCTCGGGACTAGGTTGGCCAGCCGCCGACATGTCCGACGACTATAGGGTCGTCCCCACGACCCCGGGCCAAATATGTCCAGCCGCCGTCTTGTCCGACGACTATAGGGTCGTCCCCACGACCCCGGGACTAGATTGGCCCGCCACCGTCAAGTCCGACGACTATAGGGTCGTCCCCACGACCCCGGGACTAGATTGGCACGCCACCGTCATGTCCGACGACTATAGGGTCGTCCCCACGACCCCGGGCCAAAGTTGGCAAACCGCCGAAATGTCCGACGACAGTAGGGTCGTACCCACGACCCCGGGACTAGGCTGACAAGCCGCCAACATGTCCGACGACTATAGGGTCGTCCCCACGACCCCGGGCCAAAGTTGGCAAGCCGCCGAAATGTCCGACGACTGTAGGGTCGTACCCACGACCCCGGGACTAGGCTGACAAGCCGCCAACATGTCCGACGAGTATAGGGTCGCCCCCACGACCCCGGGCCAAAGTTGGCCAGCCGCCGACATGTCCGACGACTATAGGGTCGTCCCCACGACCTCGGGTCTAGATTGGCCCGCTACCGTCATGTCCGAAGACTATAGGGTCGTCCCCACGAACCCGGGCCAAAGTTGGCAAGCCGCCGAAATGTCCGACGACTATAGGGTCGTCCCCACGACCCCGGGACTAGGATGGCCTGCCGCCGACATGTCCGACGACTATAGGGTCGTCCCGACGACCCCGGGCCAATGTTGGCCAATCGCCAACATGTCCGACGAATATAGGGTCGTCACCACGACCACGGGCCAAAGTTGGCCAGCCGCCGACATGTCCGACGACAATCGGATCGTCCCCACGACCACGCGCCAAAGTTGGCCAGCCGCCGACATGTCCGACGACTATAGGGTCGTCCCCACGACCCCGGGCCAATGTTGGCCAATCGCCGACATGTCCAACGACTATAGGGTCGTCGCTACGACCCCGGGACTAGATTAGCCCGCCACCGTCATGTCCAACGACTATAGGGTCGTCCCCACGACCACGGGCCAAAGTTGGCATGCCGCCGAAATGTCCGACGACTATAGGGTCGTCCCCACGACCCCGGGCCAAAGTTGGCAAGCCGCCGAAATGTCCGACGACTATAGGGTCGTCCCCACGACCCCGGGCCAAAGTTGGCAAGCCGCCGAAATGTCCGACGACTGTAGGGTCGTCCCCACGACCCCGAGACTAGATTGGCCCGCCACCGTCAAGTCCGACGACTATAGGGTCGTCCCCAGGACCTTGGGACTAGATTGGCCCGCCACCGTCAAGTCCGACGAATATAGGGTCGTCCCCACGACCCCGGGCCAAAGTTGGCAAGCCGCCGAAATGTCCGACGACTGTATGGTCGTCCCCACGACCCCGGGACTAGATTGGTCCGCCACCGTCATGTCCGACGACTATAGGGTCGTCCCCACGACCCCGGGCCAAAGTTGGCCAGCCGCCGACATGTCCGACGACTATAGGGTCGTCCCCACGACCCCGAGGTTAGATTGGCCCGCCACCGTCATGTCCGACGACAATAGGGTCGTCTCCACGACCCCGGGTCCAGGTTGGCCAGCCGCCGACATTTCCGACGACTATAGAGTCGTCCCCATGACACCGGGCCAAAGTTGGCCAGCCGCCGACATGTCCGACGACTATAGGGTCGTCCCCACGACCCCGGGACTAGATTGGCCCGCCACCGTCATGTCCGACGATTATAGGGTCGTCCCCACGACCCCGGGACAAGCTTGGCCCGCCGCCGGCTTGTTCGACGACTATAGGGTCGTCCCCACGACCCCGGGACTAGATTGGCCCGCCACCGTCATGTCCGACGACTATTGGATCGTCCCCACGACCACGGGCCAAAGTTGGCCAGCCGCCGACATGTCCGACTATAGGGTCGTCCCCACGACCCCGGGACTAGATTGGTCCGCCACCGTCTTGTCCGACGACTATAGGGTCGTCCCCACGACTATAGGGTCGTCCCCACGACCCCGGGCCAAAGTTGACCAGCCGCCGACATGTCCGACGACTATAGGGTCTTCCCCACAACCCCGGGACTAGATTGGCCCGCCACCGTCAAGTCCGACGACTATAGGGTCGTCCCCACGACCCCGGGCCAAAGTTGGCAAGCCGCCGAAATGTCCGACGACTGTAGGGTCGTCCCCACGACCCCCGGACTAGATTGGCCCGCCACCGTCATGTCCAACGACTATCGGATCGTCCCCACGACCACGGGCCAAAGTTGGCCAGCCGCCGACATGTCCGATGACTGTAGGGTCGTCCCCACAACCCCGGGACTAGATTGGCCCGCCACCGTCAAGTCCGACGACTATAGGGTCGTCCCCACGACCCCGGGCCAAAGTTGGCAAGCCGCCAAAATGTCCGACGACTGTAGGGTCGTCCCCACAACCCCGGGACTAGATTGGCCCGCCACCGTCAAGTCCGACGACTATAGGGTCGTCCCCACGACCCCGGGCCAAAGTTGGCAAGCCGCCGAAATGTCCGACGACTGTAGGGTCGTCCCCACGACCCCCGGACTAGATTGGCCCGCCACCGACAATTCCGACGACTATAGGGTCGTCCCCACGACCCCGGGACTAGATTAGCCCGCCACCGTCATGTCACACGACTATAGGGTCGTCCCCACGACCCCGGGCCAAAGATGTCCAGCCGCCGTCTTGTCCGACGACTATAGGGACTTACCCACGACCCCGGGACTAGATTGGCCCGCCACCGTCATGTCCAACGACTATAGGGTCGTCCCCACAACCACGGGCCAAAGTTGGCCAGCCGCCGACATTTCCGACGACTATAGAGTCGTCCCCACGACCCCGGGCCAAAGTTGGCAAGCCGCCGAAATGTCCGACGACTGTAGGGTCGTCCCCACGACCCCGGGCCAAAGATGTCCAGCCGCCGTCTTGTCCGACGACTATAGGGTCGTCCCCACGACCCCGGGACTAGATTGGCCCGCCACCGTCATGTCCAACGACTATAGGGTCGTCCCCACAACAACGGGCCAAAGTTGGCCAGCCGCCGACATGTCCGACGATTATTGGATCGTCCCCACGACCACGGGCCAAAGTTGGCCAGCCGCCGACATGTCCGACGACTATAGGGTCGTCCCCACGACCCCGGGACAAGGTTGGCCCGCCGCCGACTTGTCCGACGACTATAGGGTCGTACCCACGATCCCGGGACTAGGCTGACATCCCGCCACATGTCCGACGACTATAGGGTCGTCCCCACGACCCCGGGCCAAAGTTGGCAAGCCGCCGAAAAGTCCGACGACTGTAGGGTCGTCCCCACGACCCCGGGACTAGATTGGCCCGCCACCGTCAAGCCCGACGACTATAGGGTCGTCCCCAGGACCTCGGGACATGGTTGGCCCGCCGCCGACTTGTCCGACGACTATAGGGCCGTACCCACGACCCCGGGACTAGGCTGACAAGCCGCCAACATGTCCGACGACTATAGGGTCGTCCCCACGACCCCGGGCCAAAGTTGGCCAGCCGCCGAAATGTCCGACGACTATAGGGTCGTCCCTACGACCCCGGGACTAGATTGGCCAGCCGCCGACATGTCCGACGACTATAGGGTCGTCCCCACGACCCCGGGACAAGGTTGGCCCGCCGCAGACTTGTCCGACGACTATAGGGCCGTACCCACGACCCCGGGACTAAGCTGACAAGCCGCCAACATGTCCGACGACTATAGGGTCGTCCCCACGACCCCGGGACTAGGCTGACAACCCGCCAACATGTCCGACGACTATAGGGTCGTCCCCACGACCCCGGGCCAAAGATGTCCAGCCGCCGTCTTGTCCGACGACTATAGGGTCTTACCCACGACCCCGGGACTAGATTGGCCCGCCAACGTCATGTCCAACGACTATAGGGTCGTCCCCACAACCACGGGCCAAAGTTGGCCAGCCGCCGACATTTCCGACGACTATAGAGTCGTCCCCACGACACCGGGCCAAAGTTGGCCAGCCGCCGACATGTCCGACGACTATAGGGTCGTCCCCACGACCCCGGGACAAGGTTGGCCCGCCGCCGACTTGTCCGACGACTATAGGGTCGTACCCACGACCCCGGGACTAGGCTGACAACCCGCCAACATGTCCGACGACTATAGGGTCGTCCCCACGACCCCGGGCCAAAGATGTCCATCCGCCATCTTGTCCGACGACTATAGGGTCTTACCCACGACCCCGGGACTAGATTGGCCCGCCACCGTCATGTCCAACGACTATAGGGTCGTCCCCACAACCACGGGCCAAAGTTGGCCAGCCGCCGACATTTCCGACGACTATAGAGTCGTCCCCACGACCCCGGGCCAAAGTTGGCAAGCCGCCGAAATGTCCGACGACTGTAGGGTCGTCCCCACGACCCCGGGCCAAAGATGTCCAGCCGCCGTCTTGTCCGACGACTATAGGGACTTACCCACGACCCCGGGACTAGATTGGCCCGCCACCGTCATGTCCAACGACTATAGGGTCGTCCCCACAACCACGGGCCAAAGTTGGCCAGCCGCCGAGATGTCCGACGACTATAGGGTCGTCCCCACGACCCCGGGCCAAAGTTGGCAAGCCGCCGAAATGTCCGACGACTGTAGGGTCGTCCCCACGACCCCGGGCCAAAGATGTCCAGCCGCCGTCTTGTCCGACGACTATAGGGTCGTCCCCACGACCCCGGGACTAGATTGGCCCGCCACCGTCATGTCCAACGACTATAGGGTCGTCCCCACAACCACGGGCCAAAGTTGGCCAGCCGCCGACATGTCCGACGATTATTGGATCGTCCCCACGACCACGGGCCAAAGTTGGCCAGCCGCCGACATGTGCGACGACTATACGGTCGTCCCCACGACCCCGGGACTAGATTGGTCCGCCACCGTCATGTCCGACGACTATAGGGTCGTCCCCACGACCCCGGGCCAAAGATGTCCAGCCGCCGTCTTGTCCGACGACTATAGGGTCTTACCCACGACCCCGGGACTAGATTGGCCCGCCACCGTCATGTCCAACGACTATAGGGTCGTCCCCACAACCACGGGCCAAAGTTGGCCAGCCGCCGACATTTCCGACGACTATAGAGTCGTCCCCACGACCCCGGGCCAAAGTTGGCATGCCGCCGAAATGTCCGACGACTGTAGGGTCGTCCCCACGACCCCGGGCCAAAGATGTCCAGCCGCCGTCTTGTCCGACGACTATAGGGTCGTCCCCACGACCCCGGGACTAGATTGGCCCGCCACCGTCATGTCCAACGACTATAGGGTCGTCCCCACAACCACGGGCCAAAGTTGGCCAGCCGCCGACATGTCCGACGATTATTGGATCGTCCCCACGACCACGGGCCAAAGTTGGCCAGCCGCCGACATGTCCGACGACTATAGGGTCGTCCCCACGACCCCGGGACAAGGTTGGCCCGCCGCCGACTTGTCCGACGACTATAGGGTCGTACCCACGACCCCGGGACTAGGCTGACAACCCGCCAACATGTCCGACGACTATAGGGTCGTCCCCACGACCCCGGGCCAAAGTTGGCAAGCCGCCGAAAAGTCCGACGACTGTAGGGTCGTCCCCACAACCCCGGGACTAGATTGGCCCGCCACCGTCAAGTCCGACGACTATAGGGTCGTCCCCAGGACCTCGGGACAAGGTTGGCCCGCCGCCGACTTGTCCGACGACTATAGGGCCGTACCCACGACCCCGGGACTAGGCTGACAAGCCGCCAACATGTCCGACGACTATAGGGTCGTCCCCACGACCCCGGGCCAAAGTTGGCCAGCTGCCGAAATGTCCGACGACTATAGGGTCGTCCCTACGACCCCGGGACTAGATTGGCCAGCCGCCGACATGTCCGACGACTATAGGGTCGTCCCCACGACCCCGGGACAAGGTTGGCCCGCCGCCGACTTGTCCGACGACTATAGGGCCGTACCCACGACCCCGGGACTAAGCTGACAAGCCGCCAACATGTCCGACGACTATAGGGTCGTCCCCACGACCCCGGGCCAAAGTTGGCCAGCCGCCGAAATGTCCGACGACTATAGGGTCGTCCCCACGACCCCGGGACTAGATTGGCCCGCCACCGTCATATCCGACGACTATAGGGTCGTCCCCACGACCCCGGGCCAAAGTTGGCAAGCCGCCGAAATGTCCGACGACTGTAGGGTTGTACCCACGACCCCGGGACTAGGCTGACAAGCCGCCAACATGTCCGGCGACTATAGGGTCGTCCCCACGACCCCGGGCCAAAGATGGCACGCCGCCGAAATGTCCGACGACTGTAGGGTCGTCCCCACGACCCCGGGTCTAGGTTGGCCAGCCGCCGACATGTCCGACGACAATCGGATCGTCCCCACGCCCACGCGCCAAAGTTGGCCAGCCGCCGACATGTCCGACGACTATTGGATCGTCCCCACGACCACGGGCCAAAGTTGGCCAGCCGCCGACATGTCCGACGACTATAGGGTCGTCCCCACGACCCCGGGGCTAGATTGGCCCGCCACCGTCATGTCCGAAGACTATAGGGTCGTCCCCACGACACCGGGACTAGGTTGGCCAGCCGCAGACATGTCCGACGACTATAGGGTCGTCCCGACGACCCCGGGCCAATGTTGGCCAATCGCCAACATGTCCGACGACTATAGGGTCGTCCCTACAACCCCGGGACTAGATTGGCCCGCCACCGTCATGTCCGACGACAATAGGGTCGTCCCCACGACCCCGGGTCCAGGTTGGCCAGCCGCCGACATTTCCGACGACTATAGAGTCGTCCCCACGACACCGGTCCAAAGTTGGCCAGCCGCCGACATGTCCGACGACTATAGGGTCGTCCCCACGACCCCGGGACTAGATTGGCCCGCCACCGTCATGTCCAACGACTATAGGGTCGTCCCCACAACCACGGGCCAAAGTTGGCCAGCCGCCGACATGTCCGACGACTATAGGGTCGTCCCCACGACCCCGGGGCTAGATTGGCCCGCCACCGTCATGTCCGAAGACTATAGGGTCGTCCCCACGACCCCGGGACTAGGTTGGCCAGCCGCAGACATGTCCGACGACTATAGGGTCGTCCCGACGACCCCGGGCCAATGTTGGCCAATCGCCAACATGTCCGACGACTATAGGGTCGTCCCTACAACCCCGGGACTAGATTGGCCCGCCACCGTCATGTCCGACGACAATAGGGTCGTCCCCACGACCCCGGGACTAGATTGGCCCGCCACCGTCATGTCCAACGACTATAGGGTCGTCCCCACAACCACGGGCCAAAGTTGGCCAGCCGCCGACATGTCCGACGACTATAGGGTCGTCCCCACGAACCCGGGCCAAAGTTGGCAAGCCGCCGAAATGTCCAACGACTATAGGGTCGTCCCCACAACCACGGGCCAAAGTTGGCCAGCCGCCGACATGTCCGACGATTATTGGATCGTCCCCACGACCACGCGCCAAAGTTGGCCAGCCGCCGACTTGTCCGACGACTATAGGGTCGTACCCACGACCCCGGGACTAGGCTGACAAGCCGCCAACATGTCCGACGACTATAGGGTCGTCCCCACGACCCCGGGCCAAAGATGTTCAGCCGCCGTCTTGTCCGACGACTATAGGGTCGTCCCCACGACCCCGGGACTAGATTGGCCCGCCACCGTCATGTCCAACGACTATAGGGTCGTCCCCACAACCACGGGCCAAAGTTGGCCAGCCGCCGACATGTCCAACGACTATAGGGGCGTCCCCACGACCACGGGACTAGGTTGGCCCGCCGCAGACTTCTCCGACGACTATAGGGTCGTCCCCACGACCCCCGGACTAGGTTGGCTCGCCGCCGACTTGCCCGACGAGTATAGGGTCCTCCCCACGACCACGGGCCAAAGTTGGCCAGCCGCCGACAGGTCCGACGACTATAGGGTCGTCCCCACGACCCGGGACTAGACTGGCCCACCACCGTCATGTCCGACGACTATACGGTGGTCCCCACGACCCCGGGACTAGGTTGCCCCGCCGCCGACTTGTCCGACGACTATAGGGTCGTCCCCACGACCCCGGGAGTAGGTTGGCTCGCCACCGTCATGTCTGACGACTATAGGGTCGTCCCCACGACCACGGGCCAAAGTTGGCCAGCCGCCGACTTGTCCGACGACTATAGGGTCGTCCCCATGACCCGGGACTAGACTGGCCCGCCACCGTCATGTCCGACGACTATAGGCTCGTCCCCACGACCACGGGCCAAAGTTGGCCAGCCGCCGACATGTCCGACGACTATAGAGTCGTCCCCACGACACCGGGCCAAAGTTGGCCAGCCGCCGACATGTCCGACGACTATAGGGTCGTCCCCACGAACCCGGGACAAGGTTGGCCCGCCGCCGACTTGTCCGACGACTATAGGGCCGTACCCACGACCCCGGGACTAGGCTGACAAGCCGCCAACATGTCCGACGACTATAGGGTCGTCCCCACGACCCCGGGCCAAAGTTGGCCAGCCGCCGAAATGTCCGACGACTATAGGGTCGTCCCCACGACCCCGGGACTAGATTGGCCCGCCACCGTCATGTCCGACGACTATAGGGTCGTCCCCACGACCCCGGGCCAAAGTTGGCAAGCCGCCGAAATGTCCGACGACTGTAGGGTCGAACCCACGACCCCGGGACTAGGCTGACAAGCCGCCAACATGTCCGACGACTATAGGGTCGTCCCCACGACCCCGGGCCAAAGTTGATCAGCCGCCGAAATGTGCGACGACTATAGGGTCGTCCCCACGACCCCGGGACTAGATTGGCACGCCACCGTCATGTCCGACGACTATAGGGTCGTCCCCACGACCCCGGGCCAAAGTTGGCAAACCGCCGAAATGTCCGACGACAGTAGGGTCGTACCCACGACCCCGGGACTAGGCTGACAAGCCGCCAACATGTCCGACGACTATAGGGTCGTCCCCACGACCCCGGGCCAAAGTTGGCAAGCCGCCGAAATGTCCGACGACTGTAGGGTCGTACCCACGACCCCGGGACTAGGCTGACAAGCCGCCAACATGTCCGACGAGTATAGGGTCGCCCCCACGACCCCGGGCCAAAGTTGGCCAGCCGCCGACATGTCCGACGACTATAGGGTCGTCCCCACGACCTCGGGTCTAGATTGGCCCGCTACCGTCATGTCCGAAGACTATAGGGTCGTCCCCACGAACCCGGGCCAAAGTTGGCAAGCCGCCGAAATGTCCGACGACTATAGGGTCGTCCCCACGACCCCGGGACTAGGATGGCCAGCCGCCGACATGTCCGACGACTATAGGGTCGTCCCGACGACCCCGGGCCAATGTTGGCCAATCGCCAACATGTCCGACGAATATAGGGTCGTCCCTACGACCCCGGGACTAGATTGGCCCGCCACCGTCATGTCCAACGATTATAGGGTCGTCCCCACGACCCCGGGTCTAGGTTGGCCAGCCGCCGACATGTCCGACGACTATAGAGTCGTCCCCACGACACCGGGCCAAAGTTGGACAGCCGCCGACATGTCCGACTACTATAGGGTCGTCCCCACGACCTCGGGTCTAGATTGGCCCGCTACCGTCATGTCCGAAGACTATAGGGTCGTCCCCACGACCACGGGACTAGATTGGCCCGCCACCGCCATGTCCGACGACAATAGGGTCGTCCCCACGACCCCGGGTCTAGGTTGGCCAGCCGCCGACATGTCCGACGACAATCGGATCGTCCCCACGACCACGCGCCAAAGATGGCCAGCCGCCGACATGTCCGACGACTATTGGATCGTCACCACGACCACGGGCCAAAGTTGGCCAGCCGCCGACATGTCCGACGACAATCGGATCGTCCCCACGACCACGCGCCAAAGTTGGCCAGCCGCCGACATGTCCGACGACTATAGGGTCGTCCCCACGACCCCGGGCCAATGTTGGCCAATCGCCGACATGTCCAACGACTATAGGGTCGTCGCTACGACCCCGGGACTAGATTAGCCCGCCACCGTCATGTCCAACGACTATAGGGTCGTCCCCACGACCACGGGCCAAAGTTGGCATGCCGCCGAAATGTCCGACGACTATAGGGTCGTCCCCACGACCCCGGGCCAAAGTTGGCAAGCCGCCGAAATGTCCGACGACTATAGGGTCGTCCCCACGACCCCGGGCCAAAGTTGGCAAGCCGCCGAAATGTCCGACGACTGTAGGGTCGTCCCCACGACCCCGAGACTAGATTGGCCCGCCACCGTCAAGTCCGACGACTATAGGGTCGTCCCCAGGACCTTGGGACTAGATTGGCCCGCCACCGTCAAGTCCGACGAATATAGGGTCGTCCCCACGACCCCGGGCCAAAGTTGGCAAGCCGCCGAAATGTCCGACGACTGTATGGTCGTCCCCACGACCCCGGGACTAGATTGGTCCGCCACCGTCATGTCCGACGACTATAGGGTCGTCCCCACGACCCCGGGCCAAAGTTGGCCAGCCGCCGACATGTCCGACGACTATAGGGTCGTCCCCACGACCCCGAGGTTAGATTGGCCCGCCACCGTCATGTCCGACGACAATAGGGTCGTCTCCACGACCCCGGGTCCAGGTTGGCCAGCCGCCGACATTTCCGACGACTATAGAGTCGTCCCCATGACACCGGGCCAAAGTTGGCCAGCCGCCGACATGTCCGACGACTATAGGGTCGTCCCCACGACCCCGGGACTAGATTGGCCCGCCACCGTCATGTCCGACGATTATAGGGTCGTCCCCACGACCCCGGGACAAGCTTGGCCCGCCGCCGGCTTGTTCGACGACTATAGGGTCGTCCCCACGACCCCGGGACTAGATTGGCCCGCCACCGTCATGTCCGACGACTATTGGATCGTCCCCACGACCACGGGCCAAAGTTGGCCAGCCGCCGACATGTCCGACTATAGGGTCGTCCCCACGACCCCGGGACTAGATTGGTCCGCCACCGTCTTGTCCGACGACTATAGGGTCGTCCCCACGACTATAGGGTCGTCCCCACGACTATAGGGTCGTCCCCACGACCCCGGGCCAAAGTTGACCAGCCGCCGACATGTCCGACGACTATAGGGTCGTCCCCACGACCCCGAGACTAGATTGGCCCGCCACCGTCATGTCCGACGACAATAGGGTCGTCCCCACGACCCCGGGTCCAGGTTGGCCAGCCGCCGACATTTCCGACGACTATAGAGTCGTCCCCACGACACCGGGCCAAAGTTGGCAAGCCGCCGAAATGTCCGACGACTATAGGGTCGCTCCTACGACCCCGGGACTAGATTGGCCCGCCACCGTCATGTCCAACGACTATAGGGTCGTCCCCACAACCCCGGGACTAGGTTGACAAGCCGCCAACATGTCCGACGACTATAGGGTCGTCCCCACGACCCCGGGCCAAAGGTGGCATGCCGCCGAAATGTCCGACGACTATAGGGTCGTCCCCACGACCACGGGCCAAAGCTGGCAAGCCGCCGAAATGTCCGACGACTGTAGGGTCGTCCCCACGACCCCGGGACTAGACTGGCCCGCCACCGTGAAGTCCGACGACTATAGGGTCGTCCCCACGACCTCGGGACTAGGTTGGCCAGCCGCCGACATGTCCGACGACTATAGGGTCGTCCCCACGACCTTCGGGCCAAAGTTGGCCAGCCGCCGACATGTCCGACGACTATAGGGTCGTTCCTACGACCCCGGGACTAGATTGGCCCGCCACCGTCATGTCCAACGACTATAGGGTCGTCCCCACGACCATGGGCCAAAGTTGGCCAGCCGCCGTAATGTTCAACGACTATTGGGTCGTCCCCACGATCCCGGGACTAGATTGGCCCGCCACCGTCAAGTCCGACGACTATATTGTCGTCCCCACGACCCCGGGCAAATTTGGCAAGCCGCCGACATGACCGACGACTGTAGGGTCGTCCCCACGACCCCGGGACTAGATTGGCCCGCCACCGTCATGTCCAACGACTATAGGGTCGTCCCCACGACCATGGGCCAAAGTTGGCCAGCCGCCGTAATGTCCAACGACTATTGGGTCGTCCCCTCGACCACTGGCCAAAGTTGGCCAGCCGCCGACATGCCCGACGACTGTAGGGTCGTCCCCACGACCCCGGGACTAGACTGGCCCGCCACCGTGAAGTCCGACGACTATAGGGTCGTCCCCACGACCTCGGGACTAGGTTGGCCAGCCGCCGACATGTCCGACGACTATAGGGTCGTCCCCACGACCTTCGGGCCAAAGTTGGCCAGCCGCCGACATGTCCGACGACTATAGGGTCGTTCCTACGACCCCGGGACTAGATTGGCCCGCCACCGTCATGTCCAACGACTATAGGGTCGTCCCCACGACCATGGGCCAAAGTTGGCCAGCCGCCGTAATGTTCAACGACTATTGGGTCGTCCCCACGACCCCGGGACTAGATTGGTCCGCCACCGTCATGTTCGACGACTATATGGTCGTCCCCACGACCCCGGGCCAAAGTTGGCAAGGCGCCGAAATGTCCGACGACTATAGGGTCGTCCCTACGACCCCGGGACTAGATTGGCCCGCCACCGTCATGTCCAACGACTATAGGGTCGTCCCCATGACACCGGGCCAAAGTTGGCATGCCGCCGAAATGTCCGACGACTATAGGGTCGTCCCCACGACCCCGGGCCAAAGTTGGCAAGCCGCCGAAATGTCCGACGACTATAGGGTCGTCCCCACGACCGCGAGCCAAGAATATCCAGCCGCCGTCTTGTCCGACGACTATAGGGTCGTCCCCACGACCCCGGGACTAGATTGGCCCGCCACCGTCATGTCCGACGACTATAGGGTCGTCCCCACGACCCCGGGACAAGGTTGGCCCGCCGCCGACTTGTCCGACGACTATAGGGTCGTACCCACGACCCCGGGACTAGGCAGACAAGCCGCCAACATGTCCGACGACTATAGGGTCGTCCCGACGACCCCGGGCCAATGTTGGCCAATCACCAACATGTCCGACGACTATAGGGTCGTCCCTACGACCCCGGCACTAGATTGGCCGGCCACCGTCATGTCCAACGACTATAGGGTCGTCCCCACGACCCCGGGACTAGGTTGACAAGCCGCCAACATATCCGACGACTATACGGTCGTCCCCACGACCTCGGGACTAGGTCGGCCAGCCGCCGACATATCCGACGACTATAGGGTCGTCCCTACGACCCCGGGCCAAAGTTGGCAAGCCGCCGAAATGTCCGACGACTATAGGGTCGTCCCCACAACCCCGAGACTAGATTGGCCCGCCACCGTCAAGTCCGACGAGTATAGGATCGTCTCCACGTCCACGGGCCAAAGTTGGCCAGCCGCCGACATGTCCGTCGACTATAGGGTCGTCCCCACGACCCCGGGCCAAAGTTGGCAAGCCGCCGAAATGTCCGACGACTATAGGGTCGTCCCCACGACCGCGGGCCAAAGATGTCCAGCCGCCGTCTTGTCCGACGACTATAGGGTCGCACCCACGACCCCGGGACTAGATTGGCCCGCCACCGTCATGTCCAACGACTATAGGGTAGTCCCCACGACCCCGGGACTAGATTGGCCCGCCACCGTCATGTCCAACGACTATCGAATCGTCCCCACAACCCCGGGCCAATGTTGGCCAATCGCCGACATGTCCGACGACCATAGGGTCGTACCTACGACCCCGGGACTAGATCGGCCCGCCACCGTCATGTCCGACGACAATAGGGGCGTCCCCACGACCCTGGGTCTAGGTTGGCCAGCCGCCGACATGTCCGACGACTAAACAGTCGTCCCAACGACCACGGGCAAAAGTTGGCCAGCCGCCGACATGTCCGACGACTATAGGGTCGTCCCCACGACCCCGGGACTAGATTGGCCCGCCGCCGACTTGTCCGACGACTATAGGGTCGTCCCCACGACCCCGGGACTAGATTGGCCCGCCACCGTCTTGTCCGACGACTATAGGGTCGTCCCCACGACCCCGGGACTAGATTGGCCCGCCGCCGACATGTCCGACGACTATAGGGTCGTCCCCACGACCCCGGGACTAGATTGGCCAGCCGCCGACATGTCCGACGACTAAACAGTCGTCCCAACGACCACGGGCAAAAGTTGGCCAGCCGCCGACATGTCCGACGACTATAGGGTCGTCCCCACGACACCGGGTCCAGGTTGGCCAGCCGCCGACATTTCCGACGACTATAGGGTCGTCCCCACGACCCGGGACTAGACTGGCCCGCCACCGTCATGTCCGACGACTATAGGGTCGTCCCCACGACCCCCGGACTAGGATGGCCGGCCGCCGACTTGTCCGACGACTGTAGGGTCGTCCCCACGACCCCGGGACTAGATTGGCCCGCCACCGTCATTTCCGACGACTATAGGGTCGTCCCCACGACCACGGGCCAAAGTTGGCCAGCCGCCGACTTGCCCGACGACTATAGGGTCGTCCCCATGACCCGGGACTAGACTGGCCCGCCACCGTCATGTCCGACCCACTATAGGGTCGTCCCCACGACCCCCGGACTTGGTTGGTATGCCGCCGACTTGTCCGACGAGTATAGGGTCCTCCCCACGACCACGGGCCAAAGTTGGCTGGCCGCCGACATGTCCGACGACTATAGGGTCGTCCCCACGACCCGGGACTAGACTGGCCCGCCACCGACATGTCCGACGACTATAGAGTCGTCCCCACGACCCCGGGTCAATGTTGGCTCGCCGCCGACATGTCCGACGACTATAGGGTCGTCACCACGACCCCCGGGCCAAAGTTGGACAGCCACCGACATTTCCGACGACTATAGGGTCGTCCCCACCACCACGGTCCAAAGTTGGCCAGCCGCCGACATGTCCGACGACTATAGGGTCGTCCCCACGACCCGGGACTAGACTGGCCCGCCACCGTCATGTCCGAAGACTATAGGGTCGTCCCCACGACCCCCGGACTAGGTTGGCCGGCCGCCGACTTGTCCGACGACTATAGGGTCGTCCCCACGACCCCCCGACTAGGTGGGCTCGCCGCCGACTTGTCCGACGACTATAGGGTCGTCCCCACGACTCCGGGACTAGGTTGGCTCGCCACCGTCATGTCTGACGACTATAGGGTCGTCCCCACGACCACGGGCCAAAGTTGGCCAGCCGCCGACATGTCCGACGACTATAGGGTCGTCCCCACGACCACGGGCCAAAGTTGGCCAGCCGCCGACATGTCCGACGACTATAGGGTCGTCCCCACGACCCGGGACTAGACTGGCCCGCCACCGTCATGTCCGACGACTATAGGGTCGTCCCCACGACCCCCGGACTAGGTTGGCCGGCCGCCGACTTGTCCGACGACTATAGGGTCGTCCCCACGACCCCCCGACTAGGTGGGCTCGCCGCCGACTTGTCCGACGACTATAGGGTCATCCCCACGACCCCGGGACTAGGTTGGCCCGCCGCCGACTTGTCCGACGACTATAGGGTCGTCCTCACGACCCCGGGACTAGATTGGCCCGCCACCGTCAAGTCCGACAACTATAGGGTCGTCCCCACGACCCCGGGCCAAAGTTGGACAGCCGCCGACTTGTCCGACGACTATAGGGTCGTCCCCACGACCACGGGCCAAAGTTGGCCAGCCGCCGGCTTGTCCGACGAATATAGGGTCGTCCCCACGACCCCGGGACTAGGTTCGCCCGCCGCCGACTTGTCCGACGACTATAGGGTCGTCCCCACGACCACGGGCCAAAGTTGGCCTGCCGCCGACATATCCGACGACTATAGGGTCGTCCCCAGGACCCCGGGCCAAAGTTGGCCAGCCGCCGACATGTCCGACGACTATAGGGTCGTCCCCACGACGCGGGACTAGAGTGGCCCGCCACCGTCATGTCCGACGATTATATGGTCGTCCCCACGACCACGGGCCAATGTTGGCCAGCCGCTGACTTGTCCGACGACTATAGGGTCGTCCCCACGACCCCCCGACTAGGTGGGTTCGCCGCCGACTTGTCCGACGAGTATAGGGTCATCCCCACGACCCCGGGACTAGGTTGGCCCGCCGCCGACTTGTCCGACGACTATAGGGTCGTCCCCACGACCTCGGGACTAGGTTGGCCAGCCGCCGACATGTCCGACGACTATAGGGTCGTCCCCACGACCCCGGGCCAAAGTTGGCAAGCCGCCGACATGTCCGACGACTATAGGGTCGTTCCTACGACCCCGGGACTAGATTGGCCCGCCACCGTCATGTCCAACGACTATAGGGTCGTCCCCACAACCCCGGGACTAGGTTGACAAGCCGCGAACATGTCCGACGACTATAGGGTCGTCCCCACGACCCCGGGCCAAAGGTGGCATGCCGCCGAAATGTCCGACGACTATAGGGTCGTCCCCACGACCACGGGCCAAAGTTGGCAAGCCGCTGAAATGTCCGACGGCTGTAGGGTCGTCCCCACGACCCCGGGACTAGATTGGCCCGCCACCGTGAAGTCCGACGACAATAGGGTCGTCCCCACGACCTCGGGACTAGGTTGGCCAGCCGCCGACATGTCCGACGACTATAGGGTCGTCCCCACGACCCCGGGCAAAAGTTGGCCAGCCGCCGACATGTCCGACGACTGTAGGGTCGTCCCCACGACCCCGGGACTAGATTGGTCCGCCACCGTCATGTCCGACGACTATAGGGTCGTCCCCACGACCCCGGGCCAAAGTTGGCAAGCCGCCGAAATGTCCGACGACTGTAGGGTCGTCCCCACGACCCCGGGCCAATGTTGGCCAATCGCCGACATGTTCGACGACTATAGGGTCGTCCCTACGACCCCGGGACTAGATTGGCCCGCCACCGTCATGTCCAACGACTATAGGGTCGTCCCCACGACCCCGGGCCAAAGTTGGCCAGCCGCCGTAATGTCCAACGACTATTGGGTCGTCCCCACGACCCCGGGACTAGATTGGCCCGCCACCGTCAAGTCCGACGACTATAGGGTCGTCCCCACGACCCCGGGCAAATTTGGCAAGCCGCCGACATGTCCGACGACTGTAGGGTCGTCCCCACGACCCCGGGACTAGATTGGCCCGTCACCGTCATGTCCAACGACTATAGGGTCGTCCCCACGACCATGGGCCAAAGTTGGCCAGCCGCCGTAATGTCCAACGACTATTGGGTCGTCCCCACGACCACGGGCCAAAGTTGGCCAGCCGCCGACATGCCCGACGACTATAGGGTCGTCCCC